>BMAU01003886.1:357500-773119 GCA_019973935.1 Trichonephila clavipes
ATACGAAGAGTTAGTTATACATGACGATATAAAAACGGATTGAATGAAAAAAAAGTTTGAATTACCTGATATTGTTTTTGAAGAATACAAAAAAAGTGGAATAGAATTTTAGGTTAACAATACAAGACTGGTATTATACTAACAGATTTCGGAAGTTAATTACTCGTCTAGCTTCAGAGTACGAGATAAATTAAAATCAACTCAAACCAAGATTAATTAAAATACATTTACAGAAAAGATTGTTTTAACATCGCACTTTGAAGTTACAAAAAAGCTATTCATATCAAACCTCGTAATTTTGAAGTCACAAGGAAGACACCTGAGCTGACTCTCGCTCTCCAAGCTTCTGCCAACATGAGGACTTTGAACATCGATAAATGCACCGTTTATGAGGATTTTTACATTAGCAGGTCGTTATACTTACATAAAGATACATCGGATGTCAAAATAGTGAATCATAACGCTTGTATCAAAACCTTATTTTAGCGAAGATATATAAGAACAAAAGTAATAATAATTTCAAAAAGTGTGTTAGTCAATAAACAACGAAAAGGATGGGAATGTTAATACAAAAAAAATGTACAAAATTTCAGGACAAGAAAAATTATAATGTAGCAACAAAATTTTAAAAATGGAGAAACATTATAATCTTTTTATACAGTACAAAGCAACATTTCTGCTGAAAATGTAGCTTTTAATGGAGTTTTAGAACTGATTTGATGTGCTTTCTTTTTAAAGTCGTGCTCTAAAACAAGCCGAATGCTGTTGGTGACGGTCCTCATAATTTTGAACCTTGTTCAAGCGTCGAAGACAACACCCAACTCTCCAAACTTCCACACCGCGTGAAAGTGATGACTATGAACAACGACAAATTTAACCTGAATCAAGTGCACTAAACGGCGGGGTTTTAGTAGCATCAGGATTGTGACATGTCACTGGACAATGACATGACGATTTCACGACAGTGACCACTTGGACAAGACGGAGTTCCGGATGCATACACTTGTGCGGCAATAAATATAAAATGCTACAGATCCTTACTGGCTATTAATATTTGTATTTAACACCTCGTTTTTTTTCCCAACTGTAATAATACACTAATAAAACAGCATCGTGATAAAAAAATAGACACTACAATTTGAAAAATTTTAATTTAAAAAAGCAAACAAGTCTTAATGGTTTAACAAGTCGAGTGGTTTACCACAGAAATTTCGTTCGACAAGTGAAATTAAGTACGATTTTTCCGATAGTAACGATTTTCAAAAGAATCACTTTAGATCAGCGCGCACATGCGGCCCACTGAGCCTTTTTAAGTGGCCCGGCCATGACCCATTGCTCTGAGAAATTTAGTTGTTTAAAAATTTGGTGGGAAATTCTTTGACATGAAATCAAATATATTAATTTTGCTTTTTGCTGTCGGATGTCGTACGGCTGCGAATTGATATTCTTTTTCTATTTGTAGCAATTACGGTTAATGATAACAGACAACAGTAGAGTAGCGACAGTTTTATGGGTGGGATTAATTTTCAACAATTTTTCATACCTTGCAAGCGAAAAATATTCGAATGATTTCGAAATTGACTGTTTTGTAGTGAAAAACAAACATGGATCAGTACTTGTTCGATTTGTCACGAAAGGGCTTGTATTAAAAAATACCAGCAAACAGGAATCATTCAATGGCACTTTTCCTCCAAGATCTCCTTCAAGAGATATAAATAATATTTATTGATTATTCTTTGCGACAGCAACAAAGTTTTTGTCAGTGGTAATATCACAGCAGTAACAAAAACATCCTATGAAGTTTTTTGTATTATTGGTAATCATATGAAACCGTTTAGATGCAAAAATTGTGAAGGAGCGCTTCTTAAATTCTTTTAATTTAATGTTAGTGACAAAAATACAATAAAAAATAATAATTTTAAAAAAGCAACACTGGAGTCACACAACATTTTGAGCAATTTTTTACATTTTAAATTTCCAATGTTATCTTGGTCTTAAAACATCCCCTCCCGTTTAACCTCAAGTTGCAGCCCGCGTGAAATAGCTAACATATATGTATGCAACCCAGTAGAAAAAAAAAAGGTTGAGTATCCCTGCTCTAGATTATACAATATCTCTGCAAATTTTTAAATAATTTAGAGCTTACTAACATTGTCAAGATTTTACTTTAACATACATGTTTCCTACTTGTCAAAGACTGATCACTCAGCCTTTACTCTTTGGTGGGAGCAACATCTTTTGCAAACGAAACATGATATTCATTACTTCGCGTTTATCGAAAGCATTACTCAGGTAGTAATTTTTTTTTCCTCAACATACCAAGAGTAATACTAAGTTACACGATTTTAACTTTTCTATTAAAATAATGATGCATCATAAATTAAAAAAAAAAAAAAAAACTTTTTTGAACTGCTACTTAGTATCACAAGTTTTGAAACTAGTATTCCCCCCCCGTGTTTGTGGCGAGTGGTTAATATGTGTTTTAGAATCAAGTCGTGCTCCCTGTTGGGTGTTAAGGTTAAGAAACGGCTGCGAGGGTCATCCAACTTTCAATTAGTTAAAGTTGTTCTCGAGTTGTTCTGACCGATTTCATGCTTTCTGCGGCCGGCCTCCTTTTTCCACGGGGCTGACTCACTTTTCTGCTAAAACTCTATGTTCGTCGTCAAAATTTTAACAAATGTGTTGTCACTTAATATAAACATGTCTTTTTTAGTTCTAGATTCGCTACACTGTTCCTTAATCAATAGACTCAAGAACATGAAAGAAAAAAAAAGTTCTCGATTATTTTTTATCCCATACTTTTAATTTCAGATATATTTTTGATATGTTAGTAATGGTAATTAATGATAAGATATATAGATTAACCCGATTAGAACATCCCATCCATTTGGTATTGATATTGTAAATTAACGACCCCTTTGAAACAGTGCGAAGACTATTAGCGACGGACCTTATAAATTTGCGCCGCAATCATGTGACAAAGACTGTATCTGAGTAGCACCCCAAACTTTCACACCATACGGAATTAAGGACTTTGAGCAACGACAAATTTAGCATGCATCACCCCCCACACTACACATCGAGTTTTCGAGCTCGCGACTTGACAACGCTGACCCAGTCGTGACCGAGTTCACGACCATGACCACTCGACTATCGTGACCACATGGTTAAAAAATATTGCCTAGAAGTTGAATCCATTAGAGGGTCTTAATGTCATTTTAAGCAACATTGTACAAAAAATTGACGAGCCAAATAGCAATTTTAGGAATGTCTTCTTCACTGTGATATAGTGTGTGATTCTTGTGAGATACACATTGTTAACAGTTCGTTACGCAAAACTTATTTAAATATGTAACAAATAAAAACCCCAACGGTGATATACACACAAATACTTAACATTCAATATGAATAAAAATACACACTTCACATATATTCCACGCATTACAACTTTTCCATTCAAAGAAAGGAATTCTTGATACGCATTTAAAAAAGGAGTTTTAGAAAAAAATTCCATAAACGAAATTTTATGATTCTACCAAGTTTATAGGAAAAGCAAACGAAAAACAGTTTTATAATATTGTATTCCTAGTATTTTGCATTAAAAGCATTCTGCACGAGGGAAAATGCATCAAAACCTTCCCATCTGATGCGTGTATGTGTATGCACAGTTTGTATTTATATTCTTTTTACCAAACATTATCTTCCATGTTCCGCTTTCATATTCACACCATCTTTATCTTGACAAATATTTTATTGTCAGAGAGGGAAGAATAATTTTTACCTATAACAAAAATACTTAAATGTACTTTAGAAACTGGTATTTTTGCGGATTTCACTTAACAATTTAAGCTAACTTCAATGTTACCATAGTCACAACTGAGCGTAATTCACAATGTTTCGCTTCAACGTCAATCTTAAGGGACATTAATAAAACAAATGAAATTATAAAACCTCATCGAAAAGAACATAGTACAATATATTGCTCAAATTTAAATCCTTCTAGATAATTATTACTACATATATATGCAATTTTGTTTTTAATGTTATAAATTCACATCACACCAAATACTACACGAAGGCTGTTGGCGACGGATCACGTTATTTTGAATCATGATCAAGTGACGAGGTCGATATCTGAGTTGGCACTTTATTTTCTATATCCAAGCCACATCAAAAGGCAAAAACTTATAATCCCGACAGATTTAAAATCGACAGCCTCGTTGCACGATGGTAATCAAAAGTATAAGATCCGAACCATCTACTTATTGATTACGTCCTTTTTTCTACTAGCCAGGCTTCCTCAACCTCCCAATGGCGTGGTGTGGGAGTTTTGTAAGGAAGTTGCCAACTCAGGTGTACCCTCGTCCCATGAACGCTGTTCAAAAATACGAGCTTCGTCGCCAAAAGCCCCAGTATTGCTTCAAAATGAGACGTGAATTTAAATTAGATAAAATCCTGAACCTCATCGTATTTATTTAAAACAGGTTAACAAAAATTTACTTTTAACGGCCCATGTTTAGTATATATGACTTAAGGCACAATTGTAATTTTTAATTGCACCTACGTCCATCAATTCAAAATACATTTCTATGAGCTTAATTCATACATGGAACAATATGAAAATTTATTAAAAGAAGGACCAATTCAAGAGACGTCCTCATCATTTGAGATTCAAAATAAAACAAGTAATAAAAAAAAATTCAAGTCAATTACTACTTAGATCAACAAAGAAAAATTTTATTTTAGATACTTTTTTATTAAATAGTTACAATTAATATATGTATATACATAGGACAGAATCGCAACATTAAGTGGTAATTAATTTTATTAATTATCATTAAACTATCGTATTGTTATCCAAAACAATCGTGTGTATAAAATCTCAGTTCAACTGAATGCTTTAAAACGTGAGAAAAAACATATTTTAAAGTTTTGACCCAAGTCGCTAAAAAGGAAACCAACGGGGCTGTATCTGTAATTCTTCAAATAATTAGTTTCAGTCAATTAATTATAATTAAATTATCGTATTTTTACCCAAAACTATAGTGTATAGAAAATTGCAGCTTAAACGAGCGCTTTAAAATGTGTCAAAACATGAAAAGGTTTTTTTTTCTCACAAGTAGCCAAAAGAATCGCAAAGTTGCCAGCATGGCTGTATTTGCAATTCTTCAATTAGTTTTAATCAATTAATTTTTATTAATTATAATTAAATTATTGTATTGTCGTCAAAAATAATCATGTATATAAAAATTTCAGCTCAATGGAGCGCTTTAAAATGTATTTTATTAACGATTGAAAATTCCACGAAGATACATAAATAAATATATAGAGAGTGTGAGCTATTAGTAGGAATTGAAAAACTCCCTATCCATCCCCCAAGCATTGATTAAATAAACGAAACAAAAGGGGCCTAACAATATAAAAGTAGGTTGCATCAGAGCTTGTTTAGAAATTACCGTTTTTACTCCTAAGGTCGAAAAAGAATATTCACAATCATAATATGACACACACCCCTCGTGACGCCACCGATTGTCGCGACCTTCGATAGCCGGGAAGGTCCACTAGGACTTCATTCACAAAGAGACATCAGACTAAACACCAGAAGACACAAGGTCGCTGCGTTCAAGAGCGACACAGAAGGTCGGACGGAACAAAGAAGAACGTCGCTCTTGTCATCCCTCCTCTTTACTTCAAGAGATGCAAACACTCCAGCGTGTTCGTTTCTTGATCGAACAGCGGGACGGAAATATTGCAGAGATTTTTATCGGCGAAAGAGCCAATGGGGAACAAATGGGAAAAGTATGGACCGGAATAGCTTATTAGGTAGTCTTCAGTGCCTAAAGATTTATCCACAACATTCGTAACTGGAATTAAATATCTTAGATCGCTGCGATGCTGTATTATATCGTCTTTTCAACATTGGTTCTTATCATTCAATCAATTAAAAACGCACCATGATGTAAGCATTAAATACATTCAGCATTAAATACATCTGAACGCGAATGGTTTGGGTTGCAGGTGTATACCCACTTTCAAAGGCCGAATAATAAGTCCTCCTTTTAAAGGTTTTGTCCTTCCTCTAAAAGTGTCCTCCTTTTTTCTATTTTAAAACTGATGTGTTAATCTCTGCATTCAGAGATGAACCAAACATATTTCCAAAATGTCAAGGAACGGTCTGAAACAAATATCACAGGAAATAACAGTTTTCAATGGTATTTTTTGACTTGTTCTCAAGTAAAGTGGGCAGATAGAGAAAATTACGTTGAGTTTTTATCGAAAGAAATGCCTGATATTAAAATCGATGACAATTGTCTGTTTGAAGTAGAAAGAAGACTGAATGTGTATATTTAAATTCCAATAAATTAGAACAATTGGAAAATCAACATGCCGAGAAATTGGTTAAAAGATGGGTGAAATTACTTCAACCATTTCAAAAATGAACGCATTCCATATGAAAATTTAATTATTCTTGTTGAATTTACGTTGTACTGCCTTGGAATTAATGCACCAGTTGAAAGAGTTTTTTTCAGTTCGTAATGATTTTTGTGAAGTGACTAGTGAGAAATTAAAATTGAATGTTAATATTTTAGCTACATACCATAAAATTGAGTATGAAGGATAATTTTTGCCCAAACTTTCCGATATATTAGAAAAAGATATGTTGAAAGTAAAAAAAAAATAATGATTAAAAAAAATTCATTCAATGGAAAAATACTTTTTTAAGATAATAATTAAGAATAATGAAAGCGTCATAAGCGTATTTTTGCTTGAATTAATAGAACGTTTCATATATTTAAGTTGTAATTTTTTTCTTGAATATTTCGTCCTCCTTTTCATTGTAAAAAAATTATCACCTTACGAATAACCTCTTGTCGGTGTTTAGATTGATTTGATTTTAGTTTACGTCACGATTTTATTACGCTGATTTTAATTATGTTTCAACGACGGTCAAGTGACGTGGACGATACATAAGCTGGCACCTCTCCAAACATATACACCACGTCAACGGGAAGAATTTGTGTTTCGATAGATTTAATGTGCAGCAGCTTCTTTACACGGTGAATCTTCAGTGAAACTAGGTTTCGAACTCGTGACTTGACAACGTTGGCCACGACTTCATGGCGATGACCACGGCTACCACATCCACCTGGTTTTTTGACAAACACAATGTGAGTTCACTGTTCAGACTAAGATAAGGCTGTGAATACTTGATTGGTTTCTTTTCTGCTCAAAAAGCCTTCAGCACAAACTGACAAATGTCTCCTGATAATTTGGTTTTTTTCAATAAAACGCAGGAAATTTACTGTGAAGACTATGAACGAACGGTTCGGGAACAGGTCTTATTTGCCTAGGTAAGTTTTTTCCTCCTGTTTAGGGTCCAATGATGACATTCCTATCCTCATGCTGATATTTGACCGTAGTGCCACTTATGCTGGACGCCAACAGTCTCTAAGTTAGTACCTTTTCAATGGAACTGTACACTGCTAGCTATCCAAAGTGCAAACTTATTAGAGAGATAATACAAAAAAAAATGAAATCCAGTCTCCTGCGCAGTAAGAAAGACGATGAAATCAGTATTGAGTGTTGGTGTCATGGTTGGCTTCAGCATTAAATAAAAGAGATTTTGGATGTTATGTTGGGATATTGCCTCCCATTCTGCTTTCACACATTACCGAAACTGATTTGGTGTAACAGCAGAAAGTACACTCATGGACAAAAAAATTAGCTCACCAAGAAGGAGTCGTCAAAATGAAATGAAATTTTACATACGTAATGACTACTTTGATATAAGTAAATGATTAGAAAATCAAAGAAAAAGGATCATTTATTTCAGAGAAAAAGGGAAAAGAACGGAGGATTTAATACCCTGTTGAATACCCTCTAGCGCGAATGCACGATGTGATACGATCGGGCATTGAGGCGCACAAGTTCTGTATGATGTCTTGAGACATTTCTTCCATATTTGCTGTAACCTTGGCTCTAGTTCGTTCAAACTCGTGAGATGCCCAGCTCGTCGTCCCAAATGATCCCAGATATGCTCGATTGGAGAAAACTTTAGGCATCGGGCAGTCCAAGGAATGGTAGTAACAGTGCGGAGACAGTCTTGTGAAACCCTTGCCGTGTGAGGACGAGCATTTTCTTGTTGAAAAATGGCTCCTGGGAGCCTTTGCATGAGTGGAAACACATGTGGTTGCACGATGCCATGGACTTACAACTGGGCTGTCATGGTGCCACACATCAGTACTAGGGGTAACCGTGTATTGTAGGCAATGGCACCGCATACCATCACACTAGCTGTGGGAGCGGTGTGTTGCTGTAAAGCAAAGACAGGATTGAGCGTTCACCACGGGGTCTCCAAACACGAACACGATTGTCATCTCTGCTGAGATTGAATCCGGATTCATCGCTAAAGACGATCTGATTCCATTTTGCTACAGTCCAGTTTCCTCGTAGGCGGCACCACTCCAAACGGAGGCGTCAAGGGCAATTCACGTAATGGGCGCCTCGATACCAAATGTTCTTCAGCCAGGCGCCTTCATATGGTTCGAGAAGACACAGAGAACTCTAGTGAACTCTGGATGGCGGCCGATAAAGCAGTTGGCTGTACGCGTGCATTTCTTGCGATGTGGCGGTCTTCTCGACGACTAATCTGTCAAGGGCGTCCTGAGCATGGTCTTCGTTTAAATGACATCTCTCGGATCCACTGGTCCCAACACCTCCTCACAAAATAATCAGAGCGGCCTATTTGACGAGCTACTCGCCTAGCGAACCACCCAGCTTTCATCATACCGATGATTCTCCCCCTCTCAAACTGCGACAGCCGCTCATATTGTTTTTGAAAACGGCGTAATGGCATGTCTACTTCAGCTCTTTCTTTGTAAACGATTCAACACACTTAAACAAGCTTTGGATACCTGTTTTATACTCTACGGAGAACGACGTTAAGCCTTTCTACCGGCTACACGTAATGCGCAATCACGCTGCATCTCTCTAATCTGCATATCTCCCCGACATGTACCTTCATGCCAAGTTTCGTTACGATTCCGCAATTATTTTTTGGTGTGCTACTTTTTTTTGTCCATGAGTGTATATATCATCCTCAACCATCAACCAGAAGTGTTCTACAGTCGACAGATCAGGAAAACAGTCAATAAACAATGCAATCTTGAACATTAAGTAGCTACGTATAGTACTATTGCGGCGTAGGCAAGATCTGAAACTGATGGAAACGGGCTCCAAAACCTCAGGCATATAGCAGTGACTGGTCACTGTACGGACAATGCATACTAAAAGAGTGGAAGTGGAATAAAATACTGTAAAACGTAATATACGATGCAGGTCCAGCATTGAGATACATAAGCAAACTGTTCAGAAACACTTCTCAACGTCGTCTCCAGACTAACCCGACTGTCGTGGTTTTGCTAGTCGAAGCATATCTCGTCCGTAAAGAGAATTTCGATTCATTCAATTATCCACATCCGCTGTTCAGTTCACGATGGCAAAATCAAATGATGTGGTTTTGAGACAAAGGTATTTGCAGTAATGTACGCTACGTGGACATCCCATTGTACAGAAAATGACGTCGAATGATGCTTGCAGACACCGATTGTTGTGCAACTGACAGTATTTGCTGTGATGTTGTTATTGATGGGTCTCAATGCCATATGCACAACATATCTTCCATTGTTTTTAGTGGCGTGACAAGTGGTGCGGTTAGTGTAATCGGTATCGTAAGTAAGTTGTTCCCTTGTGCATACTTCAATAACAGAACCACATCACTGTTGCTTTATTACACCTGGCCTGCTCACCGATTTCTCTAAAAGATAATAAATTCTCTAGGCAACAATTTTTCCTCTTCTCGAGTGATGCTTGTATTCTTCGAAGTATATTGAAACCCCTCACGAAAAAAGACTACTCATACTCCGAAACTTCATTCTATTCTCCTTTTATATAGCTCTTATTGGTGATGTTTAGGCACCTATGCTCTGCGTCTATGCTGAAATTTTCCTTATTTGAATACATCCCATCGCGGTACATACACGATAACCTTTTATATGTGTGTGGTTTAGATTCTTCCTTCAGAGAGTTGCACTTTGTCTGGCCAGTACTACGTGTGTGAAACATATAATTAAGTCGCCTAGACAATACAGTGGTTAGTGATGCTGACTGCTGTGCCATAGGGCATGGGAGTTCGAATCCTGATGAAGACATAGGGTGTTTGTAAATGTATAGTGCCTGTGCGGCATAGTGCCATTCTAAATAATCGTTGAGCTGAAAGTTCTCTCGAGAAATAAGGGAAGAGAAATAGTGGTGGGAGGCCCCTGATCACCCCTGAGGATGTTCTTCAAAATTGAAGGTGAACTGAGCCTAAGCGTATTGTCATCTGCGTGATACTCAAAATCAAAGCTGCGATTAGCGACAGATGTAATCTAGCTCCTTGCTATGTTAAATTTTGTGGGCCTCGATCTGACTACGTTGACTTTCGATACGGTTTTAACTTTAAACTTTTAAGCATGTTAGGACCGAATTCACATGAAAGTGGAAAATAGTCTTAAATAATAATATTGACCGTTATCGCTGCAGGTCACTAGCTATATTTTAATAGTAATTGGAAAGAGAAAAATGAGCACTGTGATGGAATTACTTAAACTATATATTAGTATAAAGTAAAAACTTACTAATGGTGCATAATGAAAAGCAATCGGATATGCATCGATAGTTTAAAATTCACCACGTTTTTTAACAAAGGGATTTTAAAATTTGTATTTTTCAAGAAGTTTAGATTTAGGAAGAGCAATTTAAATAAATCCACAGTATTGATTCTTTATACAAGGAGTATTAGTTCTTAATCTCGGGTACATCACTGCTATTGTGCTCGTCATCGTTGAATAAACCAATTCCTCCTATATAGGATAAAGATCACTCCTTCCACAAACAAAGAACCTGTTCTGGTAATTCCATCATGGAAGAAGTTCCCATTGTATAGCTTCCTCGATGTGAGAGCGGGATTAAGATAAAAAATCGAGTTTGAATACATATAAGAAATTCATGCTTTTTCTTGCACAGTGGGGACACTATCGCCACAAATGTTCTTCTGGCGGTCCGTTTGCTGATCTTAAGAGGCATCGTTTCCGAAATGGATTACATTCTGTTCCAAAATACAACAGAATCTTCTTAGCGAGTTAATTCCAGACTGTCGCCAGTACCCCGCTGGGCCTGTCTAATGTGTTGTTGATTAAATCGTCTAACTAGAAACGGACAAGCATTTTCAAACACAGTTAAATATTTGAAGGATGATACACAACACCCTTTTAAAAATATTCTTAACAGAATATGAGAATTTTAGACTTAAATAGTTTGCTATTGTGCTGTGATGTCTCCCCTTATTAAGTTAAGAATTAAACATTTAAATTCCTCTCAATTTGAATTAAGTTTTGACATACTGACAGCCAAAGCAAGAAGCCTTTACTTCGAAACAATAAATTTTGTAAAATGATAAAATTCAAATGGAATATTCTCTATTTTTATTTAAATCCGCCCATGATATAATTCAACAGTTATTCCGAAAATTCTGTTAAATTTTGGGGCAAGCACGGCAAAAATTATGTACTATAAATATCTATCAGAATTACGAATGTTGTCATAAATAATGGAAATTACATTGAATATGTATAATATATTGCTAATATTTATTATTTTTTAACATATCTAATAAACACGAAAAGAAAATAGAAAGATTATAGCAACATTTCTCTTTCCGTTGTTAACTACAAGTTTATATTTTATCTGTTGTTCCTCCAAACAGCGAGTAATACTAATACTTTCAAAATAGCATCTGTATTGAGACTGTTGCTTTTATTAAGATCGAGAGGAGACAAATTCTCTTTATGGCCGAGTCACCATCTCAACAGCTCAGCCAATCAGAACATTAGCTCTGGTAGCTTCTTCAAATCAAATAGCAAATTAAGTGCCTCGCTGCAAATCCAGTATTCTGTGTGAGCAGGTGAGTGTTTATTACCGCACACACTGTAAAGCAACACGTGAGCTATTGGCGACGGGCTTCGTTATTTTGAGCCGCGGTTAAAAGTAACAAGAATCTTTCTCCACGAGGGGTTATTCAGTGGCACAAGGATTCGAACTCACGACACGGTGGCCATGAACTTGTGACCATGACCATCATAAAAAAACTCTAACCCTTATTTTTAAAAAATAATACTTTTGTGTGTGTGTGTGTTTAATTATTCTCAAATAACATTGAATTAAAAATTTATTGCCTTTATCTGAAATTAGTTTCAAAAACTTTTGAAGCTTCAATGAATTTATGAAACCCATTCCACCATAACACACAAGCAAACATAGTTTATGCATATTCACTACGCAACAATTGTACGTAGGTGATTCATACGCATACAATTTATGTACTTTCATTTTTAAGGAATGAAATTTATAAAAAGAGGAAAAGAGTGTATATTTTTACATTCTTTAAAATCTACTATTTTTCCGTTCTCGTGGTTAAAAATCCTATTTCGGAATGCCGTCCATCAAGTCGATGCGCGAATGTTCAATTCAAGTTTGTTATTATTTTTTTCTCTTCGGTCGTTGAAATACAAAATCGCGGATGTGTAAGCCTAAGAAAAAATTCCATCAACAACCCGAATTCTCTGGAACCACCCGCAAAAGGACGACAATGGTGGGTCAACAAGAATGCTTACAAAACGCCGCGAAGATTCTTTTCTAATGAAGGAAATGCACTGAAAGTTGAGAAATGAGTAAAAAAAGAAGAAAAAACATAGGTTTGTATCATTCAATCTAACCCTGACGTCACCCGCGCGAATCCGATAAAATTCCACAGGCATTCCAAAACAGAATAATTAGTTTCCTCTGCGTTTGTTTACGCGCGCTCTACGATGAAATATAACTCTCAAAAAAAGTTCCAAACTATCAACAACGTAATTTTATTTCTCCCTCGCGTTATTCATTTATGTGTCTTGTTATTTAATTCCTTCACGGCTCAATTCGTGGCGATATTTGAATTTCTGCTTCTCAAAAACTTCTTCGTAGCCTCTTATGTCTATACTATGTAAAACAGATTTTGTGCTCAAAATTTCTTAAAAAGCTAGCCATTTAATTTTCTTAAGGAAAAAATTAAAATTTGTGAAGTGATTTTAAAATGCTACTCCTCCCCCCAATAAAAATTTACGTACACGCATGAAATTTGATTTACTAATACGTCAAATTATTTATAACAAAAGTTGGTGTGGGTTTCGCGATAACATAATTGGCGCATTCGTACAATACTTCCTTTTATAAATGCTTATTGAAAATTCCTTAAAAAATGTATAAATTCTGAGTTCAATTATTTTTAAATAAATAAGTATTGCTTTGACTCAAAAATGCATACCAACTTTTGTTACATGTACTATTAAGAATAGGTTAAAAAATACTAAGCCTTAGGCGCAATAGGAAAAAAAAAGCATTTGCATTTTAAATGAAGACGAATTATTTTATCTTTCTGAGATAAGTAAGTTTAAAGTTTTAATTTGTCATAGACATGTGACTAAAAACGAACGTAAAAGATATCATAATTCTGCATTTTTAAAGTGTATTGCTTTCAAATTTTGAGAGGTTATAGAAAGGTATATAAAGAATAATTTAGGCTAAAGAAATTAGATTTGATTTTTTGACCAATTTTTGTCAATTGAATCGGACTGTGTCCCCTTAGTTTTTCAATTACGATTCAAGACTTATATATGCCCTTTCAGTTTATGATATAGTATCATTTTAAAAATTTTATCCTTTGTTGTGTAAGATCATGCTTTTTTAATAAAATGTTTGTCACTTCTTTTCCCCACTAAAATCTTTTTCCAAGTCTGGTATAAACCCCTGTTATTTTATAGAAAAAATACATATTATTCTCAAATTGTCAAAAACAATTTTTAAAAAAACATTACAGTATAAATTTTTCTTTGAAACATTTTACAAGATTTTGCATAATAATTTTTTAAAAAAGTGAAATAAGTAATTCACTGCACCGTATTGTCAACTGTTATATTTTTTAATGTTCAAAAACTACATTTATAAATATTTATTGAACTTCCGTAGATTATATATAAACCAGAACGTAAAAGCATTAAGCAAAAATCTAGGAAAAAGAACTCGATTTATAGTACTAATGATGACTTTTTCATGCAGCAAAAAATAAAGAACAGACTTTTTACGACTACAATGAAGATGTGTGTGTTTTAACAAAATAATTAAAAACACGGAACAATTATGAGATACAGTAAGAATTACGATATATCTCTCATATAAATTGATTACTGTTCATTAACTTTAAAAAAGCTCAGTAACAGTTTTCTTGAAAACATTACGCATATAATGTGTTAAAACGTATAATAAAAACTTAACAATGACGCGCTGTATTGCTTTGTACAATGATGCTGAATAATCTGAAGATCATGGTTTATTACGGATTCGTGGTACCATTATCACAAACTCAAAAATAAATTTATTCAATGATAATTACTTTCTTGTCAACGATACTCAAGTCGTGTATTTTTAATCTATTTCAACATTTTTTTTTTTGCTCCTAAAAAGAGTTTTAAAGAATAATCTTCAGTTTTATTAGGCTTGTTTTTTCCCAAATTATTCCAGGAATAGATTACAGAATGTACATTTGTGAATTAAAATTTTTAGCTTAATTACTATTTCAATGATAAGAAAAAGAATTCTGTAAAGTTTTGTAACTAATAATTTTAGCCACCAAGGGTTACTTTCTTCCAGCTTCTAAAAGTTAAGATGCGACTTGTGTTTCAGTTCATGCTTCTACAGAATTCTTGATAAATTTAATAAAAAGAGTTTTTAAGGAAGAGATAATACACCATATTAACATTGAAGACTAAAAGTTTTGCATTTACCACTCTTTCTTTAAAAAAAATGTCTATAAATAGACCATAAAAATTCTTAAAATTAATTCTTTTGAAATTTCGAAGGGTTTCAAAAAAATTGAATATCACCCTCAAAATTTTTCTTTAGAATATTGTTCATATGTCAAGTATAACGCGTTTACCTGATTCTTTTCGATGGAGAGCCTAGGCCGTTTTAAGGCATGGGTCAGCTGAGCCCAAACCCAGGGCCTAGGCCTAGAGGGGAGCTTATCTCGTTCTCAAATCAGCCTCAATATGATCCTGTTCTGAATGTCTTTTATCATCAAATGTTATTCCAAATCATATTCTCAAACTTCAGAATTTCGAACTAGATTTCAACTGGAAACAGTTACAAAACTGCATAATTATGTCATGTTCGTCGACCGTGTCCAGGTCTACCACCATACACCATCATTAATCCTTTAGTCTACAGGAGATTAATGATGCTTCTCTATTAGCCTAAGCATTTTTACTCATATAGACTTATGGACTTATTTACTTATATTTACTTATGGAATTTATTTTTCAAACTCTCACATGGCAACAGGCTACCATTACATTTCCGGGTTGAAGTTACTATATTGGGGACCTCAACAAATACTATTCGCCGAATCTATCAACAAACTACCACTCTATACTAACATAAGAACTTTGAGCTATATTTAATGTATATCTGTAATGTCATGTGTGTGAGGACTCGAATTCACCATTCAACTAAAATAACACCGGGCATGAGTTCGCGCATCGTAACATCGCAGTAAAAACTAAACACTTCTTTCCTAAAAATTAGGCACACGCACACAAAAATACTTTTGCCGTTTTACTTGTGTTTACATTAAATTACAATCGGATCGCTATATAGCGAAGTCGTTAAATCCCTAAAAAAAGTTCCGTTACATTTAAAATTCGTTGTACAGAAGTTCATCTTTCAATTTTCTTTATAAACCACATAAAACAAATTTTAAACTCGTAAACACTATATATTTGAACAAAGTAATTATTCACACCTTTTTGTAAGTTAATATATATTTATTTTATATAAGAAAAACTGCAAGGAAAGCTTCTTGACACCTTTGTCCACTTCCTAAAGAATTGAATTTCTTTGAAGTGCTCAAGCACTTACGTTTTGACATTTTCGAGTCACAAGAAACGAAGTTACCAGTACGACTGATAAACACTACAAATGAAACACGGGGACACGAGACAACTCCAGTGAGGGTGAAAGATGATATCGAAGAATTTCCAGTGAACTGGACAATAGGGGTTAAAGGCTGCCTTTCTTGGATGAGGCGCCAAGAATTCTATTGCTGTTGATGTTAAGAACCTAATAAAACCAGTTCGAGATTTGCTACCACCATAAAGTGAGTTAAAAAAGAGAATAACTTGAGATGTCCAAAAATATAATTTAAAAATAGGAAGAAAAATATAGAATCACAAGAGAAAAAGTTCGTTACACAGAAAGTGTACTTTGCTATTGGGAGGTTATTTTACGAAGAAAATCGTGAAATGTTCTTGGTTCCAGTAAAAAGTTCACTACATAAAAAAAATTCTCAATACAGAGGGTTCGTAATATGGAGGTTCGACACTAATTTTAAAAGGGTACTAAAATATTTTTCCCAGAAAGAATGCTATAGATAAAAAACCTGTAAAAAGATATATCTTTCTTTAATCGACATTTAAAACAAAAATGCTTTACAGTAAAAAATTTCATTTTAGTGTCACTTTTTATATATTTTTTATTCCTTGAGTTGTTCGACGCTAGTTTTCATTACAATTTCATCGTATCCCTCCTCTTTCTCATTATTTCCTTATTTTGACGTGGTGGTGGGTAAATTTCGATAGCGGGGTGCCAACTCAGGTATTGTCCCTTGAGTTGGCACCCGATTGTTGTTCAAAATTGCGAGGTTCATTGCCAATAATCTTCAAGTAGCTTCTGAGTGAAACATTAATAATCGATCAATAAATTTACCAGCGATATTTATATTACATTTTCCAAAAAAACTCCCCGAGTCAAATAAACGCATCGAGAATACTAAATTCGCTATTGTTAAGGTGACCATTTTTTTACAATGAAAAAAAGGACGAAAAATTTAAGAAAAAATTACAACTAAAAAAAAACGTTTTGTTAATTCAAACAAGAATACTCTTATTATGCTTACATTCTTTTTAATTATTATCTTAAACAAGTATTTTTTCATTGAATGATTTTTTTTGTCAACATATCATTTTCTTATATTAGAAAGTTCGGGCAAAAAAATCCTTCATACTGAATTTTGCGGTAAGCACTGTAGCTAAAGTATTAACATTCAATTTTAATTTCTCACTAGTCCCTTCACAAAAATCATTACCAACTGAAAAAAACTCTTTCAACTGCTGCATTAGTTCCAGAGCAAGCACAACGTAAATTCAAGAAGAATAATTACATATTCATATGAAATGTGTTCATTTTTGAAATGGTTTAAGTAATTTCACTCATCTTTTACCAATTTCTCAGCATGTTGATTTTTCAATTATTCTAATTTATTAGAGTGTAAATATACATTCTGTCTTCTTTCTACTTCAAACAGACATTTGTCATCAATTTTAAAATCAGGCATTTCTTTCGATAAAAACTCAACGTAATTTTCTCTATCTGCCCAATTTACTTGCGGCAAAGTCAAAAAATACCATTGAAAACTTATTTCCTGTGCTATTTGTTTCAGACCATTCTTTGACATTTTGGAAACATGTTTGGTTCATCTCTGAATGCAGAGATTAACAGATCAGTTTTAAAATATTGAAGAGTAGGACAAAAAGGATGACACTTTTCGAGGAAGGACAGAACCTATATAAAAGGAGGACGGTTGGTCACCTTACTACAGTAGCGCACACAGGAGTTTTTCAAGGGCAGGACGGGTCTGGGGTCAAAAGTTCACCATTCTTGTATCATGTTCCTTTTGATTTTGTCAATTTTCGGGAACAAAACACAGTAAAAAACTAATTATTGAATAAATAATTAGCATTAATTAATAAAATTAAGTATTAACAACAAATTCTTTATTATATCTTACGTACTATGTACTTAGAATTATAATCAATCGGAAAAAAAATCAAGGACTTTGGGGGGGTCTTTACCCCCAGGACCCCAGTTGTGTGCGCCACTGCCTTACTATTATCCGAGGTACCCATCCCCCCGCGGATGGCGGGGTATATAATGAGAAGGTGAAGGGAGAGGGTGAGAGGCTTCACTTTTCGAATCCATCCTTGTATCCGTTGACGTTTGGCGTTGTGCCAATTTCGACACATGAGTGACAACGGCGGGACGTTTCTTATTCAGATGTCAGCGATGGCGGCACATTGCGTAACTTGCACATCCCCACTTCGCATAAAAACAAGTGAACTTTGTTTCAATGTTTCTAATATTTAAAGCTGTAACATAATTTAAAATTGAATCTGGCACCTAAAAAATTTGATCTGTGGTACAAAATCAAAATTGGAACAGTTGGCAATGAAACTTTGAAATGTAAGCCATTACTTTGGCGACGAATTGAAGCACCTCGTTGAACAGATGTTTTAAATGATATAAAGTTACTACAAGGGGTACATTTGAAATCATGATTTGTTACTTGAAGCCGATTAATGAAGTATTTGTCTCTTTAATGTTATCGTTATAATAACTATAATTAATTTTTTTAAGTAAAAAAAAATGTCACCGTCTTTAACACACATATTCTTACTAATGACTGATTTAAAAGATACTTTTCAGATTCATATGAACACTACGCAGAATAAAAGTCGTTCTTTAGCTAAACAATAAATTACAAATGAAACTCAAATTTTAGAAGATTAATCTTGAAAACTTCTAAAGATTTGGGAAACAATGACGAATTGAGAGAAGAAACAGCATTTCAAAAGAATCTGAAGATATATCTTTAGTTTCTTAAAGCTGGTTTAATCCATTTTGGTATTTGACAAATGTACTTCTCCGGAAACATTGATAGGCTTATCAGCACATATCTTTCATACATGAATGCCTGGATATTATTCCATTTTCATATCAACAATTGAAAGTAAAAATTTGGCCAACCTCACCCACAACGTAAATAGTACTTATTTTAAGATAAATGTGTGTGTACTGATTTTATTATCTCCCTTAAGATGTCAGTCTATACAAATTGGTAAGATATTTTTACCAAAACAGAAGATTGAACAATATTATACGTAGAATATTATACATAGAAACAATGGTATTTTGATAAGAAAAATATACACAGGCAACTTAGTTATTGCTTTTTACGACTAGAATTACCCTTTACGACGGAACCCATGAAAGAGAATCTTTCTTCAGTTTTAAAATAAAGGGTGTTTTTTTAGAGGTATAGAACTTTAAATTGCAATAAAACAACGATGTATTATTCGATTGACATGAATTTTTTTTATTCGAAAGATCTTGTGGCATTACATTTTAAATATGATTTCTGGCATATGACTGCCACGGCTGGCTCGGATGTAGTCCAATCTGGACGTCCAATTTTCGATGACTTTTCCAACATTTGTGGCCGTATATCGGCAATAACACGGCGAATGTTGTCTTCCAAATGGTCAAGCGTTTGTGGCTTATCCGCATAGACCAATGACTTCACATAGCCCCACAGAAAATAGTCTAGCGGTGTTAAATCACAAGATCGTGGAGGCCAATTCACAGGTCCAAAACGTGAAATTAGGCGGTCACCAAACGTGTCTCAATAAATCGATTGTGGCACGAGCTGTGTGACATGTTTCGCCGTCTTGTTGGAACCACAGCTCCTGGACATCATGATTGTTCAATTCAGGAATGAAAAAGTTAGAAATCATGGCTCTATACCGATCACCATTGACTGTAACGTTGTGGCCTTCATCGTTTTTGAAGAAGGATTCCACCAGCCCATAAAGCGCACCAAACAGTCAGTTTTTCTGGATGTAACGGTGTTTCGACATACACTTGTGGATTAGCTTCACTCCAAATGCGGCAGTTTTGTTTGTTGACGTAGCCATTCAACCAGAAGTGCGCTTCATCGCTAAACAAAATTCGCTTATGAAAATCGGGAACAACGGCAATCTCGTTTTGGGACCATTCGACGAATCTACGCCTTGCTTGATGATCGTTTGGATGAATTGCCAAACCAAACTGAGAATAAATCACTTGACAGCTGTTAAATCGGTCGCTATCTTGGAAAGTAATGCCAACTTAAACTTCTATACTTGGAAAAAAAACACCCTTTACTATGAAGACAACGTTTATGACAATCCTGCTGAAGGACACAGGTTTGAAAAAGGAAGTGATTAAATAAAAAAAAACTATATACAAGCAAAACTTTTAATAAAGATTCGAAGCGGCGCAGTCCTGTTCAACAGCGTGAGTGAGGGAATATAAACGTCGCACTTTTCAGCTACACAAGGATTTTTGGCAACGAACATCGTAATTTTGAACCATGGTCAAGTGACGAGGACGACACCTGAGCTGGCAACCCCTCTTCTAACTACCACACCAATAGGGGGACGTTACGCCTCTCTATAGATTTAATGTGCATCACTGCCCTGCATGGCAGATCTTCAGCGGCACTCAGCTCGAACTCTTAACATGCCTGCCACGAGTTCGTTACCTAGGCAACCCCGCGGTCACCCTGTTCAGCAGTACTTTAGTTACAAGTAACCACATGAAAGGGATGGAGTCTCTAATATTATCTGGTATGAGATCTCTGACTCAAAAAAAAGAAAGAAAGAATAAAAGAACGGTATATAAGAAACACAAAGACTGGAAAATATGGAATTATGGATTACTGACTGACTGAAAGAGACTGGTGGTCTCTTATTTTCGCCAGACATCGAATTGCTTCAACGTAACGAACGTAATCACTCGATTCTGTCAAGATGCCTAATGTATTATATGCATTACAGAGAATGTTAATTTTGTCAGTAAATCGCCTTTTTATTGAGACAAATGTTATTTTTGCATTTTAGGAAGAGCATAGGACCCACTGCATATTCCCAGAGTAGCCAGGGAAAAGTGTTGAGCGCCAAAGAAAGAAAGGGAAAAATAGAAAAAAATGAGTCCCTGATCTCCGCAGACGATTATCAAGAGCAAAAGCGGGAGGTTCAACACCCTCTGTCATGGTCACCCTCTCCTCCTCCCCTCCGGCACGCGCCAAGAGACCATCCCGTCTGATGGAATAAATCAATTAATCCACGAGGTTGGCGAACACACCGCCAACGGAAGAACGCCAATCCAGAGGAAACGAGCGATCAAGAAATTAACTTCAAAATAAGATAAGTAGTCCAAAGAACCTTGATCAGAATGAAGAGGCCTACACAAGAGATTGACTGTATGACAAGAAACGAATCTTTAATGATTGTCTCGAGAAGACATTTGGTGTCACATTCGAAAAGGGAGAAGCGTGTCTTAGGATGCTCCGTTAGGAATTCGCTCCAAAATATAGTCAGCAGTTAAGAGAATATAATGGTAGCTACTTGCAGTATTTCCGTTTGTATTATTGCACGTACGAAAGCGTGTGCATTGAATGATTATTTGAATCTTTATAAAATGAACAATAGTATGGGGATCATAAAGTTCACAAATAATCTCATTGATTTAAAAAAATATTCCATAACAATTAAAGTTCCATTTGACCAATGACCACTTGCAACATCAATATTACTTTTGTCTGTAAATTAACTGATCATCGTGCAACGAATATATATAGGTACATTGACAAACATCTTATTAAGACCTCTTAGACAAATTCTCTATGAACGACAGAGTTACTTCGATGACACCATAATTACTACGTTGAGAATATTCTATCAATTACAGGTTTTAATAGGGGTGAACTGATGTTTAATTCAGTTTGGTAGAGGTCTTAAAAAATATTTAGGATGTCAATGGTACAATAAACCAGTAGACCAATGCTGTTCAAGTTTAACCTCAATCTGCTTCAAGATATCGTAATACTAAGTCTTTGAGTGACAAAGATTGAGACTAACTGTTAGATCTATGGTTTTCGTAGAAAATTTTACCATACATAGAAAGTGTTTACAGTAAAACATCGTTTACCCCTCGTATCCAATTATTATCCCCACTCTACAAAATATGATTCCATGCCCTTGAAGTATAATCATCACACACTAACTTAATCCTCCTACTTAAGCGTGTCATTAACATGACCAAACAAGATTCAGTCGCCCAGCCAGAATGGTGGCTATCACCCTCGGTTTGTAACCGAGTGGGTTTGAGTTCGAATCCCGAGTAAGACATGGTTGTATCTTCTTCGGGAAAGAAGTCGGTCTTTCGCCTACAATGGATTCCCGTCTCGAAAGGAAAAGCAGCGCACCCCTTCTTGTTATATGCTGGGATCATCATCTGTAATAAATGTGCATATTCTTCTGTTGTATTGTATGCTTTCTGTTCTTCACTTGTATTTCATATGTTCCCAGGATAAAAACACACGTCAACAACAACAAACAAAATTCACTATTAGCACCACTTCAGTTAGCAGTTCCTTCAACTTATCTAATGCGAAAACAGATGACGCAGACAGTCGTGTCTTTTCTTTTAAAATATTCCTTTTTATTTATTTTTTGGAAGGGTAAAAAAAAATAATAATACACCATGGCTTGGCGTTTCTGTTCACCAACATGTTTTACCAGCCAAGAGCCCAAGTCAGGATCTGGATCACTCGTCAGCGATGATAAAACGGCCGATGACAAGAGGACCGGGAAAGAAGGTCAAGAACAATATTCTCGCTGGGCCTGACCACACACGCGGCACACTCCGGCTGAATTTCAAACTTCCCACCAACGAAGGTGCCCCGAGCGAGACCTGCTTCCGCGTCGAATGGAAATCAGGAACACCCGGACTGAAACCCTTTCGACGCGTCATTTTTCTTTTTTAAACTGCAAAATGTTTACTTTGCAGTCAGTTTTTATCTTTAGCATAAACATTAATGCGGAACAGAGGAGGAGGGGGAAAGATGGCTAATTTTAAAACGAAGGGATAAAATGGAGCATCAAGAAAAAAATTAATACATGGTTTTAACTCGGGGTGAAGAACCTGATGGATTCTGAAAGAATCTAAACGTTACAAAACACACACTTTAATTTTAAAATTTTGCAAGCCTTTTGATGATTTTGTTTCAATAAGATGCATGGAGATAGTCCCTATAATATTTGGATGCATAATTTTCAGTAACGTTACACTTTCATACAGACATTTAGTCCTTAAAAAAATTGAAGCTTCCTTTTCAATGGAATGAACGAAAATTTTGTGCAAGGAAATGAACGATCTTTTTTATTGCTATTATTATTCCCTTTTGATGTACTATCTTGATTAACATTTCAATAGGAATAAGAAAATTCTGAAAACAGAGTTAAAATAAATACAGCTTTTTTAAAAACTTGTGAATCGCTTTTTTTACTTTCCACGGAGTCAACACTCTCTATTTGTTTTCCCATTAAATTCTTCTCAATTCACTTTTTTTCCCGCTTCTTAAAAAAATAAGCAAAAATTAAGTTAATTTTTATTGAATTGACAGGGCTTTATAATTCCATCGAATGTCTAATTTTTCTTTCTAGAGCATAATAAAATATTTGCATAGCATCCAACGTCCAACTTTACCATAGAATAAAAGTGTTCTATGCCAGGCCTTTCAATCTTAATAAGAAGTTTTTAATAGAGTTTTAATATAAACCAATTCAATAAAATATGCACAATATAATTTTCTGCAACATTTTTAAAAAATTTCAAGCAGTAAACAAAAGTTTAATAAAATAATGTTTATACAAACAATATCCAGCTTTAAAAAAAACAGTATGTTTTAGAACATAATATAGACTTCCTTTATTCGTTAGATTTTTTTAATATGACTATATGACTAAAATAAATGTTTACTATCCCAGTTTTCTCACATCATTATTTTCAATAGATAGAAGGAAAAGGAAAAGAAATCGCTTTTTCACTTATTGATACTAAAATAAGTCTAATTTTTATAAAAATAAAGTAAACCTTGAAGTACACTTAATCAGAATTTTAATAACTTTTATTGCATTACAGTCAATTGATGACTTTACAATAATAGAAATAGAGAAAGAGAGAGATATAAACATGAAACAAGTAATATAAAAAAATTTAAGTCGATTCCTACTTAGATCAACTAAGAAATATTTTATTTTAGCTACTTTTTATTAAATGTTACAATTAATATAAATATGTATATGCATATGACAGAATTACAACATTAAGTGGCCATTAATTTTTATTAATTATCATTCAAGTATCGTATTCTCATCCAAAACAATTGTGTATGTAAAATTTCAGTTCAACTGAATGCTTTAAAACGTGAGAAAAAAAACCTTTTCAAATTTTTGACACACAAGTCGCCAAAAGGGTCGCTAAGTCGCCAAAAATGATGCCAACGTAGTTGTATTTGTAATTCTTTAGATAATTAGTTTTAATCAATTAATTTTTATTAATTATGATTAAATTACTGTATTGTCATCCAAAGTAATCCTGTATATAAAATTTCAGCTCAATTGAGCGCTTTAAAATGTATTTTATTAACGATTGAAAATTCCACCAAGATAAATAAATAAATATATAGAGAGTGTGAGCTAATAATAGGAATTAAAAATCGTTATCAATTCATAAATTATCCAATGATGGACCAAGATAAATGGCAACCGTTCTCTTGAATATCTTTTTATTCGTTAGACAAGTAGTTATTTAGGCAAAACTAATTGTATACAAACATAGCTTTACTTTAAATTGAAAACTAGTGATGTGTTTCTTTATAATTAGAGGATAAGTGCCAAATTTGACTTACAACAAGTGGATGAGCGTAGATCCTTCGAGAAAACAGTACACATTAGATTAGATAAATATCTAAATTTGCTTTACATTATATGATTTACGCAGTCTTTTTCGACTGTAAATTATGGCTTTCTGAGCGAACTCAAAACTTTGCAGAAATCCTGTTATTTTCATCCACTGATCTGCTTTTTACTTGATCAGCGAATTTGAACGTCGATTGTAACTTAAACATCGGCAAACTACAAGTTGAGTTCAGTAAACATTCGATCATGGATTTTGTGAGCAATCAAATGAAGCTGATAACTCGTGGTTCAATACACGTATGTAGGCATTATTATTGAATTTCTTTCCTCCAATGCAGAAGTTGTAAATCGCTGGCAGACTGCTGACAAGGAAATCTAACTAAGTATCAATGAATTTTCATTTTTGAAAAAAAATTATAGAAAAAAATTGAGCCACGCTATTGCGTTAAATATGGCCATTTTCAGGAACCAAAAGGAAAAAAAATTATCTGATTTTAATTCCAAAAAAGACATGTAGAATATGACAAACCAGCAGTGTACCATCTTTAAAGAGCCATTCCAGAGTTGCTTCCGTCAATGACAAATATTAGATAAATCCTATACATTACAGAAAAATTTTAACACCATTGAAAAAAGCCTAGTGTCATTTTTGTACAAATCAATTGATTTTATTTATTAATTGATAATTAAGCCAGCGATTGATTGTAGAAGTTTAAGGAGCAAGAGCCTGTTCATTGAAGTCACATTACAATTGATTGATTGATTGAATATTAACGTCGCACTGTTCAGCTACACGAGGGCTTTTGGCGACGGACCACGTAATTTTGAACCATGGTCAAGTGACGTGGATGACACCTGAGCTGGCACCTCCCTCTCCTAACTACCACACCACACCAACGGGAGGAGAAGTCACATTACAAAGCAACACGAAAGCAAAAGGCGACGGATCTCGCAATTTTAAACCAAGCTCAAGTGAAAAAGATCTCCTAATTTCCACATCGTGCTGTGTGTTCCATCCCAGTTCTTATTTAAGTCTCTAAATATTAAAAAACAAGAAATGAATACTATATTACTAGATTACATATTGCCTATGTCAGCCTTCGTCCATACCTCTATCAAGAGAATTTAAAAAATAGTCCTAAATTTTTTCAGTTATTTGTACTTGAGTATATGCAGTGAAAGTCGTTTAACACGAAACTGAGGAGACTGAAATATTTTTTCGTGTTAAAGAGAATTTCGTGATAAAGGATATCGAAAAAAAAACATATTCAACAACCTTGATTTTTATTAAATACATGCGCATATATAATAAAAATCAATGAAACAAAAATTCACAAAGACTTAATGAAATGTAATAGAAAATTTTCAAGTTTTTTGAAAATTATCTGATATTTTTCTTTGCATTGTCCTTTTTTTGTATCAATTTGCCAACAAATTGTTCGATGTCGTTCATTTTTTTATTCATTTCACCATTGGAACGTCCGTCTAAATAACTATACATACTTTTTTCATGATGTTCCTCATTTCGGATGACGCGGGAACAGGAGCTGCAATATTCATTTAATTTTCGTCGTCGGAATTCGCATCCATGATATTTTTTGAGCTTTCAACAAACTCCAAAATGTCTTTGTCTGCCGTAAAATAGGGGCTGTACATACGAATTCTTCCGATGATACAATGCGACAGTCCAATAACAGAGAAACTTTCTCAAGCATTTCATTAAGTGTCTGGTGTTTTGTTCACTTCCAGAAAAGAAATCTTTTCACGTTAAGTGATTTTCGTTTCGTGTTAAGAGAAAAAAAATGCATGAAAATACGCAGCAGTTTGTCGGGAAAGTTGTATTATTTAGGGTTAACTGATATTTCATCTTAAGCGTTTACGCATTATAAGCGTATTTCACTGTATAGTTTCTCTCAAGATTAGTGAGTACTTATACACATCTCTAAAGTAACTCAAATATACCATGATTTTAGAGCTTCAAAATATACACTGCTGGACAATTGCTAAGGACGGATAACACTATCATCCATAGCAACCACAAAATGAAAGGAAACAAAATGTGGAAAATTAGAATAAGTGCGGGATATTAGTAAGAATAAGTATGAGTATGCAAATTTTTTTTCCACGTCTGTTCATTACGTGATAGCGTTCATAAGAGTTTTAAAGGTTTTGACGCGTGTGGACAGTTGTTGTTTCAAGTCAAAATTTTACAGGAAAGATTTAATAGACGAACTTAAAATTTTTAGCATGTCTTCCCGACATCACATAGATGATTTTATGCGTGGCCGAATTATTAGAAAGATCGAAGAATGGCAAAAAATAACAGATGTTGCTAGGGAGTTCGACATCGCTCACAGCGTTGTTTCACGGCTGTGGAAGTCATTTAAAAGTACTGGAATGTGTAGTAGACGGTACGGGGGAGGTCGTGTTAGAAGTACGACGCCTGCAGAAAACAGATATATCGTCCTATCAGCAAAACGGAACAGGCGCACCACAGCTCAGCAGGTGGCAAATCAGTTTCTTGCTGCCTCAGGAAAGCAGATCTCCCAAAAAACTGTTGCCAGACGTTTCAGGGGAGGAGGACTATACGCACGCAGACCTGTTGTGTGTGTCCCATTGACCAGACAGCACCGTACTGCCCGATTGCAATGGTGTCGTGAGCATCACAATTGGACTGAACAGGACTGGGCATGCGTACTATTCTCAGATGAGGGTAGGTTCAGTCTGTCATCGGATTGTAGACGCCAACTGATCTGGCGCGAGAGTGGTACTGCTTATCGTCCAGAAAATATCCAGGAAAAGGGCCGATATCCGACATGCAGTATCATGGTGTGGGCCGGCATCATGATCAATGGCCGCACGCGCATACATGTGGTTGCGAATGGGACTATGACGGGCCAACGATACATTGATGAAGTTCTACTTCCTCATGTTCGTCTTTTCCGTGGTGCTGTCGATGATAAATTTGTTTTTATGGACGACAACGCAACATGTCATCTAACACTCACTGTTCAGGATTGTCTAGACAGCGAGGATATTCAACGTCTCGTATGACCAGCGCGTTCTCTAGATCTAAACCCCATTGAAAATGTGTGGGAGATGCTTTGGGGAGGCATGTTGCTGGTCAAAACTATCCTCCGACAAACAAGAACACCTTCATCCGTGCACTCACAGAGGAATGGGATAAATTGAATCAACAGCTGCTGGATAATGTTGTGCAAAGTATGGTACGACGTGTGGAATGTTGCACCACACTGCACGGTGGACATATCCCGTACTGATACCTTTCTTTAAGGTGCCTGCTGACTTTTAGATGCATTGTTTCATTTCTCCGTACGCAGATCAAATGAACATTTTTTTTCTTTCAGATGTTTCACAGCTTTTGTACTTTCCAGAACAATAAATATTTTTTTTTCTAATGTCTGAACAGTGTGGAAACTATATTTTATCCTACTAGGCCTCATGTCTCGCTTAATGTTATGCTACATAGCAATTTGTGATCCGTCCTTAGCAATTGTCCAGCAGTGTATTACTCTAATATTACTGTTAAAATAATGTTCAAGAAAATATATTTATAGAATCAATAACATGATAAAACCATTGAAACCAATGATTGCTTTAAAATAATCTTATCTTATATAGAGAACTCATGTAGATAACTGATATTAGATTCTTCACTGGGGTTATAATGAATAGAAATGGAAAGGATATACCTAGATAACAGTCTTTAGCCTCGAAATGGCACTAAAATATTTCTCGAAAGAATCCTGCAGCAGTTATTCTCTACAAACAAGAAACTGGATATGTAATAAAATTCATCGCGATAAGGTTTATCTGCGACGCTTGACAGTTACCATAACTTTTTCTACTCTTTTCAACCTTAAAAAAATTTTCGAACATACATAAAAGCATTAAAAATAGATATGTACCAGTTGGAACATCCATTGAAATGAAATTTTTATTGTTACTAAACTTTTGAGATTTATTGTTTAAAAACCGCGACGATCTGCGCGTAGCGAGAGCTCGCAGTTGAAAGATAAATCTAAACCTGTATCTTCCAGAATTCCACTTCAAGTGAAGCAAAACTCAAGCAGTTGAAATAAAACATACAAGGTACTTCCATTGTGTGTGTTGTACTTAATTCATTTGACTATTATTAAAAAAAGCTTTTTTAAAAAAAAATATCAGGAGGCATTTCTGAGAACTTGTTACCATAGGACGATGAATGGATGAAGATACAGAGAGAGATAATGGTGCTCACTTAACATTAAATGGTATGAAAATTAAATTAAAAGCGAGATTTAAGCTCATATTTATAATACATCATTCTGATTTTCCAAGTATAAAATTGTTTATACACATCTATAAAGGTGAGATGAATTCATTTTTTTTGAAAAATGTTCATTCCGATGAAAATAAAGAAATTTTCAGTCGAATAACCACGATGATTTCAAATAAATAATCCCAAGTTTGAAGTCTATCTATTAACAGACGGACATTAATTAAATAATTACAGAAATCTTCCATTAAACGGAAACAAATTGAATAATGGAATGAATGATGCAGTTGAGAGTAAGATAACAAAACTTTAATCAACATACTTTGTTTCTTTAGATGGTAGCGGTATTTTTGGGGAAGCATGAAAAGAATCTAATGAAAAAAAAACAAGTAATATAAAAAAAATTAAGTCAATTCCTACTTAGATCAACAAAGAAAAATTTTATTTTAGCTACTTTTTATTAAATAGTTACAATTAATATAAATATGTATATACATAGGACAAAATCACAACATTAAGTGGTAATTAATTTGTATTAATTATCATTAAAGTATCGTATGTCGTCCGAAACAATCGTGTATATCAAATTTCAGTTCAACTGAATGCTTTAAAACGTGAGAAAAAAACATTTTCAAGTTTTGACCCAGGTCGCTAAAAAGGAAACCAACGTGGCTGTATCTGTAATTCTTTAAATAATTAGTTTCAGTCAATTAATTTAAATTAATTATAATTAAATTATCGTATTTTTACCCAAAACAATAGTGTATAGAAAATTGCAGCCGAAAAGTGAGCTTTAAAATGCATTTTATTAACGATTGAAAATTCCACCGAGATAAATAAATAAATAAATATACAGAGAGTGTGAGCTATAATAGTAAGAATTGAAAAATAAGACCAGATATTATGAGGAAAAAGCAAAATATTCAAACTGGTAGCAGAATTAAGTAAAGACGAACACAACAAGACTCTTTTCTCCTTTTGGAAAATTTGCTTCAGTTTTAACTATGCAAAGCATTTCCTCTTACAGCCAGTGTAACTGACATTTGAAGACGCACTAGTCAGAGTGCAAATATTAAGTTTAAGAGATCTATTCACCAACAAAGACCACTGACCATTTCTTCAGCCAATCCCCAAAAGAAGATTCGTTTTTCGTCACAATAGGCTGCACGTTGTCACTCCTTCCCCCGAACACTTTTTTGGGACAACTACTGGAATGCCAGCGGGGGTTAGGCATTACCTGCTGCCCAAATGCTATTGTTCGCTCCCTCTCAATAGCTCCAGGAATTCACACCTGCTTTCAAAAGATTTAAATCCCGCAAGATGCCCCACCTTATCCTTGAAATGTACACACCGTGACGTACTTCAAGCCACCACAAGATTCACTAGGGGCATACAGTAACAAAATAGCCTTACTGGATGCTGATCGGAGAGAACGATACTTTCTTTTAAGGGGCACATTGGTTCTTTGGTAACAAATTTCGAGGTTCTTTCTTATTTTTTATTGTTTTATTTAGAATGTGATTTCGTTCCTTTTTTTCTATAGGTTCTATTTTTTTTCAACGAGTTTACATTCATCTCCCGAAATTAGTGGATGGAAATGTGTAAGAACTGACGTGAACTGCGTGTTTTAATTTAAGAAGTAACTAATACTGGCTCAGATATAGTCAAAAGGAGATTAAAAGAGAGGATATAAACTGAATTTATGCACCTATGAAGCTGTTCCTTTCTTTAAACAAAAATATTCACTCAGTCTTTAGTTTTAGAATGTGTAATCCGAATATTGGACCCTTGGCAAGTCGGACATTACAGACTAGCCAGTAAAGGTGGCTTGAGTTCTGGCAAACTATCCTTAACTAAAATTCTTTTGAAAATATTAAGAGCGATATTAGTTTTGATTTACACAAAGCTGATATCTTCATTGAAGAGAATTATTTTATTTTACTACACTAAAAATTTTGTAAAAGGGGTAGCAATTTTAACTTTACTAGCTCATTTAAAGACATATGAAATAGGACAAGAAAATTAACTTGACGATTAATTGCCTTCATAAAGCAATTCTATACAACGCGAGATATTTTTTCAAGTTCGATAATCATAACTGCAGATATATTTTTTTATACGCACACCACGCATCTTTCCTATAACTACCAATTGGTCATCTCAGTTGTATATCAACTATAGGACAATCGTCATAAATACGAGTCAAAAATTACACAAATACTAAAAATTTCTCTCATCTTTAATTTTAATATTTTGATAATTTACCAAAAAGTAGTTTTCCATTTTTTATAATATACAAAGAAAATTTAATATTTTTCTCTACAACTTAAAATCTCGCTGCTATATAAATCTAATATAACACGATGTAAATTGTTTGTGAATTACACACAGAAATTCAGTAATACGTTGTAGCGCCGTAATGATCGCAATTTGTAATTTTCCTATTGAGCGAACTTTTTTCTGGAACCTTGAACACATTTCACGATTTTCTTCGTAAAATAATCTCTCTAAAGCAAAGTGCATTTTCTATCTAACGAGCTTTTTCTTTTGCGATTCAATTTTTTCCCACCCTATTTTTAAAGTATTTCTCGACATTTCAAGTTATTCTCTCTTTTAACACATTTTATTTTTTCGATATCCTCTTTCAAACTCAGCGGAGTTGTCCAGTGTCCCCGTGTTCTAGTTATAAAATAATGTGTGTTTAATATTACTTGTATGCTTTAAATTAGAAAATGTCCTTAAAATTCATTAATTTTAATATAAAATTATTTTCTTAATAATGAAAATACAGTGTGTTCTTCGCCATTCTTTTTTCTTGTTTTCCTTGTAGTTTTCCTTTCTTTTTTTTTTTTTTTGATGGGCAAGATATATAAAATAAACATATATATATATATATATATATTATATATATATATTCATTTAAAAAAAGGTGTGAATAATTATTTTTTTATATGTAGTGCTTATGAATTTAAAATTTGTTTTATGTGGTTTATAAAGTATATCAAACAATGAACCTCTATACAACGAATTTTCCATATAATGAACTTTTTTCCGGGATTTAGCGCCTTCGTTAAAAAGAGGTCCGACCAGTGGCGCACACAAGGGGAGGGTCCTGGGGGTTCGGACCCCCCTTTTCCGATTGATTATAATTCTAAGTATATAGTACGTAAAATTTAATTAAGTATTTGTTATTAATGATTAATTTTATTAATTAATGCTAAGTATTTATTCAATAATTAGTTTTTTACTGTGTTTTGTTCCCAACAATCGACAAAATCAAAAGGAGCATGATACAAGAATGGTGAACTTTCGATCCCGAACCCCCCTCCCTGAAAAATTCCAGTGTGCGCAACTGTGGGTCCGACTGTATATAGTTGAAAGAATTAAAAATTGTAACCCCGTCAATAATTAGCCTTTTTTATGCTATTGACTAAATTCCAACTTAAAATTGATTTTAATCAAATGAATAAAATAACTTACTAATTACCATTAGGGTACGTACGAAACGAGAAAAAAATTGTTTATTAAAGTTGTACTTCAAATCAATACGAATCCTGAAATACGACCACGAGACAAGGACAACTGGCATTTCACCACGACAACTTGAGGAATTTAAGCTTTAGCAGATTTAGCCTGTATCAGCCCCTTTCGTTTATGTGGAAAGTGTTTTTTTTTAACTCGTCGAATTTCCCCAACTCGCCCAAATTTCGCGGGCCAAGTGTTCTTACCATGCAGTCACTAAGCTACCGTGGACATAATACAGAATGAGAAATATTTTAAAACTAATTTATGTAATAACAAATCAATGTAAAATTTTAGTTTCATATTTACTTTCAAATTGCCCATACTAAAAAGTAATATACTTAAATACTATTGAGCATATGGAAGCAGCTATCTATTTGACACGTGTATTATGCGCGTTCGACTATCAATTTTTTAAAAAAATTAATACAATTGAAATGCTGGTAAAATAAAGAGAATGCTTCAAAAATTTAACAAAAAACAACCATTTTAAAACATGAAAAATGTAACGTTCAGAACAAACAAGTAAAATATAAAGAAAAAAAATTTAAGTCAATTCCTACTAAGGTCAACTAAGAAAAATTTTATTTCAGTTACTTTTTATTAAATAATCACAATAAATATAAATATGTATATACAGTTAACAGAATCACAATATTTAGTGGTAAAAAATTTCTCACATATAAAATTAAAATGAATTAATTAAATTGAAATAATGAATTAATATTTGAAAAAACTGTATTAACACACATCAGTGCCATCCACTACAAGTTTTAAAAAAATGTATTTGAACTTGAGTGGATGAATAAAAAGTATTTTATCAACGATTAAAAATTTGAACAAGATTTACACTTGTCTCCGCTACGTACAGTCAATCTTCTTACGTGTTTATGCTATAATTAGTATTAAAATCTCGCTTTAGAAAATCAAAATATTAGTCAGCAATTGTTCAAAATTTCCTTATTCATACAACAGCAACAAAATTCACCTTAATAAGAAAAAACAAGAATGACCACCAAATAATCACCAACCATACTCGCCAAAAGTCTGTGTACACTTACAAAATAAAGCTTTAAAAGAACTTTTAAGAAAATAATTGCACTAAATCGTGTTTTTAAGTAATTATAAGCTTCTTTTATACGATTTATCTAGGACTCGAGATTTGAAAGTTGTGTGGTCCATGGCAGGCAACAGAATAGAGATTGATATAATATTGAAAGAAAAATCATCATCGATCGTCAGAAAAGGGGGAAATTTTTAAAGCAATTGTTGAAACTGTTAATAGGAGACATTCATTGATTCAAAGAGTGTTAATAAACTACAAATCAACTAAAACTTTAAACGTTCAAGCCAAGATACGGCCTTCCGTCTGCAATATCCCCTTGAGAATCTTGTTTTGTAATACGCTTTATAAAAATAATCCTAGACTTAAAGCTTCACAAATAGCTGAAAGTGTTTCTGAGATATTGCAAAAAAGTGTGACTTTAACCACATTTCGAAGGAAACTGAAAAAAGAATGATTATCATGGCCGAGTTGCACTCAAGAAGCCATTCCATCTTTCGAATGAACAGAGCTAACAGAATGACTTTTGCCAAAAAACACCTAAATAGGACACATATTTTTTGGAAAAATATAATACATTCAACTGAAAGTAATTTTTGTAATTTCGCGTAAAAAAGCACGAAAATATGCCTGCAAAAATTCCTGGACAGATCTTAAGAGAATCCTTTTTCTACTATCAAACATGGGAGCATGATGTTTGGGGGTGCATTAGAAGCCTTTCGGCCGGTAATCTGAAATTTATTGAATCAACAATGTACAAAATTGGTTAACTGAACTTACTGAAGTAAAATATCAGGGCGTATGCCGAATAATTTGCGGTGAATAATGATTTTTACTTTCAGCGGCACAAAGGTATCAAGCAAATGGCTCACATTGTGAAGCCATGGATGCTCTGACATGTCCCAGACCAATTCCGAAAGTCAACCTAGTTCCCAGAATTAAGCACAATACAGCATTTGTGGGATTTACTCGAGTGAATAATTAGGGAGAACGTCATAAAAATCCAAGGAAATTCTCAAATGTGTCAGAGTAGAAGAATGGAACGAAATATCCACAGATGAAACAATTAAGCTAGTCAAATCCTTGCCAAATATGTTGAGAGTTATTGAAAGAACGGAATAATTTAAAAGTATTATAAATTTTAGTTACAATCCGTTATTATAAAGGTTTTTTTCCAGTGTACGCTGACTTTTGACGCAGACGATTTGTGTCGTTCTCAAGTTATAAATATTTGTATTATTTTTTGTAATATTCAGGTGATGGTTGCTTGTAGTGTCCGAATTTACGACGTTGGAGAAATCAATAAAAATAGTATTGATTCAGAAAGACTTCATTTAATCAGCGATCTTTGCATGAATATGAAAATGATCGATGACTTTCGGAGGCAAGTGTATAAATAAATATATGTAGGGCGAGTGTGAACTATAATAGTAGGAATTGTGTGAAAAATTAACCTCGAAAAAGAACCCTATAGCTCTCCTATCAAAACTTTTCAGTACATTTTTCCCCATTGATAAAATAAAAATATATCGGTCTATCGTTTATAACGAAATGGATCGTATGAGTAGCGTCGAATCAATTCCATCTCGAAAACAAAGCCAGACAAGAGAGAAAAACAGAAAGATTCTATTTCCCTGGATTTCAACTCAGACGCATTCTTTTACACAGTCATCGGATTTCAGTCAACACAATGCACTTCCTCTAAATGCATTCAATTGAAAGGCCGGATGTCTATATTCCTTTCTTTTGTAAGCTTCGATAGTGGGATTCGATAAATAATTTATTATTCACAGATTTATTCTTAAATGGAATATATTATTTCACAGATTGAGAGGAAAGGATGAGTTACATATAGCCTGTCTCCACTTGAAGGATTCAGTTGCAAATAAAATAAAAATTTTAAAAAACGTTTCACACACACACGTGAATATTCCCTCTTTTTTTTCGTGGCGGTGGTAACCTGGTGGTCGGCGTGTCATGAGTTGAGACTAAAACCTCTAAAGACCCACCGTGTAGGGGGGGTGATGCACGTAAAATCTGTCGAGAGTTCACACTTCCTCCCGTTGGTATGATGTGGAAGTTAGAAGAGGGGATTGCCAGGTCAGGTGTCGTCCTCGTCATTTGATCAAAGTTCAAAAATACGAAGTCCGTCGCCAAAAGCCCTCGAATAGCTGTGAATAGGGCGACGTTAATATTCACTCACTCACTCTCCCTTTTCCCTCTCCCCTTAAGAATTAATTGCACAATTCATTTTTTGTGTTCCATTTTTTAATACTATATTATACACTGCTCAAAACAATTAAAGGATATTGTATAAGTTTTATATAAAATAAAGATATAAGCTAATTTTTTTTGCCGAAAATGGAAGAAGAGAATCACAAATGCAAATTTTTGTGATTTTCAAACTGTGGAGTATGCTAATTTTGAGTTCGACATCAAAAACATCGCTTCAGCGGCAGCGAATGAAATGTGACTTTCAACTGACATGAAGACAAGGAAGATCGGTATTCAGTGACTGCTTTGTTTCGATGAGTACGATGTCTCAGCGAAATCATTTAACCGATTCAGAAGCTTGGAGAGTTGCAGGCAGGTTAGAAGGGGGCCCGAAGTAGCGCAAGCCAGTGGAGTGTCACAAAGTGTGATTTCCAGGATCTAGAACCGTTTCTTGGAGAGTGGAAGTGCAGGCCGAAGACCAGGACAATGTCGTAGACGGGTAACAACGCCCATTGAAGATCGTTATTTAGTGTTAACGGCTCGGAGACACCGAAATAGGAACGCTACTCTTCTCCAACAACACCTTCGCTCGGCTACTGGCACCACGGTTTCAACTCAGACTGTCCGAAACTGGCTCCATGGTGTACGTCTGTATGCTCGCCGACCGATGGTATGTGTTAGACTAACATCAAGGCATCGTCACGACCGCAGGGAGTGGGCAACAGAGCATGTGAACTGGAGGAGAAATGAATGGAGCAATGTTCTTTTTTCTGACGAGTCCCGTTTTTCTGTTCATCCGGATAATATGCGTATTATCATCTGGAGGGACCGTGGAAGTAGGAATATAATCCTGCGTTCGTGCACGAAAGTGTCAGATTGGGCGGTGGGGAGTGTTGGTGTGTGGTGGCATCTCCATTGACGGGCGCACAGACCTCTACATCATTCGAGATGGACCTCTGACTGCTCGCCGATATAGGAATGAGATCCTCAGACCTATTGTAGTCCCTTACGCTGCAGCAATTGGAGAAGACTTCATTTTAATGGACGATAATTGCAGGCCACATTGTGCTAACCTGGTGGAGGATTTCCTTTTCGAGGAAGGAATCGTACGAATGGAATGGCCAGCGAGTTCTCCAGGCATGAATCCAATAGAGCACGTTTGGGACGCTCTAGGAAGACGAGTTGCTGGCCACCAACTACCCCCACAAACTCTCCAAGAACTGGAAAGAGCTCTTCTGGAAGAGTGGGACAGAATACCCCAACTCGTGAATACTCCATGCCTCAAATGTGCTCAGCGTTGCTGGGCGTCCGTGGAAACCATACTCCCTACTGAAAATGATTTCCTTTGAGGAAAACACCTTTTCTTATTCTTTTTTTCTCATATGCACAAATTGAGTTTTTTTCCTTTTGTACACAAATGCGCAATAAACTGCATTTTTTTCTGCCAAACATGTGTAATTTATTCTCATATAACCTACTACGTCTGTCGACCATGTATTAATCAGCTAAAAAGTTTCCCAGCCACAAGATCCACCTAAAACAGCAATATCCTTTAATTATTTTGAGCAGTGTATATATATATATTCTTACAAGATGGCTACTGTCGCGTTATGGGTTCGAATCCCAATACCACCAAAAAATCCCGCGTGAGAGAGTGAATATTAACGTCGCACTGTTCAGCTACACGAGGGCTTTTGGCGACGGACCTCGTAATTTTGAACCATGGTCAAGTGACGTGGACGACACCTGAGCTGGCACCCCCTCTCCTAACTACCACACCACACCAACGGGAGGACGTTTCAGATCTCGACAGATTTAACGTGCATTGCTGCCCTACACAGCGGGTCTTTAGTGGTACTGGGCTCAAACTCGTGACTTGATCAAAACTCGTGACTCGTGAATTGATTTATGAGCCGCGATCCGATTCCTTGACCACTAGGCTACCGCGGTTACCCAAAGACTCCCGCACGCTAAATTTGTTGAAGTTTAAAGTCCTCACACTGCGTGGAGGGGAAATTAGAAGAATAGAGAGCCAAGTCAGATGTTATCCTGTTATCGTGGCTCACATTTGCGAGTGAGTGTTTATTAAAGTCGCACTATAAAACAACACGAGGGCAATTTGGCGACGGACCTCGTCATTTTGAACCAAGGTCAAATAATGGGGACAATACCTGAGCTGGCATCCCCTCTTCAAATTACCACACGACGCCAACGAGAACATTGAGCTTCGGCAGATTTATCGTGCATAAGCTTCTTTACACGGTGGGGTCTTCAGTGGCATTAGTGCTCGAAATCAAGACTCGCAGGCACGAGTAAGTGACTGTAACCGCTAGGATACCACGGCCACTCCCGTTTGCTAAATCTGTTGCCAGTTGCATTTATGTTTCACGCCAGACTTCATAATTTTGAACCTCGGTCAAGTGACGAGGATAAGCTGGCACCTCCCCCAAAAAAACTACGACACCTAGCCAGAAGGGGAGCTTTGAGCTCGACAGGTGACCCCTCAACACGCTGGGTCTTCAGTGGTACTAGGGCTCGAACTCACATGAGATGCCGGCCACGAATACGAGTTGACTATAACCACTGGGCTAAAATGGCCACCAAAATTCAAATACAGTCGGATCTCTATATAACGAAGTCGCTAAATCCTGGAAAAAAAGTTCGTTATACGGAAAATTCGTAGAATATAGGTTCATCTTTTAATATACTTTATAAACCATTTTAAACAAATTTTAAATTCATAAACTCTATATATTAAAAAAAGTAATTGTTCACACCTTTTTTTAAATTAATATATGTTTATTTTATACCCATCAAAAAAGAAAGAAAGAGAACCTGCAAGGAAAACAAGGGGAAAAAAAACGTCGAAGAATTCATTGTATTTTCAATATTAAGAAAATAATTTTATACTAAAATTTTTGAACTTCAAGGGCATTTTATAATTTAAAGTATATAAGTAATATTAAATATACATTAGTTGATAATTAGAATACGGGGACACGAGACAACACCACTGAGGGTGAAAGAGGATAGTAAAGATGTTTCTAGTGAACTGGACAATGGGGGTTACAGGTTGCACTTCTTGGATGAAACGTCCAGATTTCTACTGCTCTCGGCAAGTTAGGATCTAATAAAACCAGTTCAAGATTTATTACTATCATAAAATGTGTTAAAGAGAGAATAACCTGAAATTTTTTCAGAAATATTTTAAAAAAAGGGAGAACAAAAATTGAATCACAAAAGAAAAAGTTCGTTATATAGAAAATGCACTTCGCTATAGAGAGGTTATTTTACAAAGAAAATCGTGAAATGTGCAAGGTTCCGGTATAAAGTTCGCTATATCGAAAAATTCGCAATTTAGAGGTTCGTTATATAAAGGTTCAACTCAGTGGCGTAACGTGCACCCCCGCAACCCCCGCATCGCGGGGGGGCAGGGTTCTAAAGGGGCCCAAAGCCTGATTGACGCAAGTAAGTAAAATTCAACATGGGGGCCCCAAACCTGACTTTGCAGGGGGGCCCAAAAGTTCTCCGTTACGCCACAGGTTCAACTGTATATCAATCTTAATTTACAGCAAATAAAAAATTCTGGACTTTACTTCAAACAAATTTTCCGGTAAAAAGAAACTGGATTAATTCATTTATCTTCGTTGAACGCTTTTGGACTTGGGTCCACCGCAAATATAAATGTCCACCTGTTACTCATTTTTTCGCAATTTTTTTTCACTCAACTCCGCGTCGAGAAAGTGCGATGCCCCAAAAGCCCTTTCCTCAGAAAGCTTATCTTCCAAGCGATAGTAGCATTGTTCCAGCATAAAAAGCGAATTGCTCTTATCATTTTATCCACAATGCAGATGAAATACAACTAGAAAAAGAAAAAAAGCGGCCATCGTTTTCCTTTTCGCTCACAGACCTGCTTGCGAAACAACCAACGAGGAAGTCGTAATAGAAAAAGAGAGATTCCTATACACATTTCTCTTTTATTCTTTTAAGTCCTTTCTTAACTAGTATTTAATGGTCAAAATACGTGAATCAATACACGTAACCTTCACCTTGATCGAGTAATATATGCGTTCCAAAACTTTCTTTTATTTAAAAATTGAAATTAATCGTTCCTGCTCGGTGGGAGGGCTTAAAATAAGCAAGCAGCAAGCTGCTCCTCCTTTAGTTCTTGTTTTACAGTGACGAATAGAATGTTTGAGCTCTATAAAATACGCCTGTTGATTGTTCAATGAAATCATACAAGCAACACGAAGGCTATATTGACGACAGACTTTGAAATTTTGAACAATGGGAAAGTGACGAGGGTGGCAGCCAAGCTCGCACACACCTCTCGACATATTTATACCGTAACAAGTCAACGTGAGGACTTTGAATGATTGTTTATTAACGTTGTTCTCGGAAGCAACACGAGGAAGATTAGTAGTGAAGCTCAATTTCGAACCTCATTCAAGTGATAAGGACAATGACTGAGCTGATATCCCATTTTCCTACATTCAACCCCTTGGTGTGGTGTCGTAGTTAGGAGAGGGGGTGTCAGCTTACGTGTCGTCCTCGCCACTTGACCATGGTTAAAAATGACGAGGTCCGTCACCAAAAGCCCTCGTGTAGCTGAACAGTGCGAGGTTAATGTTCATTCAGTGTATCAATGTCTCTACACAATGGGTCTTTAGATGCATGGAAAGGACTCTAAACCACAATCCGACAGTCTGACTACGATTCACGAGTTCGTGACCATGCCGACTTCAGTGCTTGGGGGGAGAACAAAATACTTGTATCAATTTTTGAATATTTTCAATTTATATAGCTACAATTTATATTTTATTCTAAGACTCAGAATGTTCAGCAAACTAAAATATTGGAATACTTATTTAGGCCCAAACACACACATTAAGCATTTATCCTTTTCTCTATCTTTATGAATTCTAAACACCTTTCACTAAATGCGAAAAAAGTAAAACATTACAAAAAACAATTATGTAATACTCAGTTCCTTAATATAATTATAAACCTTTTCGTCGCCCATCCGGTATAGTGGTTAGTGACGCTGACTGCTGTGCCGTAGGGCCTGGGTTTGAATCCCGAAGACATGGATGTTTGTGGAAAGCCCTTGACCCTCCATCAAGGGGTGTTCTCCCTCTAAATTTGGGTGTAACCGAGCTAAATCGTACGGTCACCTGTATGGCGCTCAAGGCTACGGCCAACGACAGGCGTATATCTAGCCTTTGCCATGATGAATTTCGTGGGCCTCTATCTGACTACGTCAGACAGGTGGCATTAGCAACAACAACATAATCCTTTTCAAATGTTGAAGATATTACATATTTATATAGATAAATTAAACTGATGACAAATACAGATCAGTAGCAAAAAAAACCATTTTGTTAGAAATATAATTAAATTCATCATCACAAATTCAAATCTATTGCATAACTTATTTTCTCAAAGCTAGAAATTTTTTAAAAAGGTAATTTTCTTAGTTGCTAAATCAGTGGTCTCCTACCCTTGGGCCGTGGGCCGGTACGGTTCCGTAGATCGGCCCGTTCAAGGAACATTAAATTATTTAGGTTTTATTTACTGAGGCGTATTTCTCTCGGGTTTGTGCCATTTTCTATGGAAATCATTTTATATTCCATGAAAAATCATTTTATGTTCATTTTTTGGTGGAACTGTATTCTGAGAAGGCATATTTAAATACAATTAAATTAAAATTATTGAATCAAATCGATCTAAAATGTAAGCGATTTAGTGGTGGTCGAGCGGGGGTATAAATCAGAGGGCTTATCAAGAGGCCACCGGTCAGCCGAAATAAAAGAGCATTGTTCTAAATGACAGAATGGCATTCGAAATTTTTGTCTACAATTGCCCATAATGTTAATATTTGTACAATTCAAATGTGTGGATTTTAGATTTAATTACTTGAATATTATATTCAAATATTTTCACTCTACACAGCCACCGCATATTAACATCAAACATATTTAAAGAGAGTACGTGCTTTTTCCCATCTTAATATTTCATTCAAACTTTCATTTATCTTAATGCTTTCAATTAAGAAAACATTTCTTTGCCACGTGACTTTAAAAAAAACAAGTGTTCGTCATCATTACGCAAAAAGGTACCTAAAAAAATTACTACGAAACACAAACTTAATAAAATCTAGCTTTTTTTTAAGTGGCAAGAATGTGATAATTTTTTTTATTGGAAAAATTTAAAGTAATTTTATAATTAATTAATATTCAAGCACGGAAAAATGATTTTTCGGAAAAACTTAAATGTTTTACATAAAATAATCAAAATATATAATACACACACAAAGCATTTTTTAATGATTTTAATTAAATATTTTTTGTTAAAAAATATAAATTGTTTGGAGAATTTAAATAATTTTAATTTAATAATAGATAACTATGTAAAATATGTATACAAACTGTTATGTCTCAAAAGCTTAAAACTGCAGGAAAATAATGCGATAAAAAATATATCTAATTTATTTAAATTAAGTTCTATGTACTTCAGATTTGTTTGCAAATACATTGATTATTCAAGAAAAAAGAACGAAAAAGAAAGAACATGTAATCAATTCGTAAATGAAAAGCAAAAAACTTGAAGCGTTTTGAACTTATAAATTTGTTCAAGTATTTTTCTTTAAGCTAACTGCAATATTTCACACGGCTCAAAATTTTATGGGGGAAAATAAAAAAAAATCCTATAGGGAAAACACTGCACGCACCCATTTAGTTCCTTGTGAATGGACTGTTGCCGACCTTGAAATGATAACTTTTTATAAGAGATAATGAAAGGAGAGTATTTCCGGCTCACACACACTCAAAGAATTCAATAACGATAGAAAAAAAATCATGCTATTCTTTAATCCAAATCCATTAATAGAAATTTATGCTCAGAAGTCAGAATTTCCAAGCAATTCCTTTTTTTAAAGGTTGTAAATTATACTTAAAAATCAAACACTATCTACTCATTTATTGTTATTATTATTTCACTAAAATTGTTTCTACAATTGATTCTATTGTATAAACCTAATATTTATAAAAAGCAAAAGATTCCGTTTTCACATAAAGAGCTCTGTTAACATGAGAAAAAATAAATCACTGTACTCCTATTTAAAAACAACAACCAGTAGAGTATTTTAGGCCAGCGGAATGTTACAATTAAAGAGTTGCATCAAACATTTGAATAAAATTTTTAAAATTTTACAATTACAGAGGAAAACATTTAAGACATTATTTAAAATAAAAACTAAAAATGACAGCAAACACATTCTAAGTTTAAAAATAAATTATCTTTAGTAAATCAATTCGTTGATTTTTGTGTGATTTGATTTTTTTTATATATGCAAGTCGGACTTTTTTAAACTGCGCGTGGACTACTAGCGACGAACTTCCTAGTTTTGGACCTCGATCGAATGACAAGAGCGACATCTTAGCTGGAACACTTTTCAAGCATCCACCCCACATTTAGTGAGGACTTAAAGCCCCGACAAATTCAAGGTGTCCCAGTCCCTCTACAAGACGGGACTTCATGTCTATACTCGAACTCACGACCCGTTAACGCGGGCGAAGAGTTTGCGGTTAATAAAAGTCGGACTATAAAGTAACCCCAGGCCTATTGGCGAGACGGATCTCGTATAATTTTGAACCTCAGTTAAAAGACGAGAACAACACCTGAGCGGATATCCCGCTTTTCAGATTTCCACACCACGCCTTAGGGAGGACTTTAAGCCTCGATATATTTTATGTGCATACGTCGGGTCTTCAGCGGCGTGAGTGAGTGAATATTAACGTCACACACTGTTCAGCTACACGAAGTCTTTTGGCGACGGACCACGTAGTTTTCAACCATGGTCAAGTGACGTGGACGACACCTGAACTGGCACACCTCTCCTAACTTCCACACTAAGGGTCATCAGTGGCACTGAAGCTCGAACTTATGACACACCGTTTTACGAGTTCGGGACCATGACCACTAGGCTACCGCGGCCACACGATTTTGCGCTCATGACCACTTGTTTACCGGACCATGATTTTGTGATATGAAAGTATGAAAAAAATTCAAAAATAATTATACTTATAAAAAAAACCTTATTCATTTATTTCTGTTTAATAAAGTATGAGCATACGTAGTACTTGCTAGCACTTTTATTTTAATGCTAATTTTCTACGAACAGCCTATAAAACTAAAGCAAAATTTAAAAAATCCAGCCTTATTACTTTTTACTCCTAAAAGACAAATTTAAATAAATATTTCCAATGAGTATAGTAATTTTTTTTTAATTGATCAAAATTGTAAAATGGATGCATTTTAAAACAACCTTAAGTGCGATTTCCCATTTTAAAAACGAACTCAATAAATATTCAACCTACATTTTCAGGAATTTATAAAGAAACTTATTCCACATAACATCGAAATACCTCAAGCCTACCCGCGAAAAAAAAAGGGAGGGGAAAGATCAACATCGGAATGCATTCCGCTACCGGTGCCACACTTTCAAAGGTTCTCCCAACACGACTAAAAGGGTTGAAAGTCCCTGCGCGCCCGAGTGTTCTAATAAGGTATCGTCAGACGATTCAATCACAAATCGAACAGGGAGTGAAGACTGCAAATTAGGTCACGTCCAGACAGCCGACGGAGTCAACAATTCCTTTCGCTGCGATGAAAGAAAGTTTGTGTCGCGTAGTGCATTAATGACTCTTCAACGAATTAACTTTTTTTCTTATAAAATTAATTTAGAGCTAAAATTTAATTTTTTTTATTAACAAAGCCTTCTCCACTAATAAATCAATTAATTCTTTAATTTTTGCTAACATTAACGCATCACGCTCTGCAGATATAACAATTATTTGAACAGAAATGAAATTGAACATTTATTTGTACAAGCATTATAATGCGTATATTATCCAAAACAATAAAATAGGGAAAGTCAGAATAATTTTTATTAAAATAGTTTTTTGTTTAAAAAAATTCTCAAATCATCGATTTTCGACAAAATACTTGCAGAATTAATATTCGAAGTTTGGGGGTGCAGCATATGTACCGCCGAGTTTTGAAGGTTAAAAGCTTATTATGATCATAAGAACAACTTAAAATATAAACAATATTTGGTACATATTAATTATTATTCATGTCAGAAATCCAAGATATTTTCACACACAAATACAGATTTATAAATTTAAAATATTAATTTTCTTTCACTACCGTAGTAGTATTATAAAAAAAAAGTTACAAGTGATTAAATGGCTAAGTATTAAGATATATTTAAACTATACATGTGAAAAAAATAATAAATTTTAACCAAAACCATTTTTAGCATTTACTCATTTTGACCGTGACAAAAAAATAAACCACATTAAAATCATTGTTTTTGTTTATCTGTAAATTATCTTAAATATATAAAACACATACTCAAGTAGAAAAATTTGCATGTACTGAACAAAATACGAAAATTTAAGACTTCCAATATTAGATCGCTTAAAAATTCATATATAAAATACATTTTATAACGACATATACAAGTCTAATAAAAAAATAATATTTTCACAAAAACATCATGCATATAAAATATGTTTTCTTTGTAGATCCTGTGTGAAACAAAATAAAAGAAATATAAACATTAAAAGAAAAAATTTTGTTGGTGTTCTGCTCTTTACTCAGATACTTCCGACAAAATAGTGTTTTGAATGTTCCTACATACTTAAAAGTACGCGATCAAAGAAATAAACATTACAAATCTAAGCTTCAAAACGTAAGGCAACTTTTATAACATGTTAATGCGAATGATGTGTGCTGAAATCATAAGCATTCCTTCACAAAATTAATCAACAAAAAATATCGCATAAAACGTTAAATAGGAAAGATCGCGTGTGAGAAAACTTCATAATACAATAAAAAAAAATCAAGAATTTGTAGTTATTTTAGCTTCGAAAACATTCGAATTCGAATTTTCATCAATTTATCATTCGTCATTTTTCATTCAGAATAACGAAAAATATTAAATAATTCATCCAAAATCGTGCGAATCTGCAACAATGTTAAATAAAATCTAACTCCTCACCTAATAAAATGAATTACATCGCAAAAGCGCGGCGAAAATCAAATCGGAAGCATTTTTTTAAAAAATCCACACTTCGATACACACTCAAAAAGATCTAAGACAGAACATCAACAAGATCACGTGCAGAGCGGGTCGCCCAGAAAAGCAAGAGAAAAAAAAAGAGAAATACTCACGGGTCTGTTTGTTCAGTTTGCGACGGCCCTCCTCTTCGACGAGGGGCGGCCGCACTTTCTTGCGGACCGCCGCCCCACCCGTGTGCAATACGGCCCACAGGGCCACCAGCGCGTAAAGTGCCCTGTTGGGACCCATCCTTTTAGCGCGTACACTTAAGAATAATCACTCGCGCACAATCCTTTAAAAAAAAGAAACACGTGAGACACAAGAGCAGATGTGTATCAATGGCAAGGCACCCAAATCGAAACTAAGCGCACCGCTCCAGTGATGAGCTCGCTCTCGACTGCTAAGTATGGTGTGAGCCACAGCGCCGTGACGTCACGCCATAAATGGGCGCTACCAGTGTTTCGCGAGGAGCGTTGGCTTGGCGCCTTTATCGCTCTTTTTGGCAATTCTACGGTTTTCTCCCTTCGAATGCACCTTTCGCGTGGAAATCTTTTTCAACATGATCAGTTGAACATTGTCGCAGATAAATTTATTTTTGGTAATGTAATAAAAATGGAAAATCACGTGGTGCATCATTTGTCTTATCACGTTTCCAGAATTTTAGTGAAATCATCATGTGTTTGAAGAAGATTATTTCATTTTTAATCATAGGATGAAAAAAAAATTGTAATATTTATAATAGCTCACACCAATTTTTTTTCAATCTTCATTTCAGGAAAACGAAATTAAGTATACTAGTGCTAGCTGTTGCTGTTTTTTTACTTTACTTATTATTTACAAATAATATGGGATGGAAAGAAAACTCGTTTTAACAATTTACTTAATTTAAATGGAACGTAATTCTGTAATATAATTTTAATCACACATTTATTAAAAAAGATAACAATTTTTTTTCTACGGACAGAGTGAGAAATTTTTACAAAAAAATAGAAAATTGTAAAAAAAATTCAAAGAAAGTTTCATTTGAAAATGTTTAGTGATTTAGAAAGAATTAATCGTTGCCAGTAGCGCACACATGAATTTTTCAAAGGGTGGGGGGAGGGGGTCCGGGGTCGAAAGTTCACCATTCTTGTATCATGCTCATTTTGTTTTTGTCGATGTTCGGGAACAAAACACAGTAAAAAACTAATTATTGAATAAATAATTAGCATCAATTAATAAAATTAATCATTAATAACAAATAATTAAGTTTTACGTACTACATACTTAGAATTATAATCAATCGGAAAAAAATCAAGGCCTTTTGGGGGTCTGGACCCCCCCCTTGTGTACGCCACTAATCGTAGCCAATGTTAAAAGTAATAACTATTTCAAACAATTATTAATACTAGTTACATAATGGTACTTAAGGTATCCGAACACGTTGAAAATGATCAAATTCGGTCAAGACAGATATTTTTGTTTTCTCTTTTATTGAATAGAGCTATCTTTTGGCTTTACAAAACATATTTTGTTTTGTTTCTACTTTACCTAGAGGCCAAGCTACAATCAATTTTATTAAGTTAGAAAAACTGGAAGTGGGTTTTTCATCTACCAGAAGTGTGCATTTAAATTGCTCGAAATCTATCATGGCAAGTCTGATTACTCAAAATATTACAAATGTATTTCTATAAAACTTTTTGAAACTGATATTTATGCTATTTTCTAGAGAATGTACTAAAATATTGCTTATAGTAGGAATATTTTTTGAGTTAGGGCTTGTTATTTAAATAATGGTCTCATAAAGAATGTGATTTTTCTTGTAATGTTTACTCACTCAACTCTAAAATTTTCAAATTTTAATAAAACATTAAAATTTTAGTACATTCTCTAGATAAAAGCATCTAGATTGTTTTGGTAATACTTTTACTAATATAAGTTTATTACTTTTTTCTTTAATTGTTTTGAAGTTTTACAAAAATGTTGCTAAAATTTCCCTTATAATTGTGATTTCTGTGAAATTTAGTCAATTTATTTTAAATATTGTTAGTTAAATATTAGTTTTTATTGGTATTGAGTAATAAAAAGGCCTTTATAATGTTTAAATATGTTATTTTGTTGAAAAGTGCTCCAAACGTGTTCGGAAAACTTTTAAGCTTACTTCGCGCGGCATTTTAATAAATTTTCCACTTATGCTTTATTTTGCAAAAACAAAATCTTTTTTAATAACAAGTTTATAGAACTGAAATAAAACACAGAACGTTTTACTTCTATAAATATGTATTTAAATCTAAAAATCATTAAAAAATTTTATGAGTATTCAAGTGTAGGGTAATTTTTTTTTCAAAAAAAAAAAAGTTTCACACGAAAGTTACTCAATTGGAAAAAAAGTCACACATATCTCGCCGGAAGTTTGTTCGTTCTGCGAAAAAATTCTTTTCTTCGATCTGTTTCTCAAATTTTCTTTTAAAAAAGTGTTTGAATCCATTTTGAATTCTTTGACCTTTAATGGAGTTTTCAACGGAAAAAGAGTTAGTCAGAATTGCAATATTTCTTCGATATGTATTTATCAATTGTGCAAGATGTTTTTAGTTCCAAATTGTAATAACCATTAACTGAAATTAATTTTCCTAAAAAAAATGGGAAAAGCAAAAATATTTCATTCTTTTATCATTTTCAAGATTCTGTGTAATAAATATTCTTTTCAAAAGAATAATTCCGAAATTTTGGGAATAAATATTCATTGAAAATAATGGCTTATATTAAAAGAAAACATGATTATTTTAATGGGTTTTTTTAATGGATTTAAACATTACACAATAATGCATTTTCTATCCTAGATAGGTTCTTGTGAATTTTTTCTTTTACTTTTTTTTTTCTGGGAAGACATACCTGTGATGATCTGAAACGTTTAATATCGTGTTTTCAATCACGACAAAATATTTATTTAAGTTTAACGTTACACACTTTGTATCTAACTACGAATATCTTTCAGTTAAATACCTTTAATTAGAATATTATTTCTCTCTTTTTTGAATATATTAAAGACTGCTATCCACTGGATTTGTTTCAACTAGAAAATGAACAGATCTTTTTCGCGTGTTGATATATCAAACCCAAAGTATTCAAATAAGCTTTATTAAATTTATAAATGGAACTCATTTGAATGTAACATTTGAGCCGTTGTGTTATCCATCTTATACTATATGGAGATATTTAAGGGTTTGTAAAATATATTGGTATATATTCTTATATTCATTTTTTATGGTTTTTAAATAATAAATTGATTTTTGAGCTTATAATGGGATTGTTTTAAAGTATTAGTTTTAAAAAAATATGAAATTTAATGGCCTCAAACTTACTTACACCACTTTTCAGAATTACGTGAAAATCATGCATTTTAAATTTGGAATTACAATCGAGTAAGCTCATATATATATATATATATATATATATATATATATATATATATATATATATATATATATATATAATGTTTTTATCAGATATGTAAAAAAAAGCAAGATAAAAAGATTTTGTTTCAATATTTTTTCAGGTAATGTCGTGAAGATTGCTTTAATAATAACTTTATATTAATTTGAACCATTTTGAATTTTTACCATTACCCATCATAATTCCAATGAACAAACTAATTTTTTTTATATTAACAGCGTTGCCACACATAAAAAAAGGAAATACAGAAATTATGTAGTATAATTTCTTAACTAAATATTACAATGTCTTTGCTGAAAGTAGACTTACACCACACTTTCGAAGCAATTATATTCCTTATATTGCCGAAATAATACAAATTTTGAACATGATGAAAAAAAAATTGGGGGGATTGTTTATAGATAAAAGGCTAAAAACAGATTGTATTCTTTATTATAATTAGAGAACGCTTTCAGAAATGGACTTGCACCACTCTCAAAGAGAATTGAGTGAGTGGGTGAATATTAAAGTCGCACTGTTCAGCCAGCCACATGAGGGCTTTTGGCGACGGACCTCGTAATTTTGAGCCATGGTCAAGTGATGTGGACGACACCTTGTAGATAATTAAAAAATATATTGAGTCTGTTAAATTAAAATAAATCATACGTTTCAGAAATGCAACAGTGGGAAGTTAATGGTTAATGTGCATCATTTCACATAATTGACTTGGTGAAATTGTGTATCGAGAACTCCTGACCTATTAACTACCAATCTCTATTTTGTCTCCAGTCATTTTCATTCTGCATTTGAAGACAAACAAATTGAAATGTTTGAAGGAAGGAAACTGATTTAATTGTACCTGAACTTATCTTGCAATTATACTTGATTTCTTGCTTTATGAACGTCGCAATTTCAAGTAGTACCGGGGTTATAAGCCTGAGTTGTTAACCACAGGCAAGAACGACACATAGCCTGGCACCTCAATCCCTTACGCTTCCACACTTTGCCAACGTTAAGACTATGTATTGAAAGATTTAGCATGCACCAGAACCCTTATACCATATCTTTTTTGCCTCCAAAACTCAAACCCACGACTCAATAGAAATAACATAGGCCACGAGTTCGCGATCGGGACCCCTCGGCTACCACGCCTACGAAATATTTTTAAATAAACATGCACAATAACAGAACATTTCTTCTATTTTTAACTAAAACTATATAATTTACGGCGGTATTTTGACTTATAGCCAGGTGCAATGAGCTAAAAATAAGAGGAAATCAAATTTAAAAAAATAAATTATAGATAATTTTATTTCATGATGCTAATTCTGTCATTAAAACATAAAATAAAAGATAAAATATATTCTTATAAGAAAATAAATGTTCTTATACCCTTTAAAAAAGTTAAAAACAGTGTAAAAAATCCCTTTTCTTTTGCAACACTGCTCCGTACTTTACATCTCTGTTTACTACAGTATTTGGGGATAAGAGGATCTTATAAAAATTATACTTATAATTATATTTTTGAAAATACATTTTTCAATATGTGTTATCGCCAGTAAAACTCTAAAATTTTTACGTAATAAAGGAATTTTTTTAAAAAAAATTTAATAATATGCTTCATCCAATATCTTTAAGAACTAACTTCAAAATAAACAAATGGAACTTTTTTTATTCTCTTTTGGGTCAGTATACGTATATAGCAACTCAATCTCTTTTTCACTTCTTTCAAAATTCATTGCCTAAGTGGTATCTGTATCTTAAGGCTACACAGCAGTAACGGTCAAGATATCAAGAGCTGGTCATCTATCAGATTAAAACGAGGAGGTGTGTCCCTAAGACACGTCTCAAGAATTGATGACTGATTAGTGCTAACACCCCGCTGTGCGACCACACTTTAAGATATTGCCATATTCCTTTTCTGGTTCATTTCCTTCTTTTTGTCGTAAAAAACACGACTATCATACCCTATGTGGAGACGGAGGCGTGAACTAGTTTTTTCGTCATTTCTGGATATGTAGGCTTAGGCCATTAAAGAAAAAAAAAACTTAAAATCGTATCACTTTTTCAGATAGAAAAGCGTTCTAGTATTTATAAGGTCATATAACTGTAACACAGGTAAACTATTTGGTTTACTATGGTCTTAAAATTTAGAATAACTCAACAAGCACGCAAGTTTTTGAATCTATACACATTCAGCTTTAAAATAATTCTATTTAGTATCACAACTTTCCCAATTCAGTAAACAAAATAGGCACATATTTTACGTTGGAAAAAGTTAACCGATTTCTATAAAGAAATGAGTTGTAGATTGAACCCTATTTCTCACGAAGTCAGAATATTACATTAATATTGAAAAATAGATTTTTTATGCATATATTTTTGTGGGTAATTACTAAGGGTCTTATTTTTAATATAAATAAAGATAGCTCAAATGCATTTCAGTTTAGATGTACCATAAATCAGATGGATTTTAAAAAATGGTGCTCAAAACATTAGCTTTATAATGAGTGAAAAATTAAACTGTGATCATACAAAATTTATTTTATGGATAGAAAGCATTTCCCAAGAAAATTATTTCCATCTTTACCCTAAACACATTTATATATAAGTAAATAATAATCAAAATCATTTAATTTTTCTTTTGACTTATTAAATAATGAACCTTTCCAGTTGTAATCATTGATGAGAAACCGATAAAAAACAACTGTTTAAAAATAAAAATGAAATATTCAAATATTCAATAATTTATATTTTATATTTCTCTATGTCATTCTTTTAAAAATTCTAATAAATGTATTCATTTTTCTTTTGCGCATTTTTTACGTGAGGTATTCCACTATAATTCATTAGCGTTCACAAGGGGGAAGAGGTTCAACCCACTTCAGAAAACCAAATTTTTATCATTTTTACCATAGAGAATATACCCCTCTGCACCTTCGTCTACGTGTTCTTAGAATACAGACCCCTCCCATAAGAGAGGTCTGTATACGCCACTGCTATAAGCAAACTTAACAGAAATAATTAAAAAAGATATCCAGATCTTACAACAACAGGAATAATTCAAAAAAATATCCAGATCTTAAAACGAAAGCTAGAGATATTTATGTATTCTTCAGTCAATATCTATTCAGAGTTATAATCTCTTAATCCTAGAGTCGAAATAAAATTCCATAATCCGTCTTGAAATGATAATCCAGAAGGCGAGACTCCACGGAGTTTTTTCAATCTTTTAGATAAAAATGAAGAACGAGTTTGTCGTATTCTGCAAAACGGCCCGCGGCGAATGATAAAGTAGCGATGCTGCCAAAGAGAAACCGCAAAGTCTTAAGTTAAAGTAAAAAGTCAAAGTCATTCAATTTAAGAGGTTAATTTAAGGTCCCATAACGATCTTAGTATATAATTATCCTTCGTCCCATTTCCGACGACGCACCGTTGTCGAATTACTTGTACTATCCTGTGTTAAGTATTTCATCCAGTGGTATCATATGAAAAGAACTACGAACTGTTAACTCATTTTAAAAAATAACATAAGAAAACTAAAAAGAGAATCAGCTGGAACTGAAACTTTGCAGCTAAAATTTCATGTTCAATAGAAAATTCTGATTTTTTTTTAAATTACAATTTTAATTTTCAAAAAAAAATTCGATTCGAGTAAAAGTTAAGCATCTATTTATTTATTTTTAAGCTGAGTTTTACAGCAGAGAGATCATTTGACTATTTTTTCAATGCTTTTCATGTCTTTCTTAATCGATAGATTTTAACACGTCTTTTTCTAATGGATTCTGCTGAGTTTAACATAAATAAAAGAGTGAGAAAAGCCAAGTTTCTTTTTTCACTAAAATTTCAAATTTATAAAATATTCAACCTAGTTTATATACTTTTTTGAAATTGTTTTATGTTAATGATAAATAGGTAATCTCTCTCTCTCTCTGAATTAAACGATACTTTTTTGGGTTTCCCACACTTTATAATGTTTAATTTAAAAATAATTCTTATGAATTTATTTTACTAATTAAATTAATTTTATTATTTTATTGGATTAATTAATATCGATACGAGTTTCCAAATAAAATAATAGAGTACAGTATCTGCATAAATGAACCGAAAATTAAATTTAATATAAAGGGAGTGTGTTAGGCCAACATACTTCAATCTAAAAAGAAAACTTCAAATAACGTAAAATTGAAAACATTTGTTTGGCTTGTAGTACACATTCCAAAATCCATTATTATCTTTTTTTTTTAAAAAAGCATTCAATACTTTTTATTACTTATTAAGTATTTTTAATATCAAATATATAATTTTTCTTCCTATCTTGTCATGATACTAATAAGAATTTGGAAATTAACCTTTGCCACAGTCAGTAAACTTTCATTCTGTTCTTTCGTATTTTGTACAGATTTATGAAAGTTAAAGATACATTTTTGTGTGATAACTAACCATTTATATTTTATTTTATGATAAATACGATATTATGAAAATGCAAAATATCATGCTTTGGAATCAAATGTTATAACGTTTTCCGTGTTTCCACGAATTATACATTTGTAATAATAATAATCGATTTGAAACGTGTTAATTGATTATTGCTCCTTTTACTTAGTGTCGTATCAAATGAAGATTAAAAATATTACAAAATTTATTAATAATGCTGTTAGCATTTGAAGACATTCTTGTATAACATTTTAAGTAATAGGAAAATATAATTCTATTCGAAAGATGTGTATTTAATTTTAAAAATATTGATATAGCTTTAAATAAAAATAAAGCATAAATATCTCAAATAAAAATTAGAATGCCTTTATCCCCCCCTCAATCCTCTCAAAAAAGTGGTTTTAATTTGATTTCTTCAAAATTATTTCATTTAGCAAACGCGTTTAAATTAAATTTTACATTTTAAAGATTTTAAAATCAGAGAACGCGCGCGCGATAAAATGAATTAAACTTATGAATTTCTTTCACTCTCTCTCTCTCTCTGTTTATATATATATATATATATATATATATATATATATATATATATATATATATATATATATATATATATATATATATATATGGGAGACAACAAGGGGTCCAAGACATTTGTCTTTCTTCAGATTTACTTAAACTTAACAAAAATTAATTAAAAAAAAAGGTAGCTATTCTACAATTAGATTTCCCTGATGTGACGACGGGAACGCCTGCTCGCGCGCCTCAGTCTCTTTCTCCGTTTTTTTTTCTCAATGGTCAAAGTTTTTGTTTCACATTGGATCAGCTGCGCCTGCGCGCGAAGACTGCGTACTTTGTTTCGTTGAGAGATTCAATTGGATGACGACTCCACAACCGATTCCACAACGGCCAACCTGACCGTACGCTGTCCGCAGCGGTATTTATTTTTTTTTTTTCATGGAGACCGGAGGAGAATCTGAAACATACAAAAAAGACGGAACAGACAAGGACTATACAACAAATACACAAAGATTTAACATAGCATAATTTTGCTGAACTAGACAGTTTTACCCCACATCTTCATGTGGTCTGCTGCTGTGGATGTAGTATTGGCCCAATATCCTTCAACGATATTGGAGGTTCTGGAAGAACAGAGAGAACAATTTCCCCATCATATGAAGGCACCTCTTCGAAATCCGGAAGGTTCAACAGGGAAACATTGTGTATCACAGGCATGGCATGATTCTGAGATGACGATAGTAAGGTAGGAAAGCCAGAGTTGGTAACCACAACGGTGTTGTAGGTTTCTAAAACAGAGGACGACGTGTACGTTACCGACGGAAAGTTACGCTGCTTCTCAGTTTCTGACATGCCACTCTCGGGCCCAAACTCGTTGATTTGCGGAATGTGGTTCTGATGAACGGAATCATTTATTTTGCTATCTTGGTCTTTATCAGTTCCATCAGGCATAAGAACGCCCTTTTTAATAAGCTCTTCTTTGGTTGAACGCATCGATATTTTCCTCTCTAGAGTTCTGGACGTCTGTTCAAAACAATCGCTCTTTTTCTTCCGTTTCCACTTCCAGGGCTTGAAGAGACTCCCGAGCATCGCGAACCGATTATGTTTACCCTCCATAGGTGAAGGGGTGGGCGACCGGGAGTTGGAGCCCACGGAACTCGTTTTCATGGCACCATTGACTTTCTTACACAATACTATAGGTGAACAATAATCAGAACAACTTTCTCTTATAATACCTGTTATAACCAATCATCAATTTGATCGTTTACCTGTAATTTCTCAGAACAAGAATAACGTCTGGCTCTCTGACACACAGGAATATCATCTTTCAATATAATACTCATTTTTAACTTAGTACTCTTAATTTTATTAGGTTTATAATTCTTAATTAGAGAACTCAAATCATTTCTAGTATTAAAGTTTTTAACATGTGACAAATCATAACTAGAGTTTTCTATCACATTTGCAACAGTAAAAATAGAATAAGCACCTAAAGAGGATTCACTTTCATTCAATAAAACATCGCTCTTTGCATGGCTTATTTTCTTTATTTCAGTATATACACTGGGATGTATAATAAATTCTTCGGTCAAGGTTGGTGATATTGCCGTTCGAACACTTAAACTGGGAGAGTGCCGAGTAAGAGAAATATTTATTGGTGCAACTTCTACCATACACGCCTTTCTCTAAAACATGAGCTTAATGTTATTCTTCCTTCGGAAGGTTTGTTCAATCTAATTAGTGAGGAATTTAGAACTGGGATCTGGCAACCTGAATCAATCAAGGCTGTTACGGGCTGATTTTCTACAAAAATGTTTACGTATTGGAGCTGTTGTGCGAACTCATCGCTTTTTGTTTTTCGCTCTTGACTTTCAAACTATTCGCGTTTTTTCTATTATGGATGTGGCCGTTAGATTCTTTAGGCTTAAAACGCTTCTCACAATCTCTTGCGTAATGAGATGAATCACCGCATATATGTAGCAATTTTTATTTTGTCTTTCAAGATTTTGGGGATAGCTGTCTTTAATCTTTGGTTTATAGTTTCGTGGTCTATTTTTAAAGGGGTCTTCGGTATATTCACAAGCAATAGAAGTTTCCTTACGTGATCCGCTTCTAGATGAAATATAAATATCGCACTCTTTAGCTAAAACTCTTTAGTAAACCAATCTTCCGCTTCTCGAATGCCAATATGAGTTGCGGTTTCCTTATTTAAAGTATCAAATAATTTATCAGAAATTAAAAGATCACATAGAGATTCAAAGGAATTAACTTTTCTTAACGAACAATAATATTGGAAGTTTGCAGTCAATCTTGCAGCAAATTGGATGTATGTCTCGCCTGATGATTTTACAGCATTTTTAAATGAGTTTAAACACTCGCGAGGGGTTACTTGGAATTCTCTGAGTACTATAGATTTTAGTTTTTCATAGTCATTTAATTCCTCCTTTTTAATATACAATAAGACATTATGAGCTCTTTCGCCCAGAATATTTATTAAAATTTCAGACTTATATTCGTCATTTATTTTCTTGGTTAAAAATGCGCGTTCTAATGATTGGAAGAACAGATTAAAATTTTCAGATCTGGTGGGAACAGGAAGAGATAAAGTTTTAATGCTTTTGATCATATTTTCTATGTTTGTTTCGAACTGTTTATCTTCGACTTTAGCTGCAGGATTTAAACTTAATGCTTTATTTTTAGCCGTTTGAAGTTCGACTTCTTTTTCTAACTGTGCTAACTGTAGTTTTGCGAGCTCAATTTTCTGTTTTTCCAAAGTTGCCTCTCTTTCGTTTCGCGATACCCTCTCATCTATACAGTTTTTAATTAAAGCTTTAACGAAATCTGCATCACTTTCAAATGTACTACTCTTCTCAATTTTAGTCTTTAGTTTAGCTATGGTGTCCGTACTCTCCACAGTACCGTCTAGATCCTCAACAACTCTTATGAGATCCTCTTTAAGAGCGTTTTTATACATTTTAGAAAAAATATGGAAAGATCCTACCTTTTTTTTTCTAGCTCCCTTGTTGCTCGCAAGTACGATGTATCCAATAATTGAAGAAAAACATTGATTCTCTTCTACGCAGATGAAAACAGATCCCACAACCTCTTCGCAGGTTATATCGTTAGACGAAAAATAGTTCTTGAAATTGTTAAAATTACACCTCTTCGTAGGTGATAAATCAATAGTTCCGGCCTCTACACAGGCGGAATATTCAAGCTGGGTTCGAATGAAAAAATCAACCTCTACACAGGTTGAGCGAAGTTTCCAAAAATGGCGGCGCGTCTCCTCCACGGACGCTTCTTTTGTTCACGCGTTCCAAACTTTGATCAAAATCCCGGCCGAGCCCCCATAATTTGTGGGAGACAACAAGGGGTCCAAGACATTTGTCTTTCTTCAGATTTATTTAAACTTAACAAAAATTAATTAAAAAAAAGGTAGCTATTCTACAATTAGATTTCCATGATGTGACGACGGGAACGCCTGCTCGCGCACCTCAGTCTCTTTCTCTGTTTTTTTTTCTCAATGGTCAAAGTTTTTGTTTCACATTGGATAAGCTGCGCCTGCGCGCGAAGACTGCGTGCTTTGTTTCGTTAAGAGATTCAATCGGATGACGACTCCACAACCGTTTCCACATTATATATATATATATATATATATATATATATATATATATATATATATATATATATATATATATATATATATATAATTTCTTATTGAAACTAATAAGTATGTGCTTCCTTTAAAAAATCCTCCAATGATGTTTTTTTATTCTTGAAGACGGGGAGGGGGAGTATAGTTCAAAGAGGGAATTATATCAAAAACAGCAGTGTGTTTTTTTCATTCACAAATAGAGAAAAAAATTAACCTTTAAAATAAAATAGTGTTCGCATTTAATTAAATAAAATTTTCAATAACCAAAGTGATGATAAAAGCAAATTAAAATTACTAAACATGTCTAAGTTTTAAATTAAAGAAGTAATATAAATTAAAACAAGTAATATAAAAAAAATTTTTAATTCAATTCCTACTTAGATCAACAAAGAAAAATTTTATTTTAGCTATTTTTTATTAAATAGTTACAATTAATATAAATATGTATATACATAGGACAGAATCACAACATTAAGTGGCAATTAATTTTTATTAATTTTCATTAAAGTATCGTATTGCCATCCAAAACAATCGTGTATATAAAATTTCAGCTCAATTGAGCGCTTTAAATTGTATTTTATTAACGATTGAAAATTCCACCAAGATAAATAAATAAATAAATATATAGAGATTTTGAGCTAATAGTAGGAATTGAAAAAAAGAGGAGAGCTTTAAATATAATTTTAATGAAGATCTGAAATTTTTCAAAAAATTCTTTTCCGTGCACGTGCATGATTAGATTCTTAATTTAAGTGAAGAAATACTTGTACTTCAGTGGCGCATACAGGAATTTTTCAAGATGAAGGGGTGGGGAGGTCGAAAGTCCACCATTCTTGTATCATACCACAACACGCTGTCCAACATATTCGTTTGATTTTGTCGATTGTTGGGAACCAAAAAACAGTAAAAAATAAATTATTGAATAAATAATTAGCATTACCGTAAAATCCGGCGTATAACGCGCACCTATACTTTCAAGCTCCATTTTTTAGTTTTTAGGTATATTCGCCGCATAACGCGCACCTCCTTTCTTACGAAGAAACCTGAAATGTACATGCGCAATGCTCTTATGTTTTGAAGTCCCATATTCAAGGCATTATCCCAGGCTTTTAAAAGAACTACAGCCCTTTATGTTCATTAGGTACGTCATTTTTTTCAAATAAACAGTATTCCGATCTAAGCAGATGCCAACTTTTATTTATGCTCATCTTTATTATTATTATTATTGAATCTAACATTTTTATACCCGTAAATTTCGATCCTATTTTTTGTGTTCAAAGTGCGCGTTATACGCCGGAATTTACGGTAATTAAGTTAATTATTAATAAAAAATACACTTAACTAAATTTTACATACTATATACATAGGATTATAATCAATTAAAAAATAAATCAAGGGTGATGAGAAGGGTCTTAAAGGCGGGGGGATACCCTCCCCCTCCTTGTGTGAGGCACTGTTGCACTTTAATACATAAAAGGCACTACCAACTAATATTCTATATTTGAAATCTCCTAATTTACTTGTACTTTCAATTACATTTTAAATCTATTTATTACACATGGCCTTTATTCATGTACTTGACTCTATATTTATTACTACAATAGACACTCATAAATGACACCCCTGGCTGTAGCACTTGTGTCTATTTGCGTGACGTTTATTTTGTTAATAAAATATACTTGCTGTCATATTTTACTGATAAAAGAGTGACATGAGGGTGAATAAATTCATCTGGTATATCTTTTCTTAATATAACTGTAACTGCACTTAAAATGACTGCACACGCATACATTTATCGATAAGGTACTAAATCAGATAAAAGAGAATTTTCTCGAAAAAAGGGTAGCCGCTGTAGCCTGTTGGTCATGGTCATGAACTCGTTACCGATGTTGTTCCTATCGGATCGGGAATTTGAGTCCTGGTGCTACTAAACATTTGCCGTGTAGAAGAGCTGATGCCCTTTAACTCTTTCATCCGATCAAGTTTTGAGAAAAATAATGCACTGGAGAGAAATAATTATAAATATTTTAAATATACCTCACAAAGTTATAATTATTAAACACAAAAGCTGGTATACATAGAAATAACATAAACACTTTTTCAAATAAAGGGTGCCCAAAGTTTTAAAAAATAGGTGGTGCATATTTTATACCACCGCAGCATGATAGTTCTGGAAACACGATTTTTCCCTCCCTAGGCACAATGGTAGCTTTAGCTAGTTATTTTATAGTTGGAAAATAAATAAATACACTTTTTCAACTTATATACTGATATTCATCCTATATATTAAAACATTTTCATTTTCTCCTAATCTAATGTGTAAGCATAAGTTTAGTTCAGTCTCAATTTACCTAAAGTTAGTTTTAATTTTAAATATTCTATTGTATGCATTATTTTATTTTACCTAGTTATTATTTAGTCAACATATATAATAAGTGTATAAGTTGTACTTATTTTTATCCTGAACACGAGATGTAGCTCATTCAGAACAGTTGTGTAATTTTGTGTGTGTATGTACTATTATTTCTTAAATATTATTATTTTTAAAAAATGTAACTTACAACAAATCTATCTGGCACAATAAACATGTCCATTATTGCGAAAAAATAAGCGGGATGCATTTTGTAATTGTAAAGAAGATGGCCTTCAATAGTGTGGTGATGCATTTTTTTTGGAGTCTCATATTTTCATATCAGAAATGCAAATGCGAGGTGCCAGTTATTGTAATATTGACTTATTTAGTTACATAATATATGTTTTTACCTAATTTGTATCAAATATCACAAGAATCCCTTTCATTTATACTTAAAAATACACAATACAGTCAGTTCCAACAACTACCACTCAACAGATTCACAGCTGATCAAAGAATGAACTACTGCATAAATCCATTTCACACAATAAGAATCTGACATCTTTTGGAAACTTGAGTAAGTACTAGGAGTTGTCCTCTGTGGTGGTTTAGAGAATGTATCATCTAGATTAATTTCTGAGGCATTAAAACAAGTGGTACGTTTTACGACCACCACACAATAAACGAATAAGAATTGGTGGTACAACATATGTACCACCAAGCATGAAAAAGTTAAATCTATCAATGCTCAAAGCCTTAATGTTAACATTGTATGGGTATTTCGAGAATGGGATGCACACACTCAGGTGTCTTTCTTGTCATTTTACCTTTGTTTAAGAATGGGAGATGCATCACACATCATTCAAGTAAATGCTTAATCTAAAATTATGTTTAATACAAATTTTGTTATTTTTATTCGTTCTCTCTCTTTGTTAAGAGGGCGCAGTAAAATTCAGTTGACAAAAATCAACTTTAATTTTTTTAGCCTTAAATTATTCTTTATACACTTTTCTAAAGCCTCGCAAAATTTGAAAGCTCTAAACTTAAAACATACAGAATAATGATAGCTTATACGTTCATTTTTATTCACATTTCTATGGCAAATCAAAACATTAAACTGACTTATCTCAGAAAGGTAAAATAAGTAGTTTATCTTCATTTAAAATGCTAAGGCGTTTTTTCTATTGTGTGTGCCTAATGCTTTGAAGTTTTTTAATCTATTGCTAATAGTACATGTAACAAAAGATGATATTCATTTTTGAATCAAAAAGCAATACTTATTTATTTAAAAATAATTGAACTCAGAATTTATACATTTTTTAAGGAATTTTTAATAAGCATTCATAAAAAGAAGTATTGTACGAATACAAATCATGTTATCGCAAAACCCACACCAACTTTTGTTGTACATAGTTTGATGTACTTGTAAATCAAATTTCATACTTGTACATAAATTTTTGTGGGAGGAGTAGCATTTTAAAATCGCAAAATTTTAAGTTTTTTCCTTAAAAAATTAAATGGCCAGCTTTTATAAAATTTTGAGCACAAAATCTGTTTTATATAGTATACAAATATAGGAGGCAACCAGAAAATTTTGAAAATCCATAAATTAAAAATTTTTGAGTAATTCGTACCATTCCCCTTAATTTCCTTTTTAGTTTTGCAGCCGAATTTGAATGTAATTTTTTTCTCTTGCCCTGTATTTTTCTTGGTCGGTATTTGCCTTGCATCTTTTTCACGTCTTCGTTCTTTGAAGCTATGTTACTTCTGTTTAAATGAGTTATGCTAAAACTTACCTTCCCTTGTAAAAACAAGATTTTGTCTCAATAAAAGCTGAATGCGATGGTGGTTGTTTTCCGAGGGTCGAGGGGATAGTTTGTATCCTAGCATTAAACCTTTTAGGGGGAGATCGGCCCCTTTGTGCATTTTGCTAAGAGCCCTCGTATAGCTTCTAAACGACATTAATAAAAAATCACTCCTAAAATCAATGCAGGGATAGAAAGGAACAAATTCAATTATTTAACATACCGTAAAATCCTACTGATCTAATACTTTCACAAGCTTCATTTTTTTTAATTTTAAGGTAGATTCGCCGTATAACACGCACCCCTTTTTTCCCGAAGGAAACTAAAAAAAAATTTTATGCAATACTCTTATGTTTTGAAGGCATTTATTCGAGATATTATCTGAGGCTTTTGAAAAAATAGTATATTTCTAGAACTACAACAGTGTTTAAATTCCTAAGATATGTGTCATTTCTTTTAAATAAATAGTATTTTGATATTCGTTGAAATCTAATTTTTTCATGTTCATGAATTGTTTTTTATTCTTAAAGCTATTATTTTTATACCCGACGTATAACGCACACCCATAAATTTCGATCTTATTTTTTGAGTTAAAAGTGCGCGTTATACGTCGGATTTTACGGTACATGATTTTTAAGAGCTCAAAAATATTTTACATTAGATGTGTACAGTGTGACTATAATCATAATAACTTATCAGAAAATGCTATGCAATAAACAAAGATAAATGAAAATTTTTGAAGTTGAGAGAATTAAATTAAATCGTCTCCAAAAGTTTAAATTTGTAATGGTCAATGAAAACTGGCAGCTTCTTTTGCCTTTTAGAACGTTTAAAATTTAAGGTACCACGTTTTGAATTGTATGATTCAAAAAACCATACCCTAATTTAAGAATACTGAACAACATCTATTATTAGTAATACACGATCCTCCCAAATGAATTTTCTTAGTCGCTTCAGCTCTAATTTCCTACGCTTCGAAGCTGAGGGTTTCCGGGAAATGATCTAATTGCAATCTATACCGTAAATTATGTTGTTTATCATTTCAGAAACGAGGTTCTAACAGGAAATAATCTTTCATTTTGAAAGAGACCAACGCAAAATAATAATTAAGAACAGTTACAGCAAATTTGTTTACGGGAGACAAAGGCATTTTTCTCACGATTCAAAGACCTTTCGTTTGGAACGGAGGTTACGATTGTTCTTCTTAAGTTAAGGATCGAAATCTCCATAGGATCATAGTAATGCTTTCGAAGCCTTGAAATTCCATAGATTTACATTATTAAATAATATCTTTGCCTGTATTTTTTGCGTGAAAATTATTCTAATTTACATTGCTTTAAAACAGAGGCGACGGATTTCAAAGTGTCGAACCGTGGTAAAATGAAAAGGATTACACTTGACTATGGGAAGAGAGATCATATAAAAAAAGAGAGAAAGGCAAGAGAAAATATAAAAAGTAGTAATAATTTATTTTTTATTTGAGATTTATTATCAAAAGCTATTTTTTTTAAAGCTAGAAATAATTCAAGTGAAACTTTCTTTAAATGTTGCATTTTATTTAATGAGAGAAAAGAGACAGAATAGACAGATGAAGAAAGAGAAAGAGAAAGAAATAAAGATGAAACGCAGAAAAAAATTTATTACATTTCTGCAGTAATGTTGCTTTTGAAATAATATTTTTCATTCGTTTTTCAAGCGTCGGTACTTAGTTCGGTTGCACAAATGAATCTGAATCGTCAGGTATTTCGATATTTTACATAATTGGTCGTGAATATCTTTTTGCATAGGTGAAAGGTGTTTAAAGTACAGTGAAATACATTTAACGCAAAAGACGAAATATTGATTAACATGAGATATTACAACGGTCCAGAAAGTCTACTATGAATTTTTATGCATTTCTTTTCTTAACACGAAACGAAAATCGCTTAACATGAAAAGATTTTCTTCCTGGGAATGAACAAAATGCGGAAAACACCAGCCGCACAGGTGAAATTTAAGAAGAGAATGAAATGAAAAAGACAGATGGTTTCATATCTTTCGTAGAAAGGAGGCTAACTTGGCTTTGAAATACCCTCGGATTAGCCTGGGATACGAGACAAGTGAGTGAGTGAATATTAACACGAGGGCTTTTGGCAACGGACATCGTAATTTTGAACCATGGTCAAGTGACGAGGACGACACCTGAGCTGGCAACCCCTCTCCTAACTACCACACCAACGGTAGGACGTTTCAGCTCTCGACAGATTTAACGTGCATCGCTGCCCTACACGGTGGGTCTTTAGTGGTACTGGGCTCTAACTCTGGACAAAGCCAGCCACGACTCGATACTTATACCCCTCGGCAACCGCGGCCTTATGATACGAGTCAATTTTGTTTATTTAAAGTATCCGACTACGTTCGAAACCGTGATTTTTCAAAAGTGTATAGATGGGTAATATTTATGATATTCAGTGTCACTTAGATTAGAAAACGTATATAAAATAGTTTAAAGAATATTATTACAATAAAAACTTATTTAAGTACAATATTTTGACAAAAAATGAACATAGAATGACACATTTTCAAAATATTCTCCTTTTGTGAAAAATGCTTCTATAATGATAATATTTTACCTGTATATCGCTTACACCTCTGTACAGAGGCTGAACTAGAATTTTTGAAATATAAAACTTAGAAGTGGATTTATCTTTATTTTAATACAACAGAGGGGAGAAATTTTAAGAAAAAAACGCCGATAATTATTTCAATTGGTGGTAACTCTGAAAATAGTGTGAATTTTTCAAAAACCCTAATTCAGACTCTCTGGAGAAGTTTTTACTTTATATAAGCAAAATATATTTTTTTATTATTATAGATGCATTTTTTATATAAAAGCAGATTTTGAAAAAAAGTTTATACTAAGTTAATTTTTTGCCAAAATATTGTACTTAAATAATTTTTTTTTTGTCATGATGTCCCTAAAATAATTTTATACGTGTGTTCTAATCTAAGTGACACTAAATTTCATGAAAATAATCCATTTATGCGCTTTTCTAAAATCACGGTTCCGAACGTAGTCGGATACATTAAGCTACTTTCACCCTCCATCCCGTACAACAAACGCCACACAAAAACATCTCATATTTCATCATTTGGTTTCGGAATTCGGATTGTACAATAAAATGCGCGATTCTTACGAGAAAAGTACAAGGTTGCAATGATAATTGTCCGGCTCACCCCACCGCTGTATTGAAAGTTATAAAACTGATCCTTTTGCTTCCGAATACAGCAAGTGTCTTGCAGTCTTGTGATCATGGAATGATACAAACCTAGAAATTTTTCTACCGAAAGTAGTTGTTTCGAAAATATTTACAAGCAATCGAAGCAAATGAAGATTTCTCAATCAAATTATTAGATGCTCTTATATGTAAATAAAACATGCTCTGATAAACTTAATTTTGTTTAATATATGTGTAAGAGGCCCGCGTCTCTCTCGCGAGCACCTAGATGTATGGGGGGAAGGGAAGAAACACTCGACATAACTCAAATCTAATCTATTTGTTTCAACACTAAGAACAGACACAATTTGAACTAATAATATAATATTAAGAGTATGCCTCTATGAAAACTGTGAAAGTGGAACAACGACAGTTACACGTAAGCGATTAGGCGACTAACAAACTTGATCCTTCTTTTAATTAAGGATATAACCTATTATTCGATTTAATCTAATATTAATTCAATCTTTGTGAACAGTCGTCACTTTAAGATTTCCTTCTAATAAGAATCAAAGCTCTATAATTCTAATGTTATACCTTTAATAGCAATCTCACCTGTCTAGAGTATACCGTCGCTCCTTCTTTCTCTCAAGCTATAAAACCTCGCCTATTTATAGTAAGTTAATTTACATATCACAATTCTCTTCTTCCGTAGAGTTGGTTGTGAATAACGCGAATTGATAGCTCAAAGATTTCCCAAGAGGATTAGTTTGAAGATCGCGTATAGATCCGTCACATGTGCTGTTGCTTTTTTTGTTGTTGTTGTTGCCATTTCTTTTAACACAAAAATATATTCCAGTCCCCTGAGTTTCGTGTTACAAAATTTTCACTGTATCTACAATTGATAAATAATGAAACACAAGTTATATTCTAGAATCGCAATACTCAACCGGCGGCCCACGGAGCCATTTTAAGTGGCCCGGTCATTGACCCATTGCTCTGAGAAATTCACTTAAGAACAATGTATTAAAAATTTGGTGGGACACTCTTTGACAAGAAATCAAAAACACCGATTTTGTTTTTTTTGCTGACAATGTCGTAAGGATGCGCGAATTGTTATTCTTTTTCAATTTGTAACGGTTACGGTTAGTGATAACAGACAACAGTAGCGACAATTTTATGGGTGGAACTAATTTTAAACAATCTTACAAACGAAAAATATTCGAACGATTTGGAGGTTGACTGTTTTGTAATGAAAAACAAACATGGGTCAGTACTTGCTTGATTTATCACGAAAGCGATGTATTTAAAAAAGTACCAATAAACAGGAATCATTCAATGACACTTTTCCTCCAAGATCTCTTTTAAGAGATGATAAATAGGTTTTACAGAATATTCTTTGAAATAGCACCGAAGTGTTTTGTCAGTGGTAAGGTCACAGCAGAGTAAAGATACCCTATGAAATTTGTTATATTATTGATAGTCACATGAAACCGATTACTGATGCAAAAATTGTGAAGGAGTGTTTCTTAAATTCTTTTAATTTAGTGTTAGTAACAAAAATAAAAATAATAAAAACAAAGAAAGCAAAACAGGAGCTATATAATATTTTGATCAATTTCCCTCATTTTAAATTTTTAATGTTTTCTTGGACCTAAAGCATTCCCCCCCCCCTTTTAACCTCATGTTGTGGTCCGTCCCGCGTGAAATAGTTGACATATGTATGCGGCCCGCTTGAAATGGCTGACATATGTATGCGGCCGAACAGAAAAAAAGGTTGATTATCTCTATTCCAGACGGTTGTTCGCATATATATATATACAGATAGCTATAGAATCTAAGTATAACTATTCAAGATATATATATATATATATATATATATATATATATATAAGTCGTGAACCACGAATTATTTGTTCTACAATATCTAAAATATGAAAATTATTATAGAATTTATACATTTTTTTTAATTGAAAAGCATGTTCCTTAAATGAAATAATTGGCATAAAAATGTGTATTTTATTACTACCATTAACCTAAGTTTGAACATACGTTCGACGCGATTATCGCGAAATGCGTGATACGTTCACGCATTTTCGATGCCCGACATACGCGATTTTTTCAAACAAATTTTAAAATTTTTTATCAGTAACTTGCTTTTGTATATTCGAATGTTTGTATGTCGAGTGTGAAAAATCTATAACTAAAATTTGAACTGAAGAAAAAATTATTTTTTCGCAAAAGTATTGAACTGCATTAAGAACAGCGCAGTAATTTTATTGTATCGTCGCTAAGGTGATTTGGTTACCACAAAGCATTTTATTGTTGCGAGTTTTTTCAACTGTAAATATATTCAAGTTTAAAATGTGTGTTTTTTTAGATTAATAGTTCATGCATATTGCAGCTTTACGGGGTTAATTTGATTGAAGGCATTATTTGCATTCATCTTAAGATTTTTCTTTCATACAGGAGTGACAATATTTGAAAATTCCGTTTTCCTCATCAAAAAGTCCCACCTATCAAAATAAAATGCTTCAAGAAATAGATTTACAGATAAACTACAATAACAAAATAAACAGCAATTATTTCCGTAATCGAGTAACGCATAATGATATTGTGTCTACATTAATAAAGTGTATTTATCTTTCTCTTCCTCAATAAGGAATTGCTATAGTATTTGCCATATATAAACGATAATAGGCAAATGAGTAATACACTCTACTCTAATCATATTCAGTCGGACCTCTATTTAATGAAGTCACTAAATCCCCCCCCCAAAGTTTGTTATTTCTAAAATTCGTTAAATATAGATTCATCGTACAATATAATTTAAAAACCACATAAAACTGTTTTTAAATTCATAAACAACTTATACGATCAAAAAAAATAGTTATTCTTTTTCCCCCGTAAATTAATGTCTATGCCTTACCCATATAAACCTTATATGCCTTACCCATCATAAAGAAATCTGCAAGGGAGGGGACATTCTCCAAGAATACTCAATATATATTCTCAACTTTAAAAAATAATTTTATATTAAAATTAATGAATTTTTTAAGGATATTTTCTCATTTTAAGCCTACAAGTAATGATAAACATACATTACTTTTTAATCAGAACTTTTGAGCACACACTATCACGTATATTCTTAAATTTAATAACTGATAAAAATTTTTTAATTATATTTTAGTTGTTTGTTTGGCAAATTACAGCATTTTTATTGCTGTAGGTGAGTTAGGCATCTGGTAATATCAGTTCAAGTTCATTGATCATACTATAAAATGTGCTAAAAGAGAGAATAATTTGAAAAATGTCCTAAAATATCTTAAAAATAGGGAGAAAAAAATCTTATCGCGAATGAAAAAGATCGTCAAATAGAAAGTGCACTTCGCTATTTGGAGGTTATTTTACGAAGAAAAGAGTAAAATGATCTTGGTGCCGGGAAAAAGATCGCAAAATAGAGAAATTCGCAGTATAGAGATTCGTTATATGAAGATTCGACTGTATATACGACACTGTTATACAATAAACTTTCTTATTAATGCCGTGATAATTAACATTTTCTTTTAAAACGCGGGTTATAACTTTTTACGCTCCAATGACTTCTACAGTGAATGAAATGTCGGAACCCATTCATTCTCTTATATGACTAATTCAATATCAAATAATCTCTAGGGTACTTCTTTTCATATGTATATCTAGTATAAATTTCTGCATAAAATTTGATTAATAATGAAACCAATTAATTCGATTCTAATAATTATTAACGTGAATAAAAAGTGTGATACAGAAAATGTATGCTTATTTCTAAGTAACAATGATGCTTTTTTATAATAATCCATTAATAATGCTAATAATTCATGAATAATCCTTGATATCCTAAGTCATAATGTTATTCAAATATTAATAAAAATTTCCCAACATTTCGCTTTATAAAGAGTTTTTAATATTGCGTTTATGTAGGCATGTTGGTGAGAGCTCTTATTCTTTACACCGTATAAGAATAATTAAACTACAATGTGATATTATTGATGAAAAAAAACATATAAATTATTATAAAATTCATTGAATGTTACAATAAAAAAAATGAGATCTTTATTCATATTATCACAGAAAATTAGGATCATTAATTAATTTTCTCGCAGAGAAGTCCACGGAATTAAGCTTTTCTATAGTTTTCATACAGAAGAATCCATAGGCTCATAGTTAAAAAAAAAAAAAAAAAAAGATACCTTTGTTTAATCGTGGCATCAATTTTTATATTTTTAGACGAAAGAGATCATTGTAAAACATTCAAGTTTCGCTCATATTTTTTCCTTTTAGCTCCTTAATTCTAGTTGATAAATCAGATACTAAAAAAGGGGGGTATGAGATAAGATCAATGTGCGGTTTGTTAAAAATATTTGTTAATGTGTGATGAAAAAAATGGGCGAGCCAGTGCAAGTGGCAATTAAGGCTCTAAAATAGTTAATAATTATTTGTATCTATACGTGTAGAATAATTTTATGCTTGAATAATGTTTAAAAATATACAAAACATGTTATATAATAAAGAAAAATTACCTCAATAAAAGATGAAAAACATAAAAGAATGGAAACGAAATTCTCGGAAATATTTCACCTTAACAATGATCAACATTTTGCACACCAATAAATATTCTGCTAATCTCGTACTGTTCTTAACTGAGCATTACATTTTTTTGACTAAAGAGATTTGTAAAATTGCACAAGAAGTGTTAGAATAAAAAACAAAAAAGGACCAGAAATAAAAAATTAAGACCAATTTATGCTCAATTTTTTTAAAAAAAAAGAGCTGAAGAAAAAAAATTTTAAATAAAAAGGAGATAAAGATTGAAGCAAAGTTTATGAACTATTAATATCTTAATATAGTGACTAGAATCAAAAATACTGACTCACAATTTAGTCAGGTATATTAATTATCCCCTTCAATATAAATCATTAAAATTCAAGAAATTCGCGAGTTTTTCCCGGAGGAGTATGAATATTTTTCCGAGTAACAGGTATCGAAATCGAAGCCGCCTTTGGGGAGAACCACTCCAGATTCATTGAAAATTGTTTCAAAGAAGAGAAAAGCAAGTCTCCCATTCGAAGAAAGTGGCAACCCTAGAGCTCGCCGCCCCGCACCAGCACCCTGCATGCGCCCTGAATCGTGGGTGAACGCAAACCCCCGTTATTTTTCTCTTTTTACACTCCGTTTTCACTTTCTCCAATCTTGATTCTTAATCTTAATTTATTACATTTTGTTTTGTGCTGTTTTCTCAATAAAATAGGTTCTACAAGCTTAGCTTATTTCTTACGCCAGTAAACAGAACTATTGCTCTCAAAAATGAATTAAATACCCTTTACAGAAAACGTTATTTATTTAATATTTTATTTCTCCAATTGCATTTGTAATTATTAAGGTATCTGACAACGATCGGAACTTTCATTTTAAAAAAGCGTATAAATGGATATTTTTATATGTAGTGTCAGTTGTGTGTGTGAATAAGAATATACATATAAAACTGTTTTAGGTATATTATTACAATAAAAAAAATTAGTTCTATGTAAATTTTTTTAGAAAAAGGGGAGGGAAAAATGACATTTTAAAAACATTTTCTTTTTATGAAAACTGCTTCTATAAAAACAATATTTTGCTTCTATATTAACAATATTTTTATACAGCTAAGACTTCTTTTACAGAATCTGAGTAGGATTTTTGAAATATATAATTCAAAAATGGATTATTCATATTTTAATAAAGTAGAGAAATTTTAAGAAAAAAACATCGGTTATTATTTAAATTGATAGCAACTCTGAAAGCAGAGGAATTTCTTCAAAAATCCTAGTTCAGGTTCCGTAAAGAAAGCTATATAGAGGCAAAATATCATTATTATAAGGAGAATATTTTAAAAATATGTTATTTTTTCCCTTCTTTTTTTGCCAAAAAACTGTATTTAAATTATTTTTTAATTATAACAATATTTTTAAAATAATTTTATATGTGTATTCTGAGTCAGGTGACATTAAATATCGAAAAAATTATTCATGTATACACTTTTGTAAAACCACGGTTCTGAACGTAGTTAGTAAGCTTAGCGACACAAATCATCTCAACACTAAAATACTTCGATATCATTTACTGAGAGATTATGTAACAATTTTACATAATTATTATTTCCACTAAACATTTTTGAATTACAGTTCAATTAGTAATCATGTGATAAAAAAAAGAAAGTACTAAAACTCTTTTAGTTAAATTAATCTAATTCCACTACTTTCAAAATTCGAAATACATGAGAAAAAATTACGGATGTCAAAAAGAATTAACTATATACTTATTGTAATTTAAAAAAGCTCAAATCAATCATTACCTGATAATTAGCTATTTTTATACATCGGTTTTATAATCTTCATTTTAAAAAAATGAGCTCCAAATACAATAGCAAGGCAAAACATTATCTGAACCTCCATCTACTAGCGGAATATATAAGAGAATACGAATAATATATAAGAGAAATAAAATAAAACTTTGTTGCCAGATACACATTTCCGTTTTTAAAGAATAATAATATGTTCAATTAAACTATCTAATCTGAAAACGATATTTTTTTACGTATTCATTGGAGACCTGATTATAGTTTTGAAAAGGAAGACGGTGTTCTTACAAAAATCTTAAATCAAGATTTTTCTTTAAAAATAACTACACACAAATAAATAATGTAAAATAATTACAAAATTCTGGATACAAATAAGTAATGATAAATGACAATAAGATTAATGATAATATTATAAAACAATTATCAGAATTTTAATATGATGAGCTTTTAGTGTTACAATGCTACAATTAATATTCTAAATTTATTACATTTCTCTATTTATTGATTGATGACGGAAAAATTGTATTTATTGATACATATTCTAACGAAGCGTATGAATTTTAAAACATTATGTGGCAACGATTTAAATGCTTTCATTGATAAAAATAACAATAAAAATTGTCTTCCATAACTTTATTTCATAGTTTAAATCAGTTATATAGCTGAAGTTATATCAAGTAAGTTGCAATTTCAGGCAAAAAAATGTTACTAAATAAATCCAGAATTGGTTGTGTAAAAATTTGAAAAAAAAAGATCCTAGAAGATTGGGAATTCAAGTTATGAATATTTTTAACAATCTTAAAGTTGGCAATGAGTTTTTCAAAAATATTCCATGACTTAAGCAAGATAAAGACTTATTAGAGAGAGAGAGAGAGAGAATAAGCCTTCAGAAAATAAACGAAAAGTTCATTTATCTTGGTATAGGAGCGCAATTATAAAGATAAATTTTGTTACGTTTTATTATTATATTACGATCAAGAATGTTTTTAATGAATTATTTCAGATAGAATCCAATTCTATTTAAAAGCTAAAATTAGTTTTTAACTGTAATTATTCACGGTTCAATCCGTAATAAACTCCCAACACACTTTCTTCCCGCACTAAAACTAAGTTTCGAAATTGGAAATTTATTTTCGAAGACGTAAGCTCATGTAGACTAAACATGTGTAACATATTTTTAGTCTTGAAGTTTCTTACAATTACTTAAAAATAGTAGTTGAGGTGAAAGTCTGGTGAAAAATAGAATTGATAATTATCATTCTGATTACACATACACACACAACTCAGCCATTTTTAAAATAGAAAACACTTATTTTCTTTTCTAAGAATGAATCACGTGTAAAAAAGATGAAAAAGATTTCTAATAATACAAAAAACTTTTGCAAATTTTAAACGATTGCTGATATTATAATTAAATGTTTGTGAAAATTGTGGAATACAATTTCAATGGAATACAATAAAATGTGATTTTTACGTGGTAAAAATAAGTGTAAAAAATTGATTTATTTGTAATAATTTTTGTAAGTCTATAAGTAATACATTATTTTCATTTTTTCCGGTGATTGCAACGGAATATAAAGCTAATTTTCGATGGAAATTCAAGAGAAATTTTATTTTTAAGATTTTGAAAAATTTGGGATAACAGATATTTCAAACTGTGCGAGGAAAAGCTTTCGTTTGTGAAATAAGTTTTATGAATGTTTTGTGAAGCGAATCGAATACCCCTTCCAAAAAATGAGAATTTTTGTCTAAACCTTTTGTAAAAATTTTTTACTTAAATCGTTGTAAAAATTTTCAACAAAATGACCACAAAAATGTGAGTTCCAAGAATTCATACTTCCAATATTTTTTTTGAATGGCAGCTTTTCGTAGTACAAAAATATACTGATAACTAGAAAATTTTATCGAAAACTTAATTTTTTTTAATAAATATCTAAATAAAAATGTCCTTTCTTATGGATATATTGTTCAGTAGTTTTAGAACATAAGTTTTCGATGACGTGTGTTTTTGGAATAAGTTTCATTAATTTTATCACCAAGATCATCAAAGATTTTTCTACGAATTTATGAATCAGTTCGTGGTTTAGAGATTATTTTCTATTTATTAACAAATCCACAGGAATTTCCAATTGTTACTCTGTATCAGATAAAAACTTACGCACGCGTGGAAAATATGATTTTTTTTTTATACCAGCGCAACATTTTTCCCGCCACGCGAATGGCGCCAAGTGGCGAGGCCAGTCGGCGCCAACTGTCGCTTCTCTTTTTGCTCGATCGAAAAATCTGTTGCGAAAGTGGAAAAGATCCTGTTTTCGCAAGGTTATTAATGAATTTTATCCAGTTATTTTCACACGCACACTTCTTCCGCGATCCGTTTCTTCTAGTTTGTGGTATCACTTCATACCTCTCAACACACAGGTATTCTCGAGCCAAGAAGTTTCGAATCTTTTTTTAAAAATATTTCAACAACTTGAAGCAAGAATATTTTCCTGTTCATATCTTTCTTACGTTACACTCTTCTTGCTACTGATTTTCCTAAAGTTCACACCTCTAGCATGCGTTATATTTCAGGTATATCTGCTGATCCCACATTCATAATTCTAGTCAGGGTCGTTTTTTCACAGCACAATCTTGAGCAGGATAAAGTTCCTAATTCCTATTTATATGGTGACCAACCGTCCTCCTTTTATAGGTTCTGTCCTTCCTCGAAAAGTGTCCTCCTACCTGTCCTCCTTTTTAGTATTTTAAAACTGATCTGTTAATCTCTATATTCAGAGATAAACCAAACAGGTTTCAAATATGCCGAAGAATATTCTGAAACAAATATCACAGGCTTTTCACAGTTTTCAATGGTGTTTTTGACTTCATCGCAAGTAACTTGAGCAGATTTAGAAAACTGTGTTGAGTTTTTATGAAAAGAGATGCCTGATAATAAAATCGATGACAATTGTCTGTTTGAAGAATTTAGAAAAGACTGAATGTATATTTAAGTTGTAATAAATTGAACAAGTTCAAGGAAAATCAACATGATGAATTTGATAAAAGATGGGTGGAAATACTTAACCCTTTCAAAAATGGAATACATTCCACATGAAAATTTAGTAATTCTTGTTGATTTTACGTTGTGTTTGCTCTGGAACTAATGCAGTAGTTGAACAAGTTTTTTCAGTTGGTAATAATTTTTGAACAAGTGAAAAAAATTATTCAATGGGAATATACTTGTTTAAGTAAATAATTAAAATGAATGTAAGCGTAATTAAAGTATTTTGGTTTGAATTAATAAAATGTTTCATATATTTTACGTTGTAACTTTTTCTTAAACTTTTCATCCTCCTTTTCATTGTAAAAAAACTGGTCACCTTACTATTTATCACTTAGATTTCATAATTTAAACTTAAAATTAAAGAAAAAATGAAACTCTTTGGAAATTCGTCATCCTTTTTACATTTGTAAATCACACCTTTAACCTCTTCTGTTCAAAAATTTAAATTAATCCTTATAAATTGATACCAATTGATTAGCTGTATTGACACCTGTCATACTTGGAGAATGCAATCACAATTTTTTAATAAATTTCTAAGTAAAGGCTTATTTTATTGCAAATTTTTACACTGTCATCAATATTTCAATAAAAAATAATTTCATGTTCCTAGATTCGAAGTTAAAACTTCAACCAAGCAATATGACTCTTAAAAAAAACTAGAGAAAGAATTCAGGGTCCTTATTTAATTTTTGTTGTCGTTTCTTAATGCCAGATTTTGAAAAATATCCTATGTCTTTTTCTGCTACTGTATTTCATTTTTCTTTCAGGTTTGTGAAATTATACTCTTTAAAAAATTTTATTAAGGCTTAATTAGTTTTCAGATAAAAAAAAATAACCTTTAAGGGTAAACTCAACATGTAACAAGTTTAATCCTTTTACAAACTCAATGCAATTTAAATATTTTACAATTGGTTAAAAAGATCACTCGAGAAGTGTCTATTTTTATGGCAATATCAAAAGTATATATATAAAGAGTGTTTTTTTCAGGTATAGAGAGCATCTTGTGTAGCTGAAAAGTGCGACGTTTATATTCCCTCACTCACGCTGTTGAACAGGACTGCGCCGCTTCGAATCTTTATTAAAAGTTTTGCTTGTATATAGTTTTTTTTTTATTTAATCACTTCCTTTTTCAAACCTGTGTCCTTCAGCAGGATTGTCATAAACGTTGTCTTCATAGTAAAGGGTGTTTTTTTTCCAAGTATAGAAGTTTAAGTTGGCATTACTTTCCAAGATAGCGACCGATTTAACAGCTGTCAAGTGATTTATTCTCAGTTTGGTTTGGCAATTCATCCAAACGATCATCAAGCAAGGCGTAGATTCGTCGAATGGGCCCAAAACGAGATTGCCGTTGTTCCCGATTTTCATAAGCGAATTTTGTTTAGCGATGAAGCGCACTTCTGGTTGAATGGCTACGTCAACAAACAAAACTGCCGCATTTGGAGTGAAGCTAATCCACAAGTGTATGTCGAAACACCGTTACATCCAGAAAAACTGACTGTTTGGTGCGCTTTATGGGCTGGTGGAATCCTTCTTCAAAAACGATGAAGGCCACAACGTTACAGTCAATGGTGATCGGTATAGAGCCATGATTACTAACTTTTTCATTCCTGAATTGAACAATCATGATGTCCAGGAGCTGTGGTTCCAACAAGACGGCGCAACATGTCACACAGCTCGTGCCACAATCGATTTATTGAAAGACACGTTTGGTGACCGCCTAATTCACGCTTTGGACCTGTGAATTGGCCTCCACGATCTTGTGATTTAACACCGCTAGACTATTTTCTGTGGGGCTATGTAAAGTCATTGGTCTATGCGGATAAGCCACAAACGCTTGACCATTTGGAAGACAACATTCGCCGTGTTATTGCCGATATACGGCCACAAATGTTGGAAAAAGTCATCGAAAATTGGATGTCCAGATTGGACTACATCCGAGCCAGCCGTGGCAGTCATATGCCAGAAATCATATTTAAAATGTAATGCCACAAGATTATCCTTCGAATAAAAAAAAATTATGTCAATCGAATAATACATCGTTGTTTTATTGCAATTTAAAGTTCTATACCTCTAAAAAAACACCCTTTACTAGCTACTTTCTCTGATTTTACAAAGTTGAGAAAAAATATTTTGTAGCGTCCTAGGACAAAAAGGGCAGTATTACAGTTATTTAAAATTTTTGTACTATTTTTGATTCCTACACGCTATAAATGAAGGTAATATATTAAAAATATTCGATATATCTGTTATTAGTGTGTTAAAGTAATTCTACGTAAGAAAGAAACCTTAAGAAAATAATGAAGTTTAAAATTTATAACAAAAACCTTTAATTTGACAAAAAAAATTGAGATTTTATGTAGAGATTTGTCATTTTTTATTTTTTATTTTTAAAATAAAGTCTATAGTTTTAACCTATTTAGAGTTACTTAAACTGTTTAGTAAGTTAACTTTTACTGAAGGAATAATTGCAATTAAAATTAATTAGTTTGTTTCTGTTTCTTTTGCTTTAGATCATACACTGCAACCCCTTTTATAGACACCAACAATAACTTGAGATAGAATTTTTTCGTATAAAAAATGAAAAACAAGGAAAACTGCTGAAAAATCTTGGGAGACAAACATCCTGATTTTATGCTATCGTTTTGTTATTTAAAAAAATTATACAAGTGCAGTCGAACTTCCAAATTACGAACCTCTATATTGCGAATTCTTTTATATAGCGAACTTTTTCCTGGAACCAAGAACATTTCACGATTTTCTTCGTAAAATGAACTCCCGATAGCGAAGTCCATTTTCTATAGGACGAACTTTTTCTCTCTCTCTTGTGATTCAAATTTTTTTTCTCCCTACTTTAAGTATTTATGGACATTTCAAGTTTTCTCTTTTAACTCATTTTATGGTGGTCATAAATCTTGAATTGGTTTTATTAGGTGCCAATCTCGCCAAGAGCAGTATAATTCTGGATGTTTCGTCTAAGATGTGCAATCTTTAACTCCTATTGTCCAGTTCAATGCAACACCTGAGATATTAGCTTTCACACTCAATGGAGTTGTCTCGTGCCCCTGTGTCCTTGAATAGAGTCCATTTGTAGTGTTGATCAGTCGCACTGGTAAGTTCGTTTCTTGTGCCTCGAAAACGTTAAAACATAAGTGGTGGAGCATAAAAATATTAATTCTTCAAGAAGTGGATAAAGGCGTCAAGAAACTTTCCTTGTAGTTTTTCTCTCTTTCTTTTCTTTTCTTTTTGATAGGTAAGATACATAAAATAAATATATATTAATTTTCCACAAAATGTGATTAGTTACTTCTTTGATATATATATATAGTGTTTACGAGTTTGAAATTTTGTTTTATGTGATTTATAAAGAAAATTGAAATATGAACCTCTATCTAACGAATTTTCCATACAGCGAACTTTTTGGGGGGATTTAGCGACTTCGTTATGTAGAGGTCCGACTGTATATAAAAGAAATAGTAAATAAAGAATTATTAAAGGTGTAAATGAAGTATCCCATTTGTATAAGCATCTCATTTATCGATCTTGATCCACACACACACAACTGGCCTTTAATTTAAAAGTTCTATTCTTACAACTTCTGTTTTAACTAACGAATTCGTTTTTAGTCTTTATTACGTTTAATGTTTTATCCACTTAACAGGAGCGTAAAGAACATTACTAGAGTGCAATTGTTGTTTCTTTTCAATAATTTTAATTTATTTCGAAGAGGGGGGTAATTCATTAATAAAAAGAGTGAAAAATGAAAAAGCATATTAACTACGAAACAATAAAATTGTAAAAAATCAAAAATCACTTTATTTTGTACAATTTGGATTACTCTGTTTTTTCACTGCACAGATAAAAGTCCGATTCCACGTTGACCGCTTAAAGGTAAATATCTTTATTAAGATATTTCATATTTTGTAAAATATACTTACTCTGTAATATTGAAAAGCAATCAGTTGAATCTCAAAATAGATCGTTTTGATAGAATTATAATAACCTTAAAGGAGATACTGAAAATGTGCATTAAAGGTTTGCTGTGATCTCTGATCAATTGATTATTAACATCGCATTTTGAGTTACATTATGGATATACAAAAATGAATACTTGGAAACGCGTTCCAGAATGAATTCAGTGAGAAAGATAAAAATACATTTTATTTATTTCACGACATGGGCCGGCTCATAATACCCAAAGCCAATAATAAATGCCTAAAGAAAGAAAAAAACCAAGAAAAGTTGTTGGACTCCAACGGATTTCTTCCCCAAGAACCTTCCAGATACTATTCCAGAAATATATCCAGAGTGTTAATGAAAAAATTAAGTTTTCACTTTCCTGACCCATGAATCAATGCCAGAGACGCTCAATTTATGTTGTGGATACTATGTTATATTAAAATCACGTATTTTCTTCTCTTATTGAATTATTTCTGATAAAAACAGTGTACTTCTTAAACTCCCAGAGAACGTTGTAATTACTCAAGGCTCAAAATCCTGCAATTCCAACAAAATTTGAAGGGAAAAAAATATTAAATTTGTTCTCGTTGGAAATTGATTTTAAAATTGAATAGTTAGATATACTTTTGTTAAATTGATTTGTTAAAAAATTATTCGATATCTTTAAATAATTAATCTTTATTCATACAGCATGTTCTCTATGGAACGTAAGTGGTGGACATGTGGTCTCCCTGAGTGACTTATGTGGCAATCAATACAAGCTAGATCTTGTATTGATGTTTACTTATTTAGGTAATGGCAGGGCCATGGGTAGCCTATTGGCTAGATCTTCGAGGTCCAGACCGGGAGGCCTGGGTTCGATTCCCGATGCCACCAAATACCCTCCGAATGCACACGGAGTACGTGCTCGTTAAATCAGTGGGTCCGAATGTCTTGTGGGCGGTCGCAACAGAAATCACGGATGCAGGGGACTGGAGAATATTTCTCTCCCCTCCAATTCCATACCTAAATTGTGGAGGTGGAGATAGATGGTGTCGCCATCTATTGTAAAAGAAATCTAACTTATCTCAGGCTCTGGCAACTTGCATTCCTTCCCTACAGGAAGGACACACAACAGATAATGGTAATCTGAAAACTTATGGAATTAAATGAAGAAAGATAGACAAATGTAAGTTTTATAGTGGTTACTGGTGGTCATAACCAATAATATATTTCAATTGATAGAACACCACTTAGTACAAAACGGCAACACTACCGGAAATGATACCTGGTTTCTATCCTAAGCAAATAACACGATTCATTATTTCTTGTTTTTCGAACTTGAGCCGTGATATCAGTCCTACGGTTGTTATTGTTGCTCATATTCTGTGGCCGCGGTAGCCTAGTGGTCAAGGTATCGGATCGTGACTGGCTTGTCACGAGTTCGAGCCCAGTACCACGAAAGACCCCCTGTAGGGGAGCGATGCACATTAAATCTGTCGGGATTTCAAACGTCCGTTGGTGTGGTAGTTAGAATAGGTGGGTGCCAGCTCAGGTGTCGTTCTCGTCACTTGACCATGGTTCAAAATTACGAGGTCCGTCTCCAAAAGCCTTCGTGTAGCTGAACAGTGTGACGATAATATTCACTCACTAATTACGTTACACATATTCTGTGAGTTTTACTAAAACACTACATTGTATTTCTCACAAGTATGCACTTGACGATGTTACTTAATACTCTTTTGCCAATAATGAAGAATAGCAACAAAAAAAAGAGAGAGAGAAATAGAAGATGAGAAAACAGAGCCTTTAATCTAGAGTGGGAGTTGAATTTTTCTTCTCTTCTGAAAGCTAAAATGCTACATTTGTTGTGCGACACAGTTTTAACTATTTTAAAAAAATGGATGCAAATAAACACTATTTGACCCATAAAGAAAACAAATATCTTCAATTTAAATTGCGAATTTCGGAGTTGAAATTTTGAAAAATGAAAAAGTATCACAGTAAGCGTCTTTTAGTGCTTTTGCGGCTTCTTTTATTACTGCCTCATTAAAATGAGCTTTTAATAGTAAAAGATCCTCCTCCTCTGCAATAGAACATTTGACCAAACAACAAATCATGTTACTTAATGAAAGCAAAAAAAATTTAAGAACTCGAAATATTTACCGCTTCTCTAATAACATTTCAAAGAATCATACAATATTAAAAGGATCGTTTTACCCAAATGATAACTTTTTCCGCAAATGACCCAGAAATTCTGTCTCTATGCTCGATTCTGAAACATATGCATCAGGGGAATTTCTTGATGACTAGAATAAACCTGATACTGGAAATCGAACTAAATATTTCATACTTACAATTCACATTAAATTGAAAAAGTCACTGACGAGTAACGAATATAATTCCTTGACCAATCACACATATATCTTTCTTGCACTCTTATCGATTTAAAATTAAAGGCATTCCCTACAAAAAGATTTTCAGACTTGTTGATGCTCAGGGCTCTTATGCAAAAGTAGGTCCTACCCGTAGTTCTTAAAAGTAGACAATAAATGTTTTAGCATACGTTGTCACAAATACTCGTACCAACGGTAACCCGAAACAAATAAATATGCATGACTTACGATACACCAAACTTAGGCTTAAACTGGCTCGACCGACTACTGCCTTTCGACTGAATGGATAATGATCGTGCTTGATAGTGATTCAGGCCTAGACATGGATGACGGTAAGCGCAATGTAATGCAGTCTTGCCACTGTTGCCAGTTGGCATACAGTAAGAACTTTCCAGTTATTTGGAAATTATGTCCGGGAGTAACATTTAACGATTTAAATTATTTGGATCATGATTTTATTCAGGCTGAGTCGAAAATGAAACTAGACCCTGGATATGGGTCCAGTTAACCCATGCCTTAATTTGTTCTTGAATCCCAACTGTTTTTATGGTTACTGTCGAAGTTCTACACACTACCTCTTTCATTATTTTACTTACGTATCATACCGTCGACTGATTTCTTCAAATCAAAACATATCGCCAAATACTACGATATGCAACCAATAGTGGTAAACCTGATAATGATGACAGCATTTGGCGAAATTTGTCTCGACAGTATAATCCGTAAGTACCAATTATAGCCATATACCTAACAAAATTTGTTGTTGTTTGCTATCCCAGATGGTGTAGATCTGCTGCACCATCTCTATAAAACCAAAAATCTCCAAGATATCTAGAAATAAAATGGAATTTTTTAAAATTTCGTCAAAAGTAAAACTCAAACAACTAAGAATATGACTAGGAGAGGCCTGATAAGCCTCGCATCTATGACACTCTGGAGAGACTTTCCGGCCCTGCTCAAAAGTAAGACTTGATGGGGCCACTAAAAAAGCGCGATAGAGCCGTCTGCCAATCCTTAGGAATATTAAGTTGGTGACGCCAACGAGGTTTTCTTCCGAAATACCAAGGGTGGGCAGGGGGCACTCTCCGAAGTGCATCCAATTCCATCCTTTTAATAGAGGAGAGTTCGGCAAAAGTTAGACATGCGTCACCTTGCAAGGCGTCAGCAGTGGAAGACTTGGCTAAACTATCGGCTATCCCGTTACCATTCAATCCAATATGGGAGCGAATCCATTGAAAGTAAATAGAGTGTCTAGAAGAAAGTCGACCCACAACATCCAGAATATTCCAGCTTGTCTTATCCCCAGCAGATATCCAATGAGAAAGGTACTGTATAGAAGCACGACTGTCAGTTAAAATCTAAATGTCTCTGAAGACAAGGTCAGAAGCAGTGTCAATAAATTTCAATCCTTTATATATTGCAATAAGTTCAGGCCTAAATACAGATCAATAGTTAATATTCATAATCTTGGTGTTAAATATACCATCAGGTGTCTCAACGTGCACGCCGCTTCCAGAAATACCTCCGTCACCCATGCTACCATCAGTATAGATTTTCAATACCGAGAGAGGGATGCCATGAATTGTCTCTAGAGCAATCTGTCTAGTAAATTCTCCTCCTAACAAAACCTAGTATTATCAATAGAAAATAACAAATTAAAAATGTACTGACTAATAAGAATTTTGTGTGTAGAGAAGGATTCACACACACCCACACCCACATAAAGTCGATCAAATTTTTCAGAAGATATGTCTGATGGGATCTAGTGGCTATAATTTATTGTACTTGAATCTATGAGGCTTCACCAAATTGACTCGAAAGCATGTTCCAATTGGAAATCTCTCGCAGACCTGGAAGAGTGCTAAAAGCCACAGTTAGAGAGTGAAGGTCCCTTGGGATGTTCTATCAATGTCATACTTAAGGCAACATGAGGGCCATTGACGACGGATCTCGTACTTTTGAATCACGATCAAGTGACGAAGGTGGCACCTAAACTGGGTACTAACTCTTCCAACTTCCACATTACGTCTTAGTAAGGACTTAGAGGAGTGCTTCTCAAACTTTCAATTTTTGCGACCTAATTTTCAATCATAATTTTCATCGCGTCCCCCTCCATACAATAACAATGTATTGAATTCAATAATACTATATTTTTATACTAAAGCTGCAAGATATATACGATAAAAACCTGTTAAGTGCCACCGGCGTATATAAACGCCTCACTCAGCTAAAGCATTATTTTCCCCGGACGTACATATACTTCTGTCCGAAGTACGATCTTTTCTGTATACTGCTATCCATAAAATTATTCCGAAGGCTTTGAAATGCTATAAAAAGACATTGCCAGTGTTTGCGAAGGATGTACGTATTTCAGAGGATTTGCTTATTTATTCCTTTTCTTCCCCATTTCACTTTCACCCCCCGATTCATCACATACGCACGCCTACGTGGAAAACACTAGCATTATGGAAAGAATCGCGTAACTTTTAATCAACAATTTTGGGATTTATTTTAAACCATACAAATTATCAAGTGTTAATTTTTGTATATAATTTGACAAGACTATGGGGACATTGGTTAATTATTATACTTCTTAACGTAGTATTGTTAAATTAATTATAAAAAAAATACATTGTGCAGTACTGATACATTTACTAGTGTATTATATCAATGCAAATGTGTATTTTATTTTTTATTATGGCAGAATGTACTTTTTGTTTGCTTACTTTCATTAAATTAATAATTTCTTTAAAATAATCTTTTGGTTTTCAAGTTTTCAATGGGCTCGCAAACCCCTTGTAGAGTTATCACGCCCCCCCCAAGGGGGACGCACCCCGCAGTTTGAGAGTCACTGACTTAGAGATACGGCACATTTAACGTGCATCAGCAGAACAGGTATTCAGTGGCATCAGGACTCGAGCCCGTGATTCGACAATGCTGATCACGAGTAGGTGATCATGACAACTAGGCTACCACTGCCGAAGATACCCGACAATTTTAACAGACACTCTCCAAACTTCTACGCCACATCAACATTGAGGACTTTGAATCTTGTAAGAATGTATATCAGTTTTTCTACTAGGCGGATCTTCAGTGATACGACAACGACTCAACAACAACAATTCCCTTCATGATTTCAAGACCATGACCACATAATTTTGAATCCCGGACTGGGCAAGGTGTACTCAACCTTTCATCCCTTCAATAGGTTGATAAATGAATACAAAGTTCGTTTGGGAACTGAACACTTCGAGGGGGGTGCGACAAACTGACCACTTGACCGAAGAATCTGCTCATGCACCCCAGCCTAAGGTCACGTAAACTGAAATAGACGAAGTAGGTCTTGATCCTCATGGGCTGTTGCAGCACTGAGTTCAGAGTTTCACATAATTACAGAACCTTCGAGAATCTATGTGACACAATAATGTATTTCAAATTTCCACACAATTCTAATTTTCTACACACCATAAAAAGTCCCATTCATTTCATTTTTATGTGATATTTAAATAATAAAATAGAACAAATGACATCATTTTGTTCAGTAATGCCGTATATATACGACACTTCTATGAATGATCCCTTGTGCTTGCATCATGCAATTAATTACCGTGTCATGTTTATCCGAGTGACATAGATTATTCGCATGTTTACGTAAGTCTGTTTCCATTCATTCTTGTCCCATGCCATCATTTCTCTCATTTGCAGCTGATGACTCGATTTACGGTTTGGTTCTTTTTTAATGGGCACTCTTGCCCTCGTTCTACCTCGATTATTTACGTCACGATTTACGCACCAGTTTCTCCATTTACAAATTTTCCATGCGACCGAAATAACACATCGTTAGAGAGAATTTTAATGCATAATACATCATCTTTTGTACTCTTTTTTGGGGTTTGGAGCAATTCGTAATTAATGCGGTATTTCTTTTTAAGAAATTACATGGAACAAGTGTTTTAAAAGATGGCTACTGTAAGATTTGTAACAATTTGCTGTGTAACATAACTCTTGTTTTCAAAAAGGGTTTTTTTATTGTTTACAAAATAATTTATTTTTAAAATGGACGTATCTCACGTAAAATGTAATAAAACTCATGTAAAATGAAAAGAATATTTTTTTATCTGTCAACTTGTGACGGCTCTATCCACGACCTTCTCACTAACAAGTATCTTGGAGAATTTTTGGTCCTTAAAAACTATTTTATTAGAACGCTTCCTCTGAAGAAGAGAACGTGAATATGCAAATTAAGTCTACTATATAAAGTCTAGGCTTTCACGTTAGAAAGAGATTTAAGACAGGCCGCTAGAGGAGCAGTGATTAATCAAATTTGAAGTGAGGCGCAGATATTTAGTAATTGATAATTGTTATATGTAAGTTAACAATCAGTCACTTAAGATTTAATCTATTATAGATTAGGTAGCTAAGAAGTCAGAACGATTGAATTGACGTAAGTGTTCTAAGTAATTAACCCTTTATCAACCGCATTGTGATTTACTGCAATTTTTTTCGTGCAATATTTTTTTGAATTACTACATCGAAAATGAAGCGATATACATAAACAAAATGCTCAACTTTGGGAAATTTAATCCGTTACAGCTAATTAATTAATTAAAAATATCCAACTGTAAAATCAATTATATGCACTGTTCCCTTAAAAATAAATAGTCAAATCGTTTTCTTAGGTCTTCATTATCATAAAAAAATAAAACACTTAACTTTTTACATTAACAGCTTCTTCGGAACTAAAATGACAATCTTCGCAATCCGCTGAAAAAGCCGTCAGCTGAAAACGCAATTTCTACTTTAAAACTATTTGTCTTCTCCGCTAAGATAGCGGCCGCGGTAGACGAGTAGTATAGGAATCGGATCGTAGCTGGCTTTGTCACGAGCTCGAGCCCAGTGCCACTAAAGACCCGCCGTGTAGGGCAGCGATGCACGTTAAATCTGTCGAGAGCTAAAACGTCCTCCCGTTGGTGTGGTGTGGTAGTGTAATTTTAAAGTGAGTGGTGCTTATAAGTACCGTCGTTACACATAAAGGGTTTTCTCATATCTCGCGTACCTAGTTAATTGACTTCATATTTAATAATTGGGTGCATTTCTTAACGTTGGTTGATTGAGTTTGTGATGTGGTTAGTACTGTAAATAAATTAAGTGATTTTGAATATGTCTAGTCTTCCTTCCATTTTTCCCACACTTTTAGGCGCAGAGGCAAGACCTTTACAGAGAGAGCCCAAAGATTGTCTGACGTCAAGTACGGTTTCAGACCCAAAACCTGACTTTGCATGTGTGTCCTAATGTTTTCCATTACGCCACTGCTGACTACAATATTTTTTGACAATTGTGTGGCCCGCGGATCACTGAATTTATTGATGTGACCCCCGGATTATTGTAAATTTATTAATTTGGCCCTCGAGTGTGAAAAGTTGAAGACACTATATTAGACCAAGCGGACACAAAATTTAACATGTCTACCTGCACTTCGAATTTTTAAGGGCACAATGACTCAGCAAAATCAACACCGGTCATGAGTTCTTGACCATGACCTCTCGACTACCTGTCTATCAAGGAAACAGGATCAAAATCAAACAAATTTCTTAAAAAAATAGTGAGGACATTGTTTTTGTCTCATAATCTGTAACATATTAAAAGTATTTTCTTCTTCTCTTGGCATTCATCTTGGCATGTGATAAATCTTTTTTTATCTTAGTCTTCTAAATATATATTACACTTAATTTGATTTCAAAACTGTTTACTATTATATTTCAGTGAAACAAAAAGAAAATGACAGCATTTCCGATATATCCTAGGTGTTATACAAATCGAACTAATCTTTTAGGAGAATACAACAAATAGAAGCAGGAAACTAATGTTATATTTTTTTTTCGAACCCTTATTTTATTTATTTATTTTTTTCTTGTCATTACATAATTTTTGTTGGACAAAAAGTAAGTGAAAGCATTAAAATCGGAAAAAAAATTCAGTAATTTCTTTTTATTTTTGTGTTAAAAAGAACTGAATTTATGTTACAAAAGGGAATATTTATGCTGAAAAATTTTAGATAGCCTTTTCTCTCTCTTTTGTAAAATAGTTATAATTATATGCATCTGTTTTTAATAGATTTATATTGGTATGGGTTATGGGGACCATGGTTTGCACAGACTGCTTTTCCAAGTTGTCGCTTACCCAAACATTAGCTATATTATCCGATATACTATCACTGCAAAGCCCGCGGGCCACATGTGGCTCGCCAGTACGTAAGATGCGGTTCACCGACTCTTTTTAATAAAATTTTAAATATCAAGTTTTTAAAGTTTTTTCATTTTGAAATTTATTTCAAGTTAAATATATATATGTATATATATAAATCTACAATGAATTTGCCGGTTACCTGTTCTTGTTTTAAATAAATCCTTTTTGATAATAGAAATGTTCTTTAGATTAAAATAGATTTGTATTTTATCAAACAGCTGCATTTGATTTTACTATAGTAAATTACTTTTTTAATAAATTCCGAGTTGCATTATGCATATCTTTTACAATGGATGGAGCATGATTCTCTGTGTGTGCGACTTTCATTTCTCCTCCTTTTCTGTCTGGAGTGTCCAAAAAAGCAAGAGGCACAGTCAGATATGTTTTTTAAAGCTTTAAAAAAATATATTCAGGACGGTTAAGATAAAGGGCAATGTATACTTAATCACTTACGAATGACAGCAAAATCAAATTTCAACAATGAGTAACGAAAGATCAATTCAAAAGGAACACCGTAATTTTCAAGAAAATGGCAACACACACACACTGTAATGTTTTAAACATTATTTGTGTGTGATCATTGCATTATTATATTATATAAACATTATTATATTATATATGTCTGTATACATGAAAACTAATGAAAATAATAATAATTCATTCTGTTTTAAATTTTCTCTGCAATAATTTTTTTTTTTGCTTCCAAATCTAAGATAAAGGTACATATGTGCGCCCGCAAGATTACAATGTTTTTCCAAAGTGGCCCGCAAAGTTATTTGGGTTGGATACCCCTGATTTGGCATGTTTTCTACATGGTGCCATGTTTGATTTCATGAACTCTATAATTGATAAAATATAATCGATATAATCGTATGTGTGTGTATGTCTCTTTCTCTCTTTTTAGTTTAAAATAAAACTAATATTTAATGGATTTTGTAATTAATTCCATTAATTTTTTTATATAATTGATTCTTTCTGGAATACTGGTTGAAATAACATCGTTCTAAGGCAGGGGTTGGCCAACCTGCGGCACGATGGAGTTGTAACAGTGGCAAGCGAAGACTTTCAAAATTTTTTTTTTAATTTTGAAGAAAACAATATAAATAACCTTTTTTTTATACAATTTTATTGAAATGGGGCTATCACAGACAAGAACAATTTGTATCAAAATATGTTTATGAATAAATGTTTTCTGTCGAATACAATGAAACAAATATCCCTCAAAACTGGCTGATATGCGCCTCTGTTAGCATCTACAAGAGCTTATCTTAATACGTAGATGACTTGGTAAAAAAAGAGTTGAGATTCAAAAGCCACATTAAGCAAGTACTGAGTGTTTAATAATTATTTTGAATTAAATGATTCACATTAATCATTTTTATTTTATACCTAACCTAAGTGATTTTACTTTAAAAAGTTTACTAACAATAAAACCAAAGTTTGTACACTTTTGTCTTATTTATTATATTATTTTTAATTTTCGATTACATACTTTCATTAAAAAATGTGCTATTTGCGTAAAAGTTTCATAATAAGACTATAAGTAACATTTTTTCAGTTTTCCATATTTGTTTACTGGAAAAGTTGGAAGTGGCACGAGAAGTAGTGGCACTCTTCCGTAATAGGTTGGCTATCCTTGCTCTAAGGCTGCGTATGACAGACTTCATAGTTTTGAAACGGAATTATGCCACTATAAATTTTGATGATTCAATAAAAAGCTAGATAAATATCATGTGTGTTTCAAGAGAGAGCTTTAATACCATATTCACATATGCAATTACAATTAACATTTTTTTAAACTCAAAACTTTATGAAAAAAAGATATAAATGTTTATAAATTACGAAACGAGATGACGAATATTAGAAGTATATTCATTGTAACGAAAACTGAAAAAACTGCAGATGGATTACTTTTATCTTCAGTTTTCGCGCGCGCGCAAATAAAAAAGGGAAAAAAATAATTTTTATTATATTGCACTACTTTGAATTATTCGTAATCTCTCTTATACAAGTTTATTTAAGCGGAAAAATTGAAAAATATTACTGATTTTGAAGCATATTCCCAATAAAAATTCTCGCATAAAAATGTATGAAAATTTTAAATATCCTCAGGGGTTGCGAAACACTTCTTTGATAAGTGAGTGTCTTCTCAGTTACATGACTGACCCTCAGTCACTCGTGGCCCAGATTTGACGGCCCACATACGCCCCTTTTGCGACTGAGAGAAAGTAGTTTTTTTGCGGTATCACGTAAATTTGTATTATTGTTTTCTTTAAAAGCATCACGGTGTTACTTTCGAGAAGGTGAACAACCTGCTTTATCAATTACTTTTTTTGTATATACTCCTGTTCTTCTCTATTTCCACCCTCGGCTTCAAGAGAAATGATGCTTTCTCTGGAACGATCTAAACGCCTTTCGTATTCTCAAGAGATTAAGTTCATATGAATAATGCAAACTTTTTAAATAAACACGAAGAACAGTACTTTCTCTTTCTCTGTCTTATAAGTAAAAAATGGTGATTAGATTGTAGTTGTGTATGTTAATCTTATTTTGGTGCGACATTTGACGACAAATTCAAAATTGCGCCAAGATGCCTCCAACGTGCGATTTTCAAATATGAAGACATTGCAATACAAAACAAGATGGCACAATGTCTGAAAATTAATGATAGTCCTATTGCTAATGTAAAGAAAAATATGACATGAGGCAAAAGTCGAATTTTATGAAAAAGTTCATTGAGAAGGACCAAAAGAAATACGGAAAAATCACTGACATTAATAAAAGCGTCATCCAGATTTGTCCCTTACTGAAAACAACTGTACTTTAGTTTTAAAAAATTAAATGTAATATATTATATTAATATTTTTTTACTCTTTCAGAAGAAAATTCCAGTATAATGTAAAAAAAAGATCAAAATTAACATTAGATGCTGTGTTTTCCCCGTAGGTATAAAAAAATGGCTAAATTCATGCTGTTAAAAAGTCAACAGAGTATATTCGCCACAATTGTCAAAATAATATTGTTACGAAGCATTAAAATAGGATCCTCTCAATTCTGTAACTTTGTAACAAAATAATAGAAAACAAAATAACATCACTGATTGATTTTCACTGAAGGTTTATGGAGGTGATTTAATTAATTGTGATTTTATATATATATATATATATAAGTAAGTAATAGGGGAAAATTATTACAGCAATATCTATTATGTTTCCATTATATTGTCCTCAAATTGCAATCTCAAACAGAGGAAAGAAAAGGAAAAATAATTTAACAGTAAGAAAATATATATCAATTTTTTTATGCCAAAGTGTTTTAATATATAGATGCAATAGAGTTCTATATAACCCGGCTTTAATAATTCATTGGATAAGATAATATAAACATTGAATTCCGGAAATAGAAGATGCAGTAAAACAAGAATATACATGCTCTCTTCCTTTTTAAAAAATACAACAATTTTACATATCTTCACACTAATAGTTCTTAAACCTCTTCTTCAACGTATTTCTGCATCTTTGGTTTGTTGCGCACTTTAGTCAAGAATAACAAAAAAAACCTATCTCAAAATCTCAATCTTTCGAAAAATCTTTCAAAATAATAATTTTAAGAGAATATTCAAAAATTTTAAAAATAGTTTACAAGAGACTTACACAGTAATACTTCGACTTGCACTACCCCGACTTACGCGAACCCGGAATAATGCGATTTTCAAATCTCGTCGGTTCATCTTTTGTTTGAGAGAAAAAAGTTGGAATAAGTGTGTAATATATATAAAAAAATTTTAAGTCAATTCCTACTTAGATCAAAAAAGAAAAATTTTATTTTAGCTACTTTTATTAAATAGTCATAATTAATATAAACATGTATATATAACCAATAGTTATTTCGCGCGCAGGCGCAGCTAAAACACGAACTAAAACTTTTGAACTAGTGGAAGAGAAACAAAAACTCTTGGACATTAGAGAGAAAGAAGAACGCGAGAGGTGCGCGAGCAGGCGTTACCTTCTGCATATCATTGTCAAACTTATCTACCTTTTTTAATTATGTTTAATGTTAAATAAACCATAAGAAAGACCAAATTATGGGGGCTCGGCCGGGATCGATAAAATTTCGATTTTGAACCAAAATAAAAGCGTCATTGGTTAAGTAATATAGCATAAATATTCTGTGTAGAGGTTTGAACTTGAAAATTCCGCCTGTGTAGAGGCCAGGATTGAAAAAAAAAAAATTTCGATTTTGATCAAAAGAACGTGAAAAAAAAAAAAAAGCCGTCAACGCGCCGCCAAAACATTCGTTCAACCTGTGTAGAGGTTGAATTTTTCAACTTCATTCCGCCTGTGTAGAGGTCGGAACAAATAACAAAATAACCTGTGTAGAGGTGTATTTTTCAACGAACCCTCAAAACAGGTTGGAACTAACTCAGTGTGAATAATTGTTAAACAATTTCAAGATATCTTCGAAGAGGTGTCAATTCGAATTCAACTATAGTACCTGCAGGTGAAATCAGTTCAACGTTTTTATTGATACATCGCAGCAACAAGGGAGCCAGAAAAAAAAAAAAGGTAGGATCTTTCCATATTTTTCTAAAATGTTACGTCTTAAAGAATTTCATAAGAGTTGTTGAGAATCTAGACGGTACTGTGGAGAGTACTGACACTATAGTTAAACTAAAGACAAAAAAGAACAGTAGTACATTTGAAAGTGATCCAGATTTCGTTAAAACTTTAATTCAAAACTGTATAGATGAGAGAGTATCGAAATGAAAGAGATAACTTTAGGAAAACAGAAAATTGAGCTCGCGAAACTTCAGTTAGCAAAATTAGAAAAGAAGTCGAACTTCAAACGGCTAAAAATAAAGCATTAAGTTTAAATCCTGCAGCTAAAGTCGAAGAAAAACAGTTCGAAACTTTAAATAAGGAAACCGCAACTCATATTGGCATTCGAGAAGCAGAAGATTGGAATTATTTAGCTAAAGAAATTTATATTTCATTAAAAAATAAAGTGGATTACCCAAGACCCCTTTAAAAATAGATCACAAAACTTTAAACCAAAGATTAAAGAGAACTATCCCCAATATCTTGAAAGAGAAAATAAAAATTGCTATATATGCGGTGATTCATCTCATTACGCAAGAGACTGTGAGAAGCGTTTTAAACCTAAAGAATCTAACGACCAATCCATAATAAAATAAACGTGAATACTTTGAAATCGAGAGCGAAAAACAAAATAGCGATGAATTCGAAAATCTTCAATATGTAAACATTTTTTTGTAGAAAATCAACCCGTAACAGCCTTGATCGATTCAGGTTGCCAGATCCCAGTTTTAAATTCCTCACTAATTAGAGTGCAAACACCTTCCGAAGAAATCATAACATTAAGCTCATGTTTTGGCGAAAAGCGAATGGTAGAAGTTAAACCCATAAATATTTCTCTTGATCAACATTCTCCCGGTATAAGTGTGCGAACGGCGATATCACCGACCTTGACCGAAGAATTTATTATACATCCCAGTGTATATTCTGAAATAAAAAAAAACTAGGCCACGCAAAGAGCGATGTTTTATTAGTGGATCCTCTTTGGGTGTTCATTTTAATTCAAACGTTTCTGTTTCAAGTGTGAGAAAAAAACTCTAGTTATGAACATGTTAAAAACTTTAATACTAGAAATGATGAGTTCTCTAATTAGAATTATAAATGCAATCACATTAAGAGTACAAAATGATATTCCTGTGTGTCAGAGAACCAGACGTTTAAAAATTTTATTTTTTAGCTATCGTTTTTATTAAATAGTTCATAATTAATATAAAGATGCCTTCACATGATACAGTTAGAAAAAAATTTATGATATGTTTAATCTCTATACAGAATCCGTTTTTTTTTGTATGTTTCAACATGGAAGTACCGCTAGCGTACAGTCAGGCTGGCCGGATATAGTAACCAATTTATCGACAACTGCAGTAATTACTTTTGAATTGGACATTAGAGAGAAAGAAGAACGCGAGAGGTGCGCGAGCAGCGTTACCTTCTGCATATCATTGTCAAACTTATCTACCTTTTTTAAAAATATAAACCATTGTCATCCAAAACAATCGTGTAATTAATTTTCATTAAAATAAAATTTGAGTTCAACTGAATGCTTTAAAACGTGAGAAAAAACCTTTTCGAGTTTCGACACAAGTAGCCAAAAATGATGCCAACGTGAATGTATTTGTAATTCTTTAAATAATTAGTTTTAATCAATTAATTTTTATTATTATAATTCAATTATTGTATTGTCATCCAAAATAACCATGTATATAAAATTTCAGCTCAGGTGAGCGCTTTAAAGTGTATTTATTAACGATTGAAAATTCCACCAAGATAAATAATAAAATAAATATATAGAGAATGTGAGCTAGTAGTAGGAATTGAAAAAATTTGATAAATTGGTAACGTGGTTGAAGAACTTGTCGATCTTACTATGCAAATAAATTCAGAAGAGTATAGCGATGGCGTTCAAGAACTGCTGGATTCCTACAATAAGTAGCCGACAATGATGAGCTCATAGAAATGCATGAGCTAAAGCAAGACATTCAAGAACTTGAGTTTTTAGACCCAATTTAATCAGAAGATCGAATAACGGTTGGGAATTTGACAGAAGGACTCAGTTTTATTGAAAAAGGGCTACAAATTTTGGAAAATATAAACTTGAATGATCAGCTTTTCCTTTTAAAGGAAACAATAGTGAAAGAGAAAATATTAGCATGCTAAGGGAAAATTTTGCGGGAAGAAAAATCTTTGAGCCAGCAGAGACTACTTTGTTAGACTTTATGAAACCTTTTACATCGAAATAGTTTCGGTTTGCGATTTTGTAGTGTGTTAATTAAGATTTCATTATAAACATTTTTTCTATATTATTATTTTCTTTCGTCTGCGACCTCAACTAAAAATAATTACAGTCGGATCTCTATATAACGAAGTCGCTAATTCGCGGAAAAAAGTTCTTTATATGGAAAATTCGTTTTATAGAGGTTCATCTTTTGATGTACTTTATAAACCCCATAAAACAAATTTTAAATTCATAAACACTATATATTAAAAAAAGTAATTATTCACACCTTTTTAAAAATTAATATATATTTATTTTATATATCTTAACCTTCAAAACAAAGAAAAACTACAAGGAAAACAAGAAAAAAGAATGTCGAAGAATGCACTGTATTTTCAATATTAAGAAAATAATTTTATATTAAAATTAATGAATTTTAAGGACATTTTCTAATTTAAAGCATACAAGTAATATTAAACACATATTATTTTATAACTAGAACAAGGGGACATGGGACAACTCCCCTGAGGGTGAAAGAGAATATCGAAGATGTTTCTAGTGAACTGGACAATGGGGATTAAAGGCTGTACTTCTTGGATAAAACGTCCAGAATTCTATTGATCTTGGTGAGTTAAGATCTAATAAAACTAGTTCAAGATGTATGACCACCATAAAAAGTGTTAAAAGAGAGAATAACTTAAAATGTTTAGAAATATACTTTAAAAATAGGAAGGGGGAAAATGGAATCACAAAAGAAAAAATTCGCTATATAGAAAATACACTTCGCTATACAGAGGTGATTTTACGAAGAAAATCGTGAAATGTTCAAGGTTCCAGGAAAAAGTTCGTTATATAGAAAAATTCGCAATATAGAGGTTCGACAGTATATGTATTTATATGCGAATCATACCTGGACTTACGCCATTATCACTCAGTCCCATCTATTGTGTAAGTTCAGGGTATTACAGTACATGCAATTAAAACTGTTCGCACAAAACCGAAATCATTAATTAAAACTCGTAACTGGAACACTGAATCCTAAAATGAAGTGTTTTGTGCAGTTTCCTTCCAATATATTAAAAATTTAGAATAGAACGATCGTAATTTTTGCGACTAGGAAATTGGATAGGATAGAGAATCAATTATTATTGTTATCCTAAGTACAATTCTGCTGTTTTCGACCTCTCCACTAAATAAATCGTTGCATATACTTGCGTTTCTCGTGAAATATACTTGGAAACACTTCAATGATAACTTCATATAAAAAAAAAAATTTGAAACTTTTCGGATGCCGGGCGTAAACCTAGCCAAGTGGATACAAAATATACACGTTAAATATGCTCACTGTTAATTGTTGCTCTTAATTACTGCTAAACACCTCAAAGAGAACGAAGCGAAATGGTTGCAATTGGTTAGATTTAGTTCGAAAATTATAGCAACTTTTGACGATTTATTGTTTGAGCTTTGCGAAACAAACTGAACCAAATTTTGAAGATAAAGTAATTTTCGGGATTTTTTAAAAATACGAGGTCTATTCAAAAAGTATCCGACCTTGAATTTTCGCGAACACAGTAGATATTCTAATAGAGCACCTCTGTGTACTGTGGGTGAGTGAATATTAACATCGCACTGTTCAGCTACACGAGGGCTTTTGGCGACAGACCTCATCATTTTGACCCATGGTCAAGCGACGAGGACGACACCAGGGCTGGCACCCCCTCCCTCTCCTAACTTCCACATCGCACCACTGGAGGACGTTTGAGCTCTCGACAGATTTAACGTGCATCGCTCCCCTACACGGCGGGTCTTTAGTGGTACTGGGCTCGAACTCATGACATGCCTGCCATGATCCGATACCTTATCCACTGGGCTACCACTGCCGCTATGTACTGTGGGAGGTGATAGCTTAATGCACATGCTCTTGAACTTTTTCCTTTCGTTCCATTCTACCAGTCATTTCCTGTAGGCACTGGAGTGAGGTGCTGTTATAAAGAGTGTTTTTAGAGGTATAGAACTTTAAATTGCAATAAAACAACGATGTATTATTCGATTGACATGAATTGTTTTTTTTATTCGAAAGATAATCTTGTGGCATTACATTTAAAATATGATTTCTGGCATAGGACTGCCACGGCTGGCTCGGATGTGCTCCAATCTGGATGTCCAATTTTCGATGACTTTTTCCAACATTTGTGGCCGTATATCGGCAATAACACGGCGAATGTTGTCTTCCAAATGGTCAAGCGTTTGTGGCTTATCCGCATAGACCAATGACTTTACATAGCCCCACAGAAAATAGTCTAGCGGTGTTAAATCACAAGATCTTGGAGGCCAATTCACAGGTCCAAAGCGTGAAATGAGGCGGTCACCAAACGTGTCTTTCAATAAATCGATTGTGGCACGAGCTGTGTGACATGTTGCGCCGTCTTGTTGGAACCGCAGCTCCTGGACATCATGATTGTTCAATTCATGAATGAAAAAGTTAGTAATCATGGCTCTGTACCGATCATCCTTGACTGTAACGTTGTGGCTTTCATCGTTTTTGAAGAAGGATTCCACCAGCCCATAAAGCGCACCAAACGGCCAGTTTTCCTGGATGTAACGGTGTTTCGAGGTACACTTGTGGATTAGCTTCACTCCAAATTTTTTGTTTGTTTTGTTTGTTGACGTATCCATTCAACCAGATGTGCGCTTCATCGCTAAACAAAATTCGCTTATGAAAATCGGGAACAACGGCAATCTCGTTTTGGGCCCATTCGACCAATCTAAAAGCGTTGTTCAGGCGTGAGTCTATTCATGATGAATTGCCAAACCAAACTGAGAATAAATCACTTGACAGCTGTTAAATCGGTAGCCATCTTGGAAAGTAATGCCAACTTAAACTTCTATACCTGAAAAAAAACACTCTTTGCATGTTTGCAGGATTTTTATTTCTCTAAAGAGGACTGAAACATTTAAGCAGAGATGTTACATCAAATTTTGTGTCCCAAGTTTGGTTTTTTTTGGTGTTTGCGCTTAACCAATTCAAAAGTGGCCGCACGTCGGTAGAATGGCCAGCGTTCTGAAAGGCCCTAAGCCGTTCGAAATGCAGCTTTTGTTGAAAAGGTGGAAAATCTGACAGGGAAAGATCGTCGTTTAACCTTACGAGAGATTGCTGAATAAATTGAGATTAGTACAGGTTCTCCACATGCAATCTTGTGTGATCATGCGCAGAACGGCTACGAAATTAGTTCCTGAGCCTCTGGTCGGTGGAAAAGAAAAGTTGCGCAGGGCCTACAGAACATTATTAACGCTGAACCTGCCTTTTTGCGACTTCTATCAGTTCCCGAAAATAAAAATGCCATTAAAAGGGTTCCGGTTTCAGAGTAAAGATGAGATAAGGTAGAACGCGACGGCGGAGTTGTGTGCGTGAACACCATTCCAAAGAAAACCTTCCAGGAATGTTTTCCGCAGTTGAGGGAATGGTGGCTAAGTGTGTGAAGGCGCAAAGTGCCTACTTTGAATTTGATTAAGATCTTAATCCCGCAAAGAAACTAAGATATTTTTCTGGCTAAAGGTCCGATACTTTTTGAACAGATCTAAATAAACTATTCATACATCGCTTTGAAATCTAATCTAAAGGTACTATAGCATCTAAGAAATGGAATACACTCTATTTTGAGATAACACAACCTCACATATTTTTTATATTTATCAGTTCTCAAAACCTAAATCAAATTCCGATTATTTTTCCAATGCTATCCTCGTTCTCAGACTCTGTCTTTTAATCCGAGAGATTGAGGCTCTATCACTGGATATTTTCATGTAAGTCAAAATTAACCGCTGTGTTTGTTTTATCAAGATCGTTACAATAAACGTTCCATGTCATGCATCATTGTTTTTCATTGTCTTAAAAATTGGCATTAAACATCCTTGATGGGTTTTTTTCATAATTATAACATGGTTAAATCAAATCCCGTAAATTTTATACATACTGTTTGTTTATCATCAGTATTAAAGATCTTCCATAGCCGACAAAGTCTGTAATAATATATAAAAGCAAAAATACCGAGAAATCGTTGTTCACAAGCAACATTGATAAAATAGATAAAGAAAAATTAACTCTTCACGTGTCCTCTTTTTGTTTAAAAATAAGTCCGATTCCGTCACTCAGAATAAAGACAAATAAGCTCGTACGATCACCTACAGAACATACAATTAAGGCTGTCTTTTTTATGATGTTTGTTATACATTAACAGTGCTTAAGATATAGATGGCGCTGTATTTCAATTGCTGTGCTGTAAACAACTGTATTCCCAGCAGACTGAAGAAGCATATCCGAGATGAGTTAGATAGGAGAACGTGGTATTGTGAGGTTATTTAGTAATCAATGGGAGAATAGAATTTTTATGTTGCAAGAGTATTGATATGGTTTGGTTGCAGTGGTCATAATTTGCTCTTGTTTAAAGTGGATTTATATGGATTGTGAGAGCAGCAACAAAAATAGGTTATTATCACTACTGTAGTTCCTGACTATCGACAGAAAATGTAGATTTATTACATGATCTTATGTTATCAATATTATCGATAAAGCACACAGTACTTATACTACAGATAATAAAAAACAGTTAAAAACATTCGTAGTATCAAGTTATTCGATATTATAAACATGCTAATCAATTTTAAAAACTGTAAGCACACTTGTAAAAATCTTAATTTTCTGCATTGTTGCAACTGTCTTTCCGTTGATTGATTGATTGATTTAATATTAACGTATACGAGGGCTTTTGGCGACGGAAAATTACCATGGTCAAGTGACGTGGACGACACCTGAGCTGGCACCCTCTCCTAACTACCACACCCACAAACGGGAGGACGTTTCAGCTCTCGACAGATTTAACGTGCATCGCTGCCCTACACGGCGGGTCATTTATGACCAGGCAAACGATTTACCATCGGCTAACCTGTCTTTCCGTTATGTTATACCTAAAATTAATTGATATGTAATATTTATAAATTTCATTAAATTAACTATGTATTATATTATTATTAGTTAAAATTTTAATGTTGAGCGAGCAATACTGAGCCTTTGTTTTAAGTTGATTAAAATTACATTTTGAAACAGCACTTATCAAGAATTCTATATAATCTTTGTTCTTCATACCCAATAAATATGATTGATTTCTTCACACATATTGACATTATTTTCAATTTATTTCGTGAATTTTCGGTAATAAATTATTATTGATAGTCAAATTTCGGTAGCATTATCAAGTTTAACAGTCAATAATGAAATCGATAATATATTGTTCGAGAAATTGGTTATCAATGAAATATCGTGATATTCGATATTTTTGATGTATTGAAGGAGCTTTTCGATAATATTGTCGATTTTAAATAAATCGATACAAATCATCTATCATTGTATGCAAAACTAGAACTGCCATAAATTGATCTATAGTTTATTAAAGAGGAACAATACGATTTAAATAAAAATAATTTTTATTCAATGGTTTTTACAAATTTTTTTCTTATAGCTTACAAGTAATATGCAATGCGTGAAGGGATTTTTTTCTCAAAGTACCATAAAAAAGCACACATTTTTTATTTTTTTTAATTTAAAAATTTATAAAATAATTTTGAAATGTCGCTCATCTTTCATTAATAGACATACACACACGAAATTTGATCTACACATATGTCAAACAATGTGCGACAAAAATCGATATGAATTTTGTGATAACATAATAAAAATTCATAAAGTATTTTTTTATGAATGCTTATTAAAAATTCTTAATAAATGTATTGATTCTAAAGTAAACTATTTTTTAAAAAAATTATCTATGTCTTTGATTCAAAAATGCATGCCAACTTTATTTACATATATTAATAGCAATAGTTAGACAACAGAAAAAAAATCTTTGCATATTTTAAATAAAGAAAAACTAGAGATTTTTTTTATTTGAGATAAGTTAGCTTATATTTGTGTAATCGGGATGTAATTATCAAAGAACATAAGATTTTAACATAGAGCTCTAAGACTCAGTGAGGTAATAAAAAAATGTATAAAGAATAATTTAGCTAATAAAAATGTTTGGTTTTTTAAAAATATTTTGACCGATTTACATCAAATTACTCATGCTGTATTCTCTTTTGACGTCTCACATTGAATCAACGCGTGAGCTATTGACGATGAACATTGTTTCGAACCACAGTCAAATGGTGAGAGCAACATCTGAGCTGGTGTCATAACTACCTCACCACACCAACGAAAGAATTGTGTGTCCCAATAGATTTAATGCGCATCAGATCTACAGGTTAGATTGTTCCCGGAATCAGGAGTCAAACCTAGACTTAACTGAAATAATACCGGTCACGACACCACCTTGTGACCTGACTACTCTGCCGTAGGGCCTGGGTTCGAATCCCTGAGAAGGCGTGAGTGAGTGAGTGAATATTGACGTCGCACTGTTCAGCTTCACGGGGGCTTTTGGCGACGGACCACGTAATTTTGAACCATGTCAAGTGACGTGGACGACACCTGAGCTGGCACCACCCTCTCCTAACTACCACACCAATGGGAGGACGTTTCAGCTCTTGACAGATTTAACGTGCATCGCTGCCCTACACGGCGGGTCTTAAGTGGTACTGGGCTCGAACTCATAACATGCCTTGCCATGATCCGATATCTTGACCACTAGGCTACCACAGCCCCTTCCCTGAGAAGGTATGAATCTTTGTAAATGTAAAGTGACTTGCGGCATGAGGGTATTCTAAATAGCCGTCGAGCCGCAAGTCCTCTCATGAAGTTGGTGTAAGTGTAAGAGAGGTGGGAGGCCCCGGAGCCCCCAGGGTGTTCTCCTAGGGTGGAACCAAACTAAATCGTACTGTCCCCTGCATGGTGCTCAAGGCTACAGGTAACGGCAGGCATATATCTAGCCCCTTGCCAAGATGAATTTCGTGGACCTTGATCTGACGCAGTCGAGATCAGGTGGCATAAGAAACAACATCAACGACAACCTTGTATTCATGATCATTTGCCTATTGCATTCAGAACTACTACAAAAGCTTATTATTAAGGTATTGCATTAAAGTTATTAGTGTCCGTCCAAAGGCCTTCTAAATATCATTTTCGAAAAATGAATAAATTAAATTAGACTTAATGGACGCAATATTATAAATTTATATACATTACATTTCCTACGTACTTTATATCTGTTATGATTAAAAAATGCCTTTGAAAGTAACTGAATATTTTCTTACGAACTGTGTAATTGCTATAATATCATATAGATTTAAGAGTTTTCAGTTTTGTAAGCTCTGTCAATATCTTAAGGGAGGAGATGAGAAACTGTAAGAATATTTCTATTTTCTCTCCTAGATTATCTTCGGTATACTTTTCGAAGAACGACCTCAATTCGAAACACCATTTTTAAAATTTAAAAATTCTATTGATATTTATTTCATTTTATCGTGGATACAATCATATTTAAAGAAAGTTCAAGAAGTTCAGAAATATTTAATAAATGCTTTTTACTGTAATATATAAAGCTAAAAATCCATTTGGCGTAAAGTAAAAGCTGGAAATATGTTTTGGTGAGATTATTTATTGATTCGTACAGAAATGAGTAGCTTTTTAAAACAAGTTGCTTTCTGCATGTTAGTGAAATCAAAAATTTGATAATTAATCTTTATGCACCTCCCACCTTAAAAAGCTCTCTAAATTTGGGTACAATTTTTCAACATTTGAAAACATCCTTAAATGATAAATTGCATATACCAAGAGCCCATATTCCTCTGTATCTTTGACATGGCACACTAATGTTGAGAATAGTAATTTTAAACCATTTACAATTTCCCTCTTACCAACTTAAACTCACAATTTGAGTTTCAAAATTAACGCCACAATTCTGAAATTTGAATTTATGTACGCTACTTTAATCACTTCCTAAAATTTTCAAGTGTTTTATCATAAATAGATGTTTTCTTGTAGTATCAAGAACGCTATCACATTTTTATCATAAATTTGATATTTGTTCATACCCTTTATACTTATATAAATATCGCAGTCAATAAGGAACGTTTTCATGAAAGAAAATGTATTATATGTCAAAAACAAGAAATAATAGATAATGAACATAACAAGAAATAGCGTAATAAAAATATAAAGCTGAACATGAAAAACAAAATTATAGAGAAATAAAATACAAAAAGAAGAATAGCGAGTCAGAAAGCAATTTCGGACTTAGGACCGAATAAGTGGGGTTAAACTAGTTTGAAGGCGCCAACCTTCCCCTTTGCAACTGTAGGAAAACCAAATAAAATAAACAAAGCTTGTCAGAGAGCATGTGGGTTTGGGTGGGTGGTATATATATATATGTGTATATATATATATATATATAGTGTGGGTAGTGTTTCCATTGTAATCAAACATGTTGCTGGAACATCTTTATATGGTTTCATTTGATTAATTCAATCAACAATTTTTAAAAATGGAATTCTACACTTTTTGACGAACGCAAAACTAAAAGTTATACAAACACACATAGACAATTGACAATGGACAAAAGAGTTCTTTTGTATTCCAGAGATCTCAGCTGTAATACCTTTCCCTGCCGAAAGCTTGTAAGCTTTTCGATAATCAGACGATTTCCGGTATTCAATACACTGATCGATCAGAATCGGTAGCTAACGCAATGTGACATCCTCTCACTTTAAAATATGTCAAATGGGCAGTTTTTGAGAAGATAAATAAGGTTATGGTTAAAAAGTAAAAATATTTCCCTGTTAGACGAGTAAATTAAAAGAACTAATTATCATACGATGTCTTGGAGGATTCAAAGACTATCATAAATTAAAGAAAATTCCTCGAAAGGAAATTTAAAAGGATAAATATTATTAACTAAATATCATTATTAACATTAACATCTTTATATCTACGATGGAAACTCTGAAATTTTTGAGATACGCGCAGATGAGAAGTTACAAAAAATAATTAACGGTTTAATTTTAAAATACAAAGTATTTTAAGGCATCAGACGATTTTTACTCACTTGCTTCAAGTAGTTTAGCGTAGAATAAATTTTAGATAGAAAAGAATATGGAGTTGAAGTGGGAACATTATCCTGCTATGATTTGCTTTGATTTGAAACCTCGATTAAATCAAGAGGAAGGCTTTCAACGGCTACAATTAGTATTTGGTGATGAATCTCTGTATCTTGCTGCTATATTCGGATAGTTTAAAGAATTTTGCAGAGGTAGCAATTCTCTTCAGGATGAAGAACACGCAGGAGCACCACGGTCGGCAGTCATCCCGGATAATGTGTCTACCATACGAAAAATGTTAATGGATGATAATCGTTGTACGTACCATATGATACAAAAGGTACTTAACATTGGATCCGCAGCCATATACAAAATTATTCAAGAGAATTACATATGAAAAAAAAAAAAAAGTATAGTTTCCCGTTTGGTTCCCCATAATCTAACTGACCCCCCCCCAAAAGAGGAGCGTGTCAGAATCAGTACACAAACCCTTAAATTGCTAAATGATGATGGCCACCGCATCATTTCTAAAATTGTAACGGGTGATGAAACATACATACCGTTTTTTGACGTTCCAACAGGTCAGGAAAGCAAAGTATGGGTCTTTGAATATTATCTCATGCCAACAATGGTAAAAAGACAGTAAGAAATGCAAAAAGTAATGTATGCCGTTTTCTTCAGAAGTATGGGATTGGTCAAAGCCATCAAGTTGGAAAGACAGAAGACAATAACAGAAAGCTGGCATACCACTCAATGTCTTCCAGAAATTATTGTTAGAGGACTAATGCTTCCCCCTGATAATACATCATACAACCGGATTAACAGTTGAGTTTCTCAAACAAAACAATTAAAGTGATAGAACATCCACCTTAATCTCCGGATCTAGCTATGTATGACTTTTGGTTATTTTTTAATCTAAAAAGGAACTTACGTGAACGTCGTTTTCATTCAGAAGAGACTGATGTGGCTATAAATGCCTTTTTTCATCAATTCGAAGAAATAAATGATTCGGGGCATTTAATCTGTGGAAAATTCATCTACAAAAGAGCACGTTGGTGGAGCCTACTTTGAACACTCCTAAAATTTTGTAAATATAACTTTAAAAACCGAAGAGTATCTCAAAAAAATTTCAGTGTGACCCTCGTATGTAGTAATTTCTTCAATTGTTACAAACAAAACCCTTCATAGTAGAAGAGTAATCATAGGGACGAGTCGTGATCAGTCTTGAAGCAGTCGATCGCAAGTTCGAGTCCTGGGGGTTTAAATATGTAACATGTAGCTGCACATTAACTATATCGACATTCAAAGTTTTACTGTAATTATTTGAGGAATGGAGTGCCAACTCAAATATGATCCTCATCACTTGAACTTTCATCAAAATTGAGAAATTCGTTGCCAATTCCCTTTGTGTCGATTCGAAGTGCTATAGTAATAATCAATTTTCAACTGTACATCAAGTGTATTATGAATTTTATCTTTTTATTGATAGCTAAATATTCCATGTTTATTCACAAAAACTGAATAAACATGAAGTGCCATTATTAAGAATATTTTTTAATGCTTTTGTTACTATCCAGTCATCATTACTGCTAAGAAATTAATTAAATACGACAGTCGAAGTAAATTTAAAGTGCTTTATAGAAAATGCATTAACTTTTTACCAAATAGCCAGCATGTTTTTATCTCACTTGGATCATGTGCCTTCATTATGACACAAAAACCAAACCAGAAAGGTGGAAAATCCAATATAACTCAATCAGAGAGTCGCGTAGTTGAATTGCATCTCTCTTCTTGTCTTGAGGAGATTTCTTCATCGGATGACTAATCTGTTAAATAATGGACAAAAAAAGATATCTCCTAGACGTTTCTCATTCATTCTAAAGAACACTCGAAATAATAATGCCTCGTTAGCGTTGACCTTCGAAATCCAGCGCCTATTCTTCAAGTGACAACTGTTTGGAGAATGTAATTAATTTGCCTCTTCTAATTAAATGATACGATCAGGGAGACTTCTTTTGAGAGGTAAGACTTTATTCTATATATATATATATATATATATATATATATATATATATATATAAGCTGATACATTATTAATAATACATTATAAAACAAATATCCTTTCTGGGTTTGCATATTCGTAAAGGTATACACGAAAATGTGTAATATTAGGATCATAGTTACAGAAATGTATTTACGTATATGAAAAGTTAATGCTTTGCTGTTGTTCTTACATATTTACAATGCCTTTTATAAGTTATTTTGATTAAAATTGGAATTATAATTTAAACAAGCATTCAAGGAAACAATTTATTTAGTTTTGACTGACTATCTTTAACATAGGTTTCTTCAGACTACTCTAACATTGAAATAGACTGGTGAATAATTCCTTTTTCCTATGATGAATATTTCCTTTTCTTAAAATAATTTGCAATGGTTTATAGGACCAGTCATTTACTCCTTAAGAAGTTGTAGCCCATAACTTAATTAACTTCTGCGAAAATTTAAAATTTTATCAAAATTTTATTGGATTGCACAATGATTCAGCAACAATGCGAAGTTATTAAAGGTTGAATATTTTTCCATACGTGTTAAATAATGGTTCTTAATATTTATTCGTCATAGGGAAAATCATATTGCTGTATAGAATAAAGGCAACTTTCATCTTGTAATATGAAGAAAAAAGAAATTTCAAAAGCATCTGCGCTTTTCCTTGGTACTCCCTTTACTATGCTTCTGGACAACTTCGATGTAATTAGATAGAATAACCATTAAAATATTACTAAAGTCTAACTAAAATTAAACTAAAATCAGTGGCGTAACAGCCCATGAGAACCAAAGCTTACTGCGTGATCTCAGTTTTGTCTCAGTCACTTTGGGCACTAAGGTGCATGAGCAGATGTTCCAGTCAGGAGGTTAATCTGAATCGAAACCCTCAATATTTAGTTCCTTAACAAGCTTGGTACTCATTTAACGACACACTGAAGGGATGAAACGCTGAGTCGACCTTGCCCAGCTCGGTGTTTGAACCTCAGACCTGTGGCGTGAAAGCGCGATAAGCCACTGGGTTTCTTAATAAAGTATATTGTGTTTTAAAATTTACGTTTCAGGACTAACTCTGTCTCACCCTTTTCCCGATAAAATATGGCTTCCGTTTGCTGCCAATATCTAGTTTTGTAAACATTTTACTTTTGTTAATGTACGAGGGTAAGGAGGAAAGTAAGTTCCCCCTGTCGACTGTGGTCAGAGTTGTGTAGGAAAGTTAAAACATAGAATGGGACATTAAAGATAAGACATAACTTTATTTTTCCATATAAGTATCAAGTACATTGAGGCATTTGTCATACCGCTGAACCCCCCTCCAGGAAAACTCAGGACTTTGCATACGGAAGAAGCGTTTAATTTTGAGGGGACTTTTTAGAGGTTGGAACCAGGTGTCACGGTGCCTACGTGATATTGTGACACCCTGATCGAAATTGAAAGAGGTGACTCGGAAAAAGCGGCCTGGGTTTCTTAGATCTGGCGTTCTGTTGTTGGATGAGAATGCGAGACAATTCTCGATGACGGCAACGCGAAACCATATTGCAACTCTTGGTTGGGAGCGCCTACACCATCCACCAGTCCTGATCTCGCACCAAGTGACTTTCATCTGTTTCTTTCATCTCACTTGAAGGCGCTTTGGAAGCAATGCTGAAGTCAAACAAACCATTAAACGCTTCTTCTGTATGCAAAGCCCTGAATTTTTCCTGGAGGGGGGAGGGTAGAAGCTTATCAAGCGGTATGATAATTGTCACATTGTACTTGGTACTTGTCTTTTCTTTAATCTCTCATTCTATGCTTTGACTTCCACATACAACCCTGACCACAATCGAAAGAGGAAACTTACTTTTCGACTCACCCTCGTATATAATTAAAATTAAACCAAAAATATATATATATATATATATAGGACAAAAGTTACTCTTACTCATTCACTCACTCATCACGAGATTTCGAAATTCTTAGACCTATAGAATTAAAAAATTTGGTAGGCATGTTCCTTTCATTAAGTAGAGATCCTCTAAGAAAGGGTTTTGAGAAAATCAGTTTCCAAGGGGTGCTTTGGTTCCGTTATAGACGAAAATTCTCATTTTTAAACTATTAGACTAACAGACTCTAAATTTTGCAAACATGTTTCTTCTCTTGAGTAGAGATTCACTAAGAAAGGATTTTGCGGAAATCGAATCCCAAGTGAATTTTCATGGGTTACGAGGGCGTCATAAATAAATAAAAATACTGTTTTTGAACAATTACAGCAAACAGTCTTGGAACTCTACAGGCGGTTTTGTTGTTGTTGCAGAATAGAGATCCACTATAAAAGGGTTTTAAGGAATCAGCTCTGAGAGGAGGAGTGCTACAGTAGAGAAAATGATAAATATTTTTCTGCTTTTCAAAAACTCAAGTCTTGTCCTTTTTAAATCAAGATGAGAGACCAATTAGAATATTTTTCAATATAATAGGAAGTTTAAAGCTTAGGACTTAGACGACAATAATTTATAAAGAATGCATGGTCTTACAATAATATCAAATACTCGGCAAAAAGCGGGAGTAAATCAGCTGGTACATATACACTTACTAGAAAAATTCTGTTTTCAAGTAAAGAGTGTTTTTTTTCCAGGTATAGAAGTTTAAGTTGGCATTATTTTTCAAGATGGCGACCGATTTAACAGCTGTCAAGTGATTTATTCTCAGTTTGGTTTGGCAATTCATCAAAACGATCATCAAGCAAGGCGTAGATTCGTCGAATGGGCCCAAAACGAGATTGCCGTTGTTCCCGATTTTCATAAGCGAATTTTGTTTAGCGATGAAACGCACTTCTGGTTGAATGGCTACATCAACAAACAAAACTGCCGCATTTGGAGTGAAGCTAATCCACAAGTGTATGTCGAAACACCGTTACATCCAGAAAAACTGACTGTTTGGTGCACTTTATGGGCTGGTGGAATCCTTCTTCAAAAACGATGAAGGCCACAACGTTACAGTCAATGGTGATCGGTATAGAGCCATGATTACTAACTTTTTCATTCCTGAATTGAACAATTATGATGTCCAGGAGCTGTGGTTCCAACAAGACGGCGCAACATGTCACACAGCTCGTGCCACAATCGATTTATTGAAAGACACGTTTGGTGACCGCCTAATTTCACGTTTTGGACCTGTGAATTGGCCTCCAAGATCTTGTGATTTAACACCGCTAGACTATTTTCTGTGGGGCTATGTAAAGTCATTGGTCTATGCGGATAAGCCACAAACGCTTGACCATTTGGAAGACAACATTCGCCGTGTTATTGCCGATATACGGCCACAAATGTTGGAAAAAGTCATCGAAAATTGGACGTCAAGATTGGACTACATACGAGCCAGCCGTGGCAGTCATATGCTAGAAATCATATTTAAAATGTAATGCCACAAGATTATCTTTCGAATAAAAAAAAATTCATGTCAATCGAATAATACATCGTTGTTTTATTGCAATTTAAAGTTCTATACCTCTAAAAAAACACCCTTTACTATTGCTTGCATAAACAACGAAAAAAAATTTTAAAACTGGAATTTTCAAAAAAATTAAAATTATATTTTATTTTGTTCATTTCAAGTATTGAGAATAACAAAAGTAAATTCGGTTTGCTTTTATAGCTTTTAAAATAAAAGCAGGTGTGTAGCGATACTGCAAAAATTAAGTAGAAAAAGTCTACGTTCATTGTTTTAGTAGTAACTTTAAAAATTATTTAAAAAAGATAATGAGTTTTTTAATAGCTGGTTGGAGAACCTCGTCTTTTGTGAATCTCCTCGAATCGTTTTGGCATTGAAGTAAGAAATCTAGTGGTTTCTTCAGCACTTGTCTTCTTTAATTCGTCCTTAAGGTATCCGACTACGTTCGGAACCGTGATTTTCAAAACCGCATAAATGGATAATTTTCATGATATTTAGTGTCACTTAGATTAGAATATATGCATAAAATTATTTTAAGGACATTTTGACAAAAAAAATTTATTTCAATACAAGATTTTGGCAAAAAATTAACTTAGAATAATCTTTTTTCCAAATGTTCTCCTTTTGTGAAAAATGCTTCTAATAGAATAATATTTTGCCTGTATATAGCTTAGACCTTTGTTCAGAGGCTCAACAAGAATTTTTGAAATATATAACTTAGAAGTGGGTTTATTCATATTTTACGACAACAGAGGGGGGGCAATTTTAAGAAAAAAACACGAATAATTATTTCAATTGGTGGTAACTCTGAAAATAATGTTAATTTTTCAAACATTCTAGTTGAGCCGCCTCTGTAGAGAGGTCTGAGCTATATACAGGCAAAATATTACTATAATAGATACATTTTTCACAAAAGGAGAACATTTGGAAAAAGATTATTCTAAGTTAATTTTTTGCCAAAATATTGTATTTAAATAAATTTTTTTGTCAAAATGTCCTTAAAACAATTTTATGCATGTATTCTAATCTGAGTGACACTAAATATCATGAAAACTATCCATTTATGCGCTTTTTTAAAATCACGGTTCCGAACGTAGTCGGATATCTTAAGAACACACTTTAGTATATCTTTGCTAGATATGTTGTGCTGAAGAATCCTACACTTCAGCAAATAACATAGGTGTTCTACAGGATTCAGATCAGGGGGCTGGAGGGCATGTGAAGTTGATTTAGGACATTATACAAGAGCCGAAGCTTCACAATTTCAACACGGTATGCTTATGGTCACATTGTCGTGTTAGAAACGAAACGACGATTCTAGGTCGAGTTTGGTGGCACTTTTCTTTAAATTGTTTTTTAGAATATCAAGATTATAATACTCATTCATAATTGATTCGATATGCTCCAACTTGCCAAAACCAATGCTCTTCATGCAAACCTACACCATGACTCCGCCGCCACCGTGCTTTACCGTTGGTACTAAATGCTCTTTTTGACGTGCTGTGCAAGATTTTATCCATATCAATTTACGACCTTTTATACCGAAGATACAGCATTTTCTCTCATTGGAGAATATCACAGTTCTCCAGAACTCCGGAAGCTTATGTATATTCTCTTTTGCAAAAGGTATTCGTTTAAGCCGGCTGATCATTAAAATATAAGGTTTTCTGCGAGCCACTCGACTACGGTATCTGGCATTTTTCAAAATTTTTCTTGCAGTATCCTCACAAATGTTTTTGCTAAACTTTTCGTTAATGTCTGTTGCTATTTGAGTTGTAGTCAAACGTGGATTTTTTTCACCAAGGATATATCATTCTTCATTTTGCTCTGATTGTGAGTTTAGATGAACGACCTGAACGAGGTTTAAATTTGTAAACTCCTGTATATTTAAAGTTATTAATAACACGCTGGATAGATGAATACTGCCATCCAACGGATCTGGTTATATCCTGGTGACTTTTTCCATCTTTCTACATTTTTACAATGATTTTATACTCCCTGATACTAATTTCCTTCATTTTATTTCCCACGTCCTTAAATTGCTCTCAAAAACGTAAAAATTATTGCGTCACAACTTTCTTAAGCTATTTCACTTGATAATTGAATGCAAAAACTATTAACCTAAAACACCCTGCTGATAAAAATTCCAGGAATCAAGAATATTCAAATAGCAAACGCATACTTTTTCTGCCTACTATATTTTTCTGCTTTGCAACAAAACTCCCGTTCTCTTATGTAGTTTTAATTCAAAATTAACTAATTCTTGTATGCTCAATATTTAAATAATAATAAACCAATTCATGAAATTTCGTTAGAAAAAAAATTATATTTCTATTAAATTTTACCTTTGATGTAAGATTTGTTCTGAGTGAATGCAGACTTTTTTTCAGCAATTGTGTATAAATATCGCTTGAGACTTTCTCGTGATTTCCATAACATCTCTTATCACTGTAAGAAAGGCATTTCAATGGCTTGAAATATCAATTCTTTTCCAAGGACGCCTAAAGATAGTTTTTAGGTTGTTGCTGTTAGATGTATAAACTTGTCAGACTCAAAAATTCCATCGAGAATTACGTGACTACCATTCTAAGTATGGTATTGATCCTGTCCCACGTGATTCTTAAAACATAATGTTTACCGAAAATATTTTAATGCGGGTATTACCCAATCGCCATGTGTGCTTCTGTCAAAGGTCGACCTTGTTCATTCAGTATCGATGGGAGGAGACGCAATGAACACCTTTTGTGCCGACAGAATCGTCAAAGTTTTGATTTGTTTCGCCACGCCCCTGTGTTCGTGTTGACATTTAAAACGAAGTCAATTTGCATCCGAAAGGTGAGGATGCCAAATGCTGGAGAGTCGCCAATTTCTTCGGGAGATTATTCTTTTTTGTTTTCAAAAAAGTGTGAGAGTTTCGACACGGCTAGCTCCTCGTACCAATCTATCTATAGAAGCGCCTGATAAGTGTTCGATTCTTACCTACAGTCTCTTGGCGAGGGTCCAACTTCCCTCACTATAATCTCTTCCGTAGTTCTCAGAAAACAGGTTTTGCAAGGGAGCGGATGGCAACACGATCGCGCCACGGGGCGAGACTTATGTTTTGAATACACAAAACATCAGAGGGTTTATAAACATTCCATGTTATATCCAAAAAGGAAAATATTTTACTGAGTAAGTACCAGCTTCCAACGTTCTACTGGATTCTTATATCTCTGTACATATAAATTCATAAACAAATTAATTGAACTATGCTTTTATGGCTCTTATTTTTCAAAATATTTCGTCAGGCAATAAAGAGTTAAAATGTAGCTCATGATATCACTTGACAAGACTTGAATCAGCATTAAAAGAATTCTTAAAATTTTCAATCTCTTTTGTGAGCAGCAGGAACGAAAGGAACAAGTAATATAAAAAAAAAAATTTAAGACAAAATTCTCCTACTTAGATCAACAAAGAAAAATTTTATATTTCAGCTACTTTTTATTAAATAGTTACAATTATTATAAATATGTATATATATATGACAGAATCACAACATTAAGTGTGGTAATTAATTTTATTAACTATCATTTAAGTATCGTATTGTCATCCAAAACAATCGTGCCTATAAAATTTCAGTTCAACTGGATGCTTTAAAACGTGAGAAAAAACCTTTTCGAGTTTCGACAAAAGTCACCAAAAATGATGCCAACGTGAATGTATTTGTAATTCTTTAAATAATTAGTTTGAGTCAATTAATTTTAATTAATTATAATTAAATTATCGTATTTTTACTCAAAACAATAGTGAGTGTACAGAAAATTTCAGCTCAAATGAGCGCTTAAAATGTGAGAAAAAAACTTTTCAAGTTTTGAAACAAGTCGCCAAAAGGGTCGCTAAGTTGCCAAAAATGATGCCAACGTGGCTGTTTTTGTAATTCTTAAAATAATTAGTTTTAATCAATTAATTTTTAGTAAATATAATTAAATTACTATATTGTCATAAAAAATAATCATGTATATAAAATTTCAGCTCAATTGAGCGCTTTAAAATGTATTTAATTAACAATTGAAAATTCCTCGAAGATAAATAAATAAATATGTAGAGAGTATGGGCTATAATAGTAGGAATTGAAAACGAGAATACACATTATCTTCTTCCTTTTCATTTGTATATCCAAATGAGTAAGAAACCCTGTTCTTTTTTTGAGCTAAAGTTATGCTCTGTTCATCAAATGATTCAATTCATTATTTTCCTGTTCATTTGATCAGGGGCCTGCTCACTTAAAATGGTTCTCCCCCCTGATTCATTTCTTGAATATTACCAAATTTCTTCGGCATTCATAAAAAGACGTTGCTACATGAATGCTCTTAAGCACTCGATTTGTTTTATTTTTGAAACTCTATAAATATAAAAAGTCCTTTTCTTAAGCATACGCATATATATGCCTGTCTGTAATTAAAATATTTATCTGTTCTGTAACCATGTAAAGAATTTTTTAAATGTAGAAGATAAAACTTCATCGGTAAATTAATTTCCGAAGCATAGGCGTAAATGTGGTATGGGGGTTTATGCTGGTAGAAAAATTTGTCTAAAAAGTAAAGAAATGTCCTCCTTTTTTAAGAAAAGTATTTTTAATTAATTTTCTATATATGTTGAAGCACCAGAAAGAACACCTCATTTATTTGTAGATAAATATCTGCAACAAAAAACGTTGTTGTTCTTGTTGTGTTGTGGCTAATGCCACCTGTCTGACGTAGTCAGAACGAGGCCCACGAAATTCATCGTGGCATGGGCAAGAGGTATGCCTGTCGTTGGCCTTGAGCACCATACAGGTGACAGTGCGATTTAAGCTCAGAGAAACTTCCCCGAAGGGACGATAGATGGCGACACGACCTCTATCTCCACCTCCACAATTTCTGCAAGTGAACTGAAGGGAAATATTCTCCAGTTCCTGCGCTAGTGAATAAGCCCACAAGACTACGAACCCACTGATTTAACGAGCACGTACTCCGTGTGCACTCGGAGGGTATTTGGTGACATCGAGCATCGAACCCAGGTCTTCCGGTCTGGAGTCCGATGCTCTAACCACTAGGCTACCCACGGCGTATGTATTAACAAGGTCATACATTAACCTTGAAGTCAAGTATCCTGAACAAAACGGCTCGTTAATTCTGTCAACTGTATGTTCTTAATCAACTAAATTTTAAAAGGTTTAAAGTTTCGAAATATCTTAACTTCAGTGGTCCAATAACAAGTAATAGACCTCTGGCAATGCAGTAGGAACATTAGACTATATAAAAATATCCTTCCACTGGAACAGAGTGGGGAGGGGGTAATAACAAGGGGCTGAATTATACAGGGATAAATAACCGAAGCTCTAGTAGTTATACAAGAGTTTGAGTAATGAATGAACTGAACTAAATGAATCCCAAATCTAAATAATATGGATATAAATAGTAAAACTGAACGAAAAAGGGCAGGGGTGGCGAACCTTCATGGATCAACGTGCCATGTTTTTTGTCTCAAAATGTCGTTTTACAGACGATGTTCTGCAAACCACTGTTCCAGAACATAAAACACACTTTGCTTTGTCGCCTTTACTAATCATGCCGTATTTCTAGATTCATCGTGTGAAATTTTCTATTACATTTACTATCTTGCACTTTTTGTGCTTTTGGCTGATCTAGCCATGTTAAAAATAGCAGTTAAAAATCGTAAATATAACACAAATAAACTTTAAAATACAATTGTGTCAACGAAATTGACTATGCTATGCGTAGACAAATTTTACATCATAAGCAACTGTAGTCCAAGACGTCACTAAAGGCATTAACTAAGAGACAGTAACAAACGAGTGTGCTCTCCGCCGCCACGCGACTAATCACTCGCGTTTGTTCTTAATATTTCATTGTGAATATCGTTATTTTGAAATAAAATGCAAACCATTTTTCTCTGGCGTGCCATGAATGGCATGCGTGCCACTGGTTCGCCATCCCTGAACTAGGGTATCATCCTCGTTATGAAGTTATGGTTAGTTATAGAAATGTTGTAACAAACTGTAGACAGTATTGTAGAACGCCAGAAGGCAATGAGACTGTTTCGAGTTACTGCGTCTGCGCGAGTGGTACAGCAGACTATATGTATTATTCTACGGCTATGTCCGTGGACCCCCAGCGGTCCCTAGCACCTGTCTAGGGGGTCCGAGAAAGTCTCTCATTTATTGTTAAGATTTCTTTCTTTTATAAACTGAAAGGCTTCGCGGAAAAATTAAAAGATGTGTAATCCTAAACTAGATCGCTAACTTGCTCTCAATAAACCTTTAAATCATTTATCTATATGTTGGGAGTCAGATAGGGGTGTTCAAAATATTGGGGGTTCGTGATGTCACGCTGATACGTAAAGGGGGGGTAAGGTCATGGTGATCGAAAGTTTAAGAACCGCTGTTCTACAGTATTAATGAAAAATAGATAGACTATGTATAACATTAGTATAGTTTTTAACAAGAACTGAAATGAGCTCTTAATTCAATAGAGTGTTCCTACCATTAAATCATAAATCAATTTATATTTTAATAAACTCACGGATATAAGTGTTACATATATATATATATATATACAAGGTGTAACTGAAATGATGATCCCAACTGGAGATAGAGATAGAGATCACCAAAACAATCAAAAATCCCAACCAATATGGACAATAGCTATACAGTCAGACTGTACAATCCCAGTGCAGTTGAAGGCAATCCCTGAGTCATTAGAGAAAGTTTTCTAAATGCTCGAAAAAACCCTCAAAAAAACTCTCTCAAACCTTGATCAATAAGGAAAGAATCTTTTTGATTCCTTTCCTAAATAACTCAGAAGATACAAATGAACAGGAAGATCTCCACCAATCAAATCTCAGCAAAGTGAAACATTCTTGTGTAAGAATCTATACTAATTTTTTATTTTGCAGAATTATTCATTCGACTGCTGTCTGTTGCCAATACTTGAATGCCAAAAACGCCAAAATAAGCTTTATGTACGGATTCGACATCGGTGAGGCGAGAGAAGCTGTATTACTTTATAAGAAGGGATTTTCAAATATAGAGCAAGACAAGGTCAGAGAACATTTGTGCGAATAACTCCTAGAGACAGGATCTTTCTACGCCTAAACACATGACAGTGATGGAGTAATAACCTTCCAAATATCAAATGGGTTGAGAAAATTCTGTAGGAAGTAGACGAGAGTTCTTAACTCGAACAGTAACTTGAAAACCAAGGACTAAACCTTATAGCTGTATGTTAAGTTTTCGTAAAAAAAAAAGAAAGGTTTTACCCCTACCATCTTCAAGGAGTGCAGGTCTTAACAGGAACAGATTTCTCAAAGTGTCTGTTATTACTTAAATAGTTCCTGCAGTAGAACAGTTGTGAACAGGATGTATATATTCTGATTACAAAAAGTGTAAGGGCATATTTAAGTGAGGGCTTATTTAAGATGTGAAACGATCATGGGTGGGACACATTGAATCTATATGCTGCACGTTTAAGAGGCCACAGGGAAAGATTCTTCATGAATGTAAGAGTGGGAAAAATTCCCTGTACACTTTATTGGGCCATATTTCTTACCAGACCACCTTAAAGGAAAAATATACTTTACATTACTGCTGAGGTGCTGCTAGATTTGTTATGAGCTGTGCCCACAAATCAGCGATTCTATGATCCGACTAATTATGAAAATAATCTGTGAAACTCTCTGAACAACAAGAGGAGATAAAATGGCCTTCAAGATCCTCAAATCTCCTGATCTGTCTTGCATGGACTTTATTCTCTGCAGAAAACCAAAATATGCAATGTCAGAAGCGCCGTTCAGACATCAGAAAGCCTAGCAGCCAGAATGAGTATCGTAGCTGCTTACGTTCGTGTAATGCCTGGAATATTTAACGTGTACGAGATTCTTCCTATAGCAAATATCATGCTTACATCGCAGTTAGTGGTGGCTCAATCACGCAATTCCTTTAACATTTCAATGACATTTTCTACACTTAAATATGTACGAGTATGTTTTCTGTGTTCTTTTTGACCACGAACGTGTCCGCCGGAGACTTGGTGGTTGACGTTCGTCAACAAAGTGTAATATACTTTCATTCACTTTCTCTTTATATATTTTAGATTTAGGGCTGAGATTGCAAGATTAAACTAAATTTCAAGACGCTGACCTTCCCCTTTGTCTATGTTGCAGAACAAATAAGGAAGTAATTGAAGTTTGCTAAAGTAAAATTTAGACGAGAAAATATGTACTAAAATTAATTTAAAATAAATCTAAGCAACTTTAATCCAAGCGTATAAAAAATTAATCTCATCCCCAAAGAAAAGAACAAACACAAAGGAAATCCCAACATTGCATTTTTATGGATGTTATTGACTATGAATATATTTTTAAAGGAATCAGAAATGCATTACGTAGAAAATACGTGAAAACATTTTTAAATCTAAATAAATTTTCTTGATTAAGTAAAGAGATAATAAATGGATGTAAATGAAATCAAAATAAAGTTAAATTTGTATAAAATGTTCGAAAAAGAAATTTAATCGGATAACTTATTTGCTGTTCTAAGCAATATTTAATAACTTTTAAAGCAAAAATTAATAATACTAACTCGATCTTTATAGTTTAAATAATAATTACTTTTCAGATAGTTAGATACGTTATTCTTATATAAAGATATAAGAATATCCCTATATTTTGAAACAGAACTTGAATAATGCTAAAATTTTTAAAAACTCCCAATTATCATAAATATTTGTCATTAAATTTAAGAGAATTTTCATATTAAGTAAAATTTCGTGAAAAGTACTAAACAAAAAGTAAAACCAAAGCTCCCGAGCAAAGATGCAAATTTTTAAAGTTTATTCTGCAAGAGTTTATTCTGCTAGAGTTTATTCTGTTTATTCTGCATCTCTGGACTGTACATATAGAACAAGTTGTAAGCGCCCGTACTAATTTCTGCGCTTCATCTGTTCACACATCTCGGCGAATTTTGTTGATTTTTTTGCAACATTCGATGAAACTAAAAAGTGAACAGTTAAACAGCCCAGTTGTTCTCTTCTACACAGAAGAGTTCGTTCAGTTACATCCAATTCGCCTCGTACTTTTGAGCCTCGCTTAGATGACTAACTCGATACATGTGAATCAGCACTCTGCTCTTCTTATCCACACCGCTTCAATTTGAAGACTTAACACACATGCAAATCTAAAGTGTGCCAACCTCTCAATATGAGGGATCTTTAGTGAAATCAGGACTTGGATTCATGAAGTGTTGCTGACAACAAATTTAAAAGCAAGGCCGTTTGGCTACCAAGGTCTACATTTCGTATTCCATCGAAATTTCCTGAATACAAGTTAAATGCATTACAAATAAAACAAAAACGGTATTAAGTATTCAATTAATAAAGTGTGTGTGTGAAGCCTTTTTTTTTTAAAAAAAAAAGATTCTAAAACCTAATCTTGAAATTATTGTCTTAATCTCCATGCCTCTCCCATGCATTATTTTAAAGAAGGATGGCTAAGTATAGAGTTCCATGTAATGTAATACTTTTCTGAATGTGTTTCAAGAGCATAGAAAATATCTCCAAAATTGTTAGGATATTATAATTAATGAGCAAAATATGTTCTGAGTTTTAAAAAAATTTCTCCGTTCATAAGCGTTACATTTTGAAATAACAAAAAAAATTATTGTTTCATTATACACTGCACTATATTAACCCCCTTTATCTACCACATTATGATTTATTGCAGCTTTTTTCCATGCAATATTTTTTTATCACTACATTGAAAATTAAGAGATACACATAAGCAAAATACTCAACTTTGGGAAATTTAATCCGTTAGAGCTAATTAATTAATTAAAGGTATTCCACTGTAAAATTAATTATATGCACTGTTCACTTAAAATAAATAGTCAAATGGTTTTCTAAGGTCTTCCTTAACATACAAAAAAATAAGACACTTATCCTTTGACATAAACTATTGTTTCGGAACAAAAATGACTATCTTCGCAATCCACTAAAAACGCAATTTCAGCTGTAAAACTATTCGCCTTCCTCTCTAAAATGCTCATCGTAGAACCCGTGCTGCCATATATCTTGGAAGAGTATATTTAAGAGAATATTCCTGCTTAGTATCGTCAGAGTATTCGTAAAAAAGGTTATATTCTACGTAATTTTAAAGTGAGAGTGGAATTTATAAATACCGTCGTTAGATAAAGGGTTAAAAGAGATAGACTTTTTAAACTGTCGTAAAGGTCGTAGGATCATTTTTAATTTGAAATTATTGATTTAATAAAGATTTCCTTGAGTTCTCAGCTTTTCCATGAATATATAAGTGCTGTTTTTTTTTAAAATTGCACCCAACACAACGTCCTCTCGGACATAAGGCATCTTGCAGTCCAATACAAAATAGAAATTACACTAGTAGGATGAGGAACTCAAAAGTTATCCTGAGATAGAACATGGAGAAATAGATGCTCCCCAGCAATGGCACGCACAAGGTGGGGGGAGGGGTCCTCGGGTCTGAAACCCCCCAAAGCCCTTGATTTTTTTCCAATTGATTGTAATTGTATGTACTACATAGTACGTAAAACTTGATTAAGTATTTGTTATTAATAATTAATTTTATTAATTAAGTCTAATTATACATTTAATAATCAATTTTTTATTATTTTTGTCCTCGGAAATCGACAAAATCAAAAGAAAATGTTGGGAGGCGTATTGGAGCATGATACGAGAATAGAGGACTTTTGACCGTGTACCCCTCCCCCCTTGAAAAATTCTTGTGTGCTCTATTGCCCCCAGTCATTGGCTCAAAATTACAAAGAGGGCAGAGTGAAGAATCAACCAGGCCAGTTTTAAATACAAATAATCATGTCCGGTGATAGAGTCATCACCGGACATGATTATTGTCCGCCACTCCCTCCACCCTAGTGAGGACAGAAAGTTGAGCACGTCTCAGGCCATAGAGTGGACAAGACCAAGATTTACCATCAGCCAGCTCTTTAAGGTTGGATATTCTTTTCTGGCTGTTTTTATCCCTGATAAGTAGCTTGGCATATCTAAGAGGAATCGGTAAACAAGGTGGATGCAGCGTCGAAGCCTCTTTGGCTAACTTGTCGGCTTGTTCATTTCCATGAATGCCACAATGGAAAGAGATCCATTGAAGGAAGACCTCTCTTCCAGTGTTTCGAAATGAATCTATAAGTTGTTTACATTTGAATTCATATTCTGAGGGGTATATATGGTAGTCAGAGAAATGGTCTTAATTGCGGCGTGAGAATCTATGAAGATTGCAATTTTTTGGCCAGGAGTAACACTAATAGCTGTACGAGCCATAAATATTCTAATATTTAAGGTGAAATAGTTATTTAAGGTATATCCGACTAGGTTGAAAAAGTGCTTTTTAGGTGTTTGATTTTTGGGTCATTAGGGAAAAAAGAAATTAATTATTGAAGAAGAAGGACTAATACATAAAACTAGAGATTTTTTAAAGTTCTTTTTATAGCGTTTACCTTATCTATAACTAATAAAAATATTTTTTTAGTTCGTTTTTTGAATAATGAACTTTTCATGATACTTTGTGCACGAAAAACGGGATATCTTCTAAATAATCGAATCAAATACAATGAAATTTATAACATATATGCTATGGGCCCCTCAGAGTGTAACAAACCACAGGTTTTAAGACAGCTATATTTAATAACATTTTACAGCCATTTTTAGCTTAGAACATGCAGTAATTTTGGCGAAAAATCATGACCATCAAAATTTAAAAAATGCTAATGAAATATTTATTTCTTAAACTATTTTTTATCCTGCGGTTTGTGATACTTCAGAGGGATCAAGAAGTATATCAATGACGTTAGAATTGCATAATGTGCAATTTATTTTTATTTATCAGGTTTTTCTTAACTTGAAAAATTTTGCTAAATTTTCCTAAAGATATTTTTTTTCAAAAAAAAAAATACAATACATGTTAGTTATTTAATAGTTATGATTTTTTAAGCCTATTTATGTTCTTTAAAATAATAAAATTATTCAGAAAATCAATTTTTGAAAAATTTATCTCCGAACCTAGTTGGAGATACCTTAACTCAAATTAAAAAATTATAAACTTAACTTATTTAACTTAAATTTAAAGAACTTAATAACTCAAAAACACTTATTTATCTCATTATCAACATTATTAAGTATGAAGGCTCTCTTATAGAAACTATATTCGTGTTCTACGTGTTTCGAAAAATTCTTATCATAAAGATTGTAAAAATAAGGTTGAAATCAATCAACAGAATTTTCATATTCCTGAAAGAAATGAAGTTAAAAGGAAAAACAAAGCTTATACTCATAACAATCGCAAAAAACTAAGTTCCTAATATTATTATTTGTAACAAAACTGGTTTTACAACTCTCAATGTATTTGAAATAATTATTCTAAAGAACAAAACTATTACAAATATCCCATAATATTTTTGTATATTAACAAAGCCCCTACTCGGATATTAAAGATTTGAAAAGATGAATCGTTCTTTCTTTTCAAATGAAAGCAAAATCTGCAGAAAGTATATATACTACACTTAAGTTTTAGTTGCCTTATCTTACAAGGAGAGGTCACGACTAAGGAAATTCATTTGGGATCGAGACTTGGTGTAATAGTAGTTCTCCTTTAGGGTGTTCACCCCTCAATGTAATTCCACCGAATGGCCAGTTAATAGGGGAAATCAGCCTTCGAAACGCATGCTTAGCTTTTATACAATGAAATTTTAATTTTCCGCAACGAGTTCCTAGCTTGATTGTTAAATCATCTGCTCACTATGCGCAGGGTCTGGGTTCGATTCCACTCGATCACTTTTTTTTCAATTCATTTAATTACTTTTTTAATTAAATAAATTTATTTATGAAAGGTTTATTAAATGATATTTTTTGTAATTATTTTGTATTTTATAAAGTAAAAAAATCACTGTAATTATATAAATAATTATATGAAATTTTATAAATTGTTACATCGTAGATGGTTGTGAATTCCCATCTTTCGATTCACAATAGGTTTTAGGGTTTCACCAGCTGGTCAAGGACAAGTGCGACCCATCGATTGTTCCTGAATTTTTACGATCAACCAGCTGTGGAATGACCAGTGCACGTGGCCATGGGGCCATTGTTTATTGTCTGAACTCAGGGAGTGAAGAGACAGACGGGTCGCCATAATAGTAAAGTAGAGCCGGCGCCCCATTGACAATAGGCGAAGCTTATCTTAAAATAATCATGTCGTCTTTTCTAGTGTTGTGTGAAGGGAATACTAGGAGCAGGTGGCGTGATGGACAAGTGTGTCCAGATGTGGACAAGGAACTATGACGCCTTGGGCCAGACGGCTCGGGTGTGTTTTGGCGTGTTATGTGCAAATCAGACGAGGGAGGTCAAGAGAGACTTTTGTGACCTGCCAATAAGAAGGAACGAGGGGCGTGTTGTGAACACACCCCTGGTGTTTAAAAGGGTTCTTTTTCACGGAAAATGAAAAAAAAGATGGTCGGGAGAGGAGGACGAGGAGACCCGGGAGAGAGAACGGACGAAAGGTCGGAAGAGGAGGACGAAAAGAGTCCAGAGGAGAGAGAGAGGAGAAAAGAGGACGAGTAGAGTACGGGAGAGAGAACGGACTGAAGGAGAAGAGAGAACGGACGGAAGGAGTCCGGGATTGGAGTGAAAAAGACGATGAACGCCGGTGGCGTTGAGAATGGGAATATGAACTGACTACACCGGCTTGGCAATATTACTTCATTAAGAATTGTTTATCAAATAAACAATATTTTTTTATTTCTATATGAAGCTGTAACCTTATTTATTGAAGGATAGCTACTCACGACGTTACAGCTAATATATATATATGAAATTGGTGGCAGCGGTGGGATCCGGCATTTAAGTAAATAGATGCCCGAATCCTTTGTTTTAAGTGAAGAGAAAAAATGCCAGCCGGGTGCGATTGTGATGAAGCAAGTTTAATGACGCCTAATTCCTGGAGTACCCAGCTGTGAGAAGTGCTGGATACAAGTGTCTCCCGTTCCTGCTAGTGATGAAGTGTGCCCGCATCATGTATTTTGGAATTGCTTGCTATGAGATGTTTTGGTGGTATCCCCAGCTGTGAGAAGTGCTGGATACAAGTGTCTCCCGTTCATGCTAGTGATGAAGTGTGCCCGCATGTATTTTTCAAATTGGTTGCTATGAGATGTTTTCCTGGTGTGAGAAGTGCTGGATACAATGTCTCCCGTTCCTGCTAGTGATGAAGTGTGCCCGCCTGATTTTTGGAATTGCATGTTATGAGATGTGTTCCTGTGTGTCTTCTATAAATTTGAAGGTGAGTCTTTTCATTGAGATTATTTTCGGGGCAGCAACTGAGTATTGATTTTGTATGTAAAATGTTTTAAATAAGGAATATAAAGACTAGGTAAAGTTTTAGTAAACAATAAGAGACTAGAAGGATTTTAAGTTTTGTATGAAGTGTATAAATGTGCAATATTAGTGTTGTGGTTATAGATTTGTAAAATTTAGTATACAGTAGTTATACTTGTTTTGTTGGCACAGTATTGTTGTGAGTTTTTAGATTTGTAAAATTTAGTATATAGTAGTTATACTTGTTTTGTTGGCACAGTATTGTGAAGGGTATTGTTGTGGTTATAGATTTGTGAAACGCGTAGTATACAGTAGTTATACTTGTTTTGTTGACACAGTATTGAGAAGGGTATTGTTATGGTTATAGATTTGTGAAATTTTTTTAGTATACGGTAGTTATACTTGTTGAATTGGAGAACACTGATGTGTAGCTTATTTGTGTTTAGATTTGCGCATATGGGTAAAATACAGTTAAGTCTAGGTCTAGTGTATTGTTAGGTTACCTTGAGTCTTTGTATAATTTTTGTAAGGATTAAGTTTAGATTTGATTTTGTGTGTATTAGTGCATCATGGCATTTCTGTTAAGAGAAAGAAAAGACGTATTGTTAGAGGTTGCGAAAGAATTAAGGGTAGAAATTGATATTACTTTACCCAAGATAGAATTTAAGAAGGGAATCTGTCAAAGTAAATACTATGACGAAGAGTCAGTTAAATGTTTGTTGGAGGGTATTTTGGAGGAAAAACGGAAAGAACGTGAAGAACGTGAAAAACGGGAAATTAAGAAATTCGAAGAACGTAAATTAATTAGAGAATTGGAGTTAGAAAGAATGAGAGTTCAACTCAGAAATAAGTTAAATGAAAATAAATTGAAGGCAGGGAATAGGATTAACGATCTCGCAAATGTTTGTATTTTGTCAGGTAAACGTACCGCAGAAGTTAGTGAACCGGTTAATAAGTGTAGGCCTTTAATTAACCCGGTAGTTAATAAAAGCGTGGAGAACGCTATGTCTTGTGATTTTGAAAAGAAGAATTGTGACCCCCCAGTGAGATGTGCGAACGTTTCCCACCCGTCTGAAGTAAGAGGGAAAGAAATCAACGTGAAAAGGAGTAGTGATTGTGACGTGAAAATAAAAGTAGGGGTATGTGAAGGAAGGGTCAGAACTGTGGCGATGGGTGCACAGCGGGTAATAAATCCGGATAATATCGGGGTAGGCTCTTTTGAATTGAAAAGAGATAAGGGAGTGGCGAACCCTGAAGGATTGATTTGTGAGAATAGCTGCGAGGAAAATTATACCTTTGGGACGTTAATGGGTTGTGAAAAGCAGTTAACAGTGGATCAGGAAAGTTTTCGAAATCATACAATGGCCAAGATAACGGGGCAGTCAAACCGTACTCTGCCTGTTGTTTGGTTAGGAAGAGTGAACCGATACCCGTACTCGCGTATCAAATGTGTGAAGTATAGGAATTTGAACCAAGTGACGCGAGCCGAGATTTATTTTTTTTAAAAGGGAAAGTTTGGAAGAAGGGATCAACGCGGCATCGTGGGTGACTGTATTGGATTTATGGAAGTGGTATTTTCGTCGTTCTCTAATGATGAATTATCCGAAGCACACCACATGCGTTATGAAAGTTGGCATGTACATTATTAAAAAATCGAGGTTTAAGTTTCTTTGTGCTTATGATGGATGTAATTTAACGACTATGATTTTGAGGTTGTTAGAGCAGATTGATGTATCGCGAATGGTCGACACAGACATTCTGATACAAATTTGGAAAAACCGTATAAAGAAAATAGACTTTGTGTTAAAATGGTTGAGTAGGGTTGGGTCGGAAGTCGGACCGACCAAAGGTAAATTAGAGACATGGGCAAGTTTGTTCCGTGTAGACATAATGTAGATTTAGAAAATTCATTGCATGAGCTACTGAGGCTTGTTAATTATATTCCCAATTAAAGTGTTTCCTCAATAACTAATGTAATGGAAGACAATACCATGAATTGTGAATAACCTGTTATGATGGTTGTGATAATGCTTGCTGATAGCCATAATTTAATTATATTTAAAAAGTCTTAGTTTAAACTTCTTAATTTAAAAATTTGGTTTTTAATATTTTTTTTTGCAAAGCTTGGAATTTATAAATGTTTATTTTGTTTATTTAATATCGTTGGAAACACCGTTGGAATAAGTAGATGGGAATGAGTAATTCTTAGGACTGTGTACGCTCACATATGTTTAACACAATTGAATGAGCGATTGATGTGTTAGAATTATAGAAATATTATAATTTGTGTTAATTTCTTTAAACCCCTGAATTTTGAAGTGTGATGCAACTGTATGAAATGGAAAAAAGGGTCCAAGTTTCGGAATTTAAGTTTTTCTTTTGTAAAGTGTAAGTTTTATAGAATTTTGGGATTTATTTGTTTATTTTACTTGTGATTGTATGTGTTTCTTGGATTGCTGTCCTGATAGGTCTCATTGATAAGACAACCCTTTGGTGTGAAATGTTACGAACTGAACCAAACTGAGGCCAGAGCAGTCCAGTGAAATGGACCTTTTTAGGGGGAAGGAGTTGTGACATCGTAGATGGTTGTGAATCCCCATCTTTCGATTCACAATAGGTTTTAGGGTTTCACCAGCTGGTCAAGGACAAGTGCGACCCATCGATTGTTCCTGAATTTTTACGATCAACCAGCTGTGGAATGACCAGTGCACGTGGCCATGGGGCCATTGTTTATTGTCTGAACTCAGGGAGTGAAGAGAGACAGACGGGTCGCCATAATAGTAAAGTAGAGACGGCGCCCCATTGACAATAGGCAAAGCCTATCTTAAAATAATCATGTCGTCTTTTCTAGTGTTGTGTGAAGGGAATACTAGGAGCAGGTGGCGTGATGGACAAGTGTGTCCAGATGTGGACAAGGAACTATGACGCCTTGGGCCAGACGGCTCGGGTGTGTTTTGGCGTGTTATGTGCAAATCAGACGAGGGAGGTCAAGAGAGACTTTTGTGACCTGCCAATATGAAGGAACGAGGGGCGTGTTGTGAACACACCCCTGGTGTTTAAAAGGGTTCTTTTTCACGGAAAATGAAAAAAAAGAAGGTCGGGAGAGGAGGACGAAAAGAGTCCAGAGGAGAGAGAGAGGAGAAAAGAGGACGAGTAGAGTACGGGAGAGAGAACGGACTGAAGGAGAAGAGAGAACGGACGGAAGGAGTCCGGGATTGGAGTGAAAAAGACGATGAACGCCGGTGGCGTTGAGAATGGGAATATGAACTGACTACACCGGCTTGGCAATATTACTTCATTAAGAATTGTTTATCAAATAAACAATATTTTTTTATTTCTATATGAAGCTGTAACCTTATTTATTGAAGGATAGCTACTCACGACGTTACAAAATATATTTTATATTAATAAATAATATTTATAATAAAATATATAATAAATATTAAATGATATTTTACAAAAAAATAAGTTACAAATAGTTTTATAATGTAAAATACAATATACTATAAATAAAATATTATATATAATATAAAATAATTTGTAAAATCTATTATATTATTATTAAATTAATTATTTTACAATTAATATAATAAAAAATACGTCTTTTTTATATATATTATTAAGTTGATTATTTTATAATTTTATAAAATATTTAGTAAGTCCTTTTTAAATAAATTTATTTAATTTCAAAAAGTTTATTTAAAATTTTAATAAGTTTATTTAAATAATTTCTATTATAAATTAATAATAATTTCAATAATAAATCATAATTTAAATTAATACTCATTTTAATTATAAATTAATAATATTTCTTATTAATACTAATGCTTAATAATAATTAATTAATCATAATAAATGATAAATAATTAATTAATTATAATAAATAGTAATTAATTTGTTAATTTTAATAAATAATAATTAATTTACTAATTTTAATTATTAATAATTTTTATTTATAATTATTTTAAGTACTTTTATTTAATAATTATTTTAAATATTCTTAGTTAATAATATAATTTTAAACATTTTTAGTTATTAATAATTTTAAATATTTTTAATTAATAATTTTAAATAATTTTACTAATAAATAATTTAAGTTATATATTTTTAATTTTTTTCACTTTATAAAATACAAAATAATTACAAAAAATATCATTTAATATTTAATAAACCTTTCATAAACAAATTTATTTAATTTTAAAAAATAATTAAATGAATTGAAGAAAAAGTTGATCGTGTTTGCACACAGACCTCGCACATTGTAAGCAGACGATTTACCAATCAAGCTACGAACTCGTTGCGGAAAATTAAAATTTAATTGTATGAAAGCTGAGCATGAATTTTGAAGGCTGATTTCTCCGTAATTTGGCGGAATTACATTGAGGGGTGAACACCCTAAAGGAGTACAACTATTACACCAAGTCTCGATCCCAAATGAATTTCCTTAATCGTGCCCTCTCCTTGTTAGTTAATATATTGTATGTCTCAAAATGATTCAAGTATTTTTATCTGATTAATATTCGATAACTGGGTCAAAAAAGTATTTTTAAATGCTTCTGTATAAACTTTCTTTTGACATTGACATGTTACTTAAACATTCTGAAACGTAATCCTTTAATTAGGCTTCCACGAAAGGAAGAACTTTTTTTTGAAAAAAAATATTGATTTATTACTTTTCATTCAGAGCACCATTTAAGAATTGCAAATGACCAGAACCACTTATTGAGATATACGACCCCAGCACACCTTCATCATGGTGCTTCATGGGTGGTCGAACACAGTCTACCTTGTTCTTTTCACTGGACTGAGGTCAGACACATTTATTTTCATTATAAAAGGAATATTTGCAATTGTTTCACCCTCAGCTATCACTTTCCTCCAATATACATTAGTCTGATTAATCATTGATGCATTAAAATAGTTTCTTTTGCAACTTTGTGAGCTATTGACCAATATTCATCCACTGTTCTCTAAGCATATCTTATTCTCATTGCCCAACATACGGTTACTTTTATAAGAAAATCAAACTTTGTTTAAAATTGTAATGATGATTAATAATAAACCAGAGAAAGAGTAAGAACAAGAGACGATAAAATTTCGTAAGCTATCCTGTTCTTTCTCTCTCTCTCTCTCTGTGCATGTGTGTGGCCTCTCTCTCTCTCTCTCTTTCTTCTCTCTCTTTCTTCTCCCTCTCTCTCTCTTTCTTCTCTCTCTCGCTCTCTCTGTGTATGTACAGAGTGTTTTTTTTTCAGGTATAGAAGTTTAAGTTGGCATTACTTTCCAAGATGGCGACCGATTTAACAGCTATCAAGTGATTTATTCTCAGTTTGGTTTGGCAATTCATCATGAATAGACTCACGCCTGAACAACGCTTTCAAATTGTGCAATTTTATTTCGAAAATAATGGTCGATTTTCATAAGCGAATTTTTTTTAGCGATGAAGCGCACTTCTGGTTGAATGGCTACGTCAACAAACAAAACTGCCGCGTTTGGAGTGAAGCTAATCCACAAGTGTATGTCGAAACACCGTTACATCCAGAAAAACTGACTGTTTGGTGCGCTTTATGGGCTGGTGGAATCCTTCTTCAAAAACGACAGTCAGTGGTGATCGGTATAGAGCCATGATTACTAACTTTTTCATTCCTGAATTGAACAATCATGATGTCCAGGAGCTGTGGTTCCAACAAGACGGCGCAACATGTCACACAGCTCGTGCCACAATCGATTTATTGAAAGACACGTTTGGTGACCGCCTAATTTCACGTTTTGGACCTGTGAATCGGCCTCCAAGATCTTGTGATTTAACACCGCTAGACTCTTTTCTGTGGGCCTATGTAAAGTCATTGGTCTATGCGGATAAGCCACAAACGCTTGACCATTTGGAAGACAACATTCACCGTGTTATTGCCGATAGACGGCCACAAATGTTGGAAAAAGTCATCGAAAATTGGACGTCCAGATTGGACTACATCCGAGCCAGCCGTGGCAGTCCTATGCCAGAAATCATATTTAAAGTGTAATGCCACAAGATTATCTTTCGAATAAAAAAAATTCATGTCAATCGAATAATACATCGTTGTTTTATTGCAATTTAAAGTTCTATACCTCTCTAAAAAACACTCTTTATGTGGCATCTCTCTCTCTGTATGTGTGTGACATCTCTCTCTCTCTCTCTTCTCTCTCTCTCTTTCTTTCCTCTCTCACTCTCTTTCTTCTCTCTCTCTCTCTCTCTTTCTTCTCTCTCTCTCTCTCTTTCTCTCTCTCTGTTCTCTGTTCTCTCTCCTCTCTCACACCTCTCTGCTTTCTTTTCGCTCTCTTCTCTCTCTTTTATACCTCTTCTTTCTCTCCTCTCTCTTTCTCTTCTCTCTCCCAAAATTCTAGCAAATTCAGTTATCAGTGTACAGAAGTCGTCTGTCAGAAGGTATATTGCTTCATTAATACAAGCATCTCCGTGGAAGTTACAGTAGATAAGTTAATCTTTCAGAAGGTATATTGTTTCCTTAATGCAAGAATATACGTGGAAGTAACAGCAGATAAGAAGAAGATACGAATATAAATAATTTTTTTTTCCGATTGGCATTTGTGTTTGTTTACTTTCACATTTAAATTTATATGATTCTATTTCAATCACATATTTTGTTAAAATATTTCCTCTTGACTTGGAGTTTTTTTTAAAAAAAAGTGTGTGTGTGTACTTATGTACGCACGTAAGAAGTTGTACTTCTTTGGCGTAGCAAGATCAAAATATTTCTAAAAATCATGAGCAGAGCAAGCTGGGCCAAAGACGAAAGACGGTCACGAGCAGAGTTGAACGATACTAACCTTCAGTTAATCGGACCAACCAAACCCGAGATAATCACGATTTAAATAAATTTAAACACCCCCGCACAGGGACAATAGGACAACTGTGAAGACCCCCTGGGTCGCACCCTGGACACCAAGATTAATTTGAGGCAAAGAATCACTAAGATCCATTTTGTATAGTAATAACTTGTGTATTTATTATATCAATTCAAATATCAAAAACTCTAATAACATATAATATTTCTATGTTACGTCAAACAAAAAGGATTTACCTTTTATATTAAATTAAATTACGAATTATGAAATTAATTAATAATTATGCTCAAGATCAAGTAAGGTTTGCCGAAATAGGAGGTCCAAGAAATACACGTACTCGAATTATTAGCTTTCATTAACTTTAACTAATTTTATTAAACTAACGCTTATTTTAAGCGTACATAAATTGTATTTACCGCTGGCTATATCAGCTTTCTTGTTCTTCTGTAGAATAGCAGCAATAAGTCTTCACTAACGTAATCTCCTGGAAAACTCTCAATTTGAGGTAACTGTTGCTGGCTCAATAGCCTTCCTCCTTGCTAGCTTACAACGCTCGACTTAAATACCCTATCTACTTTGCATATCCCGTTCACCTTTTTGGAGTTGATTGGAAATATACGCGAATTTATAATCCCCAAAAAGACACCTAAGAATATTAGTGGAAAGGTTCCGTACAGATTCGTCACAAAACAACATGGGGGGAGGGTTCGGCAGACTGTACCTGTAGATGAGTTGAACCGAATGTGACACCTGATACCTCACATTGAATACCTCGGTGTTAAGAATCGTTCCTGAGAAAATTAAGACAACTGCCTGAAGATTACCCGAGTTATGGTCATTTTAAAATAATTAAAACATTTAAAACAGTTAAATAAAATAGAAGCAGGCTACCCAGCAACTCGAATCTGGGCCTGGTTGTGACGAAACACAAAAGGAATCCATTCGATCCGGTCCAGAGTCTGTAGTTGCAAATGGGGCGGTGTTAGCTCGGGAAATGGAAACGAAACTAATCCCCCCGGAGTTACAACTGTGACGTAAATTGTCACGTACATCCCAGAGATATACAGAGTAGTAAGTGATCCCAAAGTTTCATCCTTCTATCTCTGTAATATCGTTACGTCATCAAAAGATCAAACCCCATAGGGATTCTAATTTTAGTGATAACGCCCCCCAAGCCTTCTGTCTACACACGAATTATAACATATGAAACAGATCAATGAGGAGAACATATGGTCCGAGTTTCATTAACGAATCTCAAAAATCCTCGGAGCTATGCGGGATTTTAACAAAAAATTATAACTTTAAAATAATTTTAAAATGTTAAATATAGGTGAAGAAATGGGGCTATGGTCCTGAAAAAATATATCTAGGGGGCTCATAGGAAGAACAATCGAATCCAGCCGGTACGGTTGACTAAGGTGGCAAAGGATTCAGGTTATTTCTGGGGAAGCCCTGTAGGAGGGAGGGGGCCAATTTCACGTAAAGATCGCGCTAATACGAAAATATGGCAGACCACCAAAAATCAAATTCCAAACTCAATTGCTTGGGGGTGAAATTTTTTCCAGTTCCCATAGAATTAACATGGGAGCATGATATTTTAGTGCTTAAGTCCTCCCCAATACACAATGGGAATGAAGTAGATAACTAAATGGGTTTCGACGAGTGAAACAGTTGGTTCAAATCTCAAGTCCGAGACACGAACAGGAGCTAAGATATTGTGAATTTAAACAAATTAAAAAAGTTTAAGACAATTAAAAACTATGGAAGAAATAGCCCTATGAGCACACACATGAAATTATAATAACTGGAAGAGCAGATAGGGAGGGATCGAATGAGCCAGGTCCGAATGGACCGTGAGGCTCGGGTGCCGAGATATTGGCCAAAAAGCTGTAGATGGAGGGAATGCGTCCCAACAGATATGGTTTATAACAAGAGTTTTTATGATCCCCCAAATATCAGTCCCATAGCACCAAAAAAGTGGCATGTTAAAATATTATACAACGGTGTGCGCGCGCATCGGTGTCGTAAAGGTATGCGCGTGCATCCGCGACGGTGTGAGCGCGCATCGTAAAAATTTACCTTCATCCTTTTTCCCTAACTCCCAAAAAGAAGTATGACTAATATAGTAAAGAAGTATTTTTTTGAGAATTTCGAAGGCGGAAATGATCTGTCCCATTCTGTATATTTCTAGACAAGGCATTTTCGTATCCGTTCCTACGGATAGCAAAGGTTCGCTGACGCGGGGGTATAGCTTAGTGGTAGAGCATGCGACTGCAGATCGAGAGGTTCCTGGTTCAAACCTGGGTGCCCCCTTCTTCAGGGAAGTGAAGAGAAACGTTTTTTTGAGAATTTCGAAGGCAAGAATGATCTGTCTCATTCTGTATATTTCTAGACAAAGCATTTTCGTATCCGTTCCTACAGAACGCAAAGCAAAGGTTCGTAGACACGGAGTGTATAGATCAGTGGTAGAGCATTCGACTGGAGATCATGAGGTCTGCGGTTAAAACCCGGGTGCCCCCTTCTTCAGGGAAGTGAAGAGAAATTTTTTCCTAAGAATTTCGAGGGCGGGAATGATCTGTCCCATTCTGTGTATTTCTAGACAAAGCAGGTTCACATCCGTGACGGTGTGCGCGCGCATCGTAAAAATTTACCTTCATCCTTCGTCCCAAACGCCCAACAAGAAGTATAATTTCAAAAACATCTAACTTCACAAATACGTAGGCTGTTCAACAAGTAATAAGACTAAATTTAATACCACTAATCGAAATGTTAATTTCTATGGCATAAGAAAAGTTTGTTGTCTGTATTAACAAAAGCTACCGATAGATGGTGTGTACAGACTCATGTTCTTGAGTATCACGTGTTCGAGCTGAAGCGTGTTTGCAGGCACCTACGAGACGCGGCCAGTTGTCGAAATGGAAGCAAAAATCTGCAAAAATCAGCATCGGAGACCTTTGATATGATACGATACGATTAAAGACTAAAACAAGAAGACGGCAATATCTTAAAACGCTTCATCACAGCAGACAAAGCTTGGTAGTATCACTGATCCCCCCAACCATAAAACAACAAAGCAGTGAACGGAAACAACCATCTTAACCTACTCCCAAGAAAGCAAAAGCTGTGAAATTGGCTGGTAAAGTTATGAACATAATTTTTTTTTGATTACGAAGGAATTGTGCAACAACACGCTGTCGAACCCGGTACTACCGTAAACGGCTCGTACTACGCGAATGTCCTACGAACAGTGATACAGCACGTTAAAGGGAAACGTCCATTGCTGCGAAATTTCTTCCTATTGCACCATGACAATTGCCCGACTACATATTGCTCGTTGCGTAGTACTGGATGTTTCGTAGTGCAGAACAACGTAAAACGCGTGGAAAACCGGTTCTGGAGTGACCAGGAAGACCACGAGGAGAGAGGATCGAAGGATCGTGCGGCAAGCACTTGTGGACCCCACAGTGACTCGTTCAACGATACGAGCAGACGTAGGCGTAGCAATTGTTCCACAATTTCCAGACACCTTGCAGAAGCAAATCTTAAATCCAAGCGCCCTTTCCGTGCACTCCCTTTAATACCGGAACATCGGCAACTGCGTCTACAGTGGTGCCAAGCCAGATCTATGTGGAATGTCACATATTGGCAAAAGGTTGTGTTTAGTGATGAATCTCGGTTTGTTTTGGGGACAGATGATAACCGTGTGAGGGTGTGGAGGCGCCCTGGTGAGCGGTACAATTCCCCCCACACTGTTCTACGTCACACTGCCCGCACAGCTGGTATAATGGTCTGGGGGGCCATAGCCTGTGATAGCCGATCCACTTTAATTTTGATGCGTGGAACCTTAACGGGCCAACGTTACGTTGATGATATTCTGCGACCCCATGTAGGACCTTTCCTAAATGGCCTGTCTCCCAGGGGCAATTTTCTAGCAAGATAATGCTCCTCCGCATACAGCAAGAGTTGCTCAAGACTTCCTACGTCATTTTCAGACTTCTCCATGGCCAGCCCGCTCCCCCGATTTGTCCCCTGTAGAGCAGGTGTGGGATCAGCTAAAACGGCAGATGCCATCGTGTCACTCTGTACATGATTTAGAGTTGGCTGTTCAAGATTTGTGGGCCCATCTGCCTCAGGACAACATAAGGTGTCTAATCAACTCACTGCCGGACCGTGTGGCGGCACGTATTGCAGCTGGAGATGGTCGAACGCGCTATTGAAGTTGCCCCGTATTTGTGTCGTTGCACACCCTGCATTCGTTTAATTGTCTTGTTTTTGAGATCAAGTGAATCTCTCATCTGTGTCATTATGTGTATTAAATTTCATTTCAATCCGATGCTTTCTTCTTGGGTCGCTGTTTTCAATGTTCCTGAGTGTATATATATATATGTCTGTATTTAATAAAAAATCAATGAAACTAAAACATTTACAAGAACTTAATGAAGTTTAATACAAAATTTTCAAGTGTTTTTAAAAACAAAACATTCATTGAGTTTTTGGAAAATAATCCGAGATATTTCTTTGCGTTGTCTTTCTTAGCATCAAGCTGTCAACAAATTGTTCGACATCGTCCTCTTTGTTATTCATTTCATCATTGGGGAATGAGGGTTTAAACAACTGCGCACACCCTTCAGGACGTTCCTCATTTCGAATGAAGTGGGAACTGCGGTATTCATTTCATTTTCTACCTCGGATTGAATTTTTTAAAACCATTTCGTATTTAGAGAATACGTTCAAACGTTAAATGAAAGACAAGCATTTCATAAAATTTACTTAAGTAAAATTGCGCATAATACATCAATGAATTGAAGTAAAAAAAAACATTTTTCAATTGATTCGTTCACTCCTACTTGCTGTAAAGATGAAAATCTGACTTTTGACATTAGATTTTTTTTTAAATTCAACTTCTATCAATAGAATAGAGGTATGGGGGCACTAGTAATCCTTAGTTTACAGTATTCCGTAAACTGTCACTTTTATTTCAATCTATCTAATCTCTTGCGCATATGGATAACTTCCATCCATTTTCAACTCCCGAAACAACTTTTTCAACCTCGAACACGCACTTCAAACGACTCTCAGCACCTGTTCCTTCACCACAGACGATATTTTTCATGAACCAGTTACAGTCGAAGTGTCTCTCAATGTAACAAAATGACATGCCGGAAGAGCTACGAAAAACGGGAATATGCACGAGAGGTAAAAAAAAAATAATAATAATTATAACTGAAGGAGAATATTAGAGGAGAGAAAAAGCAGGTGTACGAGATAAAGTGGACATAAAGAAAAAATATTTTCCGTGAATTCTATTTTTGTGTTCGCGACAGAACACCAGAAGAAGTGGAATCCGAGCGTCTAATGACAGTAACAGCTCGATGATTGCGCATGCTCGCAAATTGTTTGAAAGTAACTAATGACAAACTGCCAGCTATATTTTTACCCCCAATTTCTTTTTACACGTTTTAACTTTCAAAATTATGTTTTGCTGATATTTTTCAAGTTCTGTGATTTAATTTTTAAATTCTTCGTCTTGGAGAGAGAAATCATTCTCTCTCTCTCTCATCACGTATACACTCTCTCTTTCTTCTCTCTCTCTTTCTTTCCCTCTCTCTTTCTTTCTTCTCTCTCTCTTCTTTCTCTCTCTCTCGCTCTTTTTCCCCCTCCTCTCTTTCTCTGTTTCCTTCTCTCTCTCACACTCTCGAAGTTTTCTTCACATTACATAAAAAATATCGCTTTGAAATTCTGTTTAAGGATGCATAGAGAACAAATTCACTACCATTAGAAATTTAAAATGTGACTTCGATGTTTATACTGAAAAATTGAAATAAGAAATATTCTTATTTCGAAGTGCAGTTCTCTAAAAGATACACCTTCTAAGCAAGAACTTAAGAAAAGCATAACTTTCTTCTAGAAAATGCATGTAAGTTTTACTGTTTATTTTTACTGTCACCAAACACTGCGAACTTAAATCACAACTTTTTATTTCCAATTAGTCTAAGAGTTTCCCTTTTAAATCTTTTTTTAAAAATATTATATATATTTTTTCTTTTTTGAATTTTTTTTTATTAGCGTAATTATGCATGACAAATTTTCTTTTTAATCTACACATTTTCTTTTGATTTTAGACTAGCTTAGGGCTTATTGGACACTTTCCAGTTTCTTAATTCTTCCCTATACTTCCGTTGACCATAACGAATACACAGTTTTTAAATCTCAATCATTGACAGGGACCGACCTTTAGACTAGCTGGAACCCTAATTTAAGACTTTTGCTTATTTATCACCACGTGTTTGTGCTTGTGTAATAGCTTACAATGGATAAAAACTCAAGATAGTCACATGATACATTTAATCACGTGTTCTACTCTGAATTCAAGACTGACAATAGACTTATACACTGCTGGACAATTGCTAAGGAGGGATCACAAATTGCTATGTAGCATAACATTAAGCGATACATGAGGCCTAGTAGGATAAAATATAGTTGCCACACTGTTCAGACATTAGAATAAAAATATTTATTGTTCTGGAAAGTACAAAAGCTGTGAAACATCTGAAAGAGAAAAAAAATGTTCATTTGATCTGCGTACGGAGAAATGGAACAATGCATCTAAAAGTCAGCAGGCACCTTAAAGAAAGGTATCAGTACGGGATATGTCCACCGTGGAGTGTGATGCAACATTCCACACATCGTACCATACTTTGCAGAACATTATCCAGCAGCTGTTGAGGCAATTTATCCCATTCCTCTGTGAGTGCACGGATGACGGTGTTCTTGTTTGTCGGAGGATAGTTTCGACCAGCAACTTGCCTCCCCAAAGCATCCCACACATTTTCAATGGGGTTTAGATCTGGAGAACGCGCTGGCCAAACGAGACGTTGAATACCCTCGCTGTCTAGACAATCCTGAACAACGAGTGTTCGATGACATGTTGCGTTGTCGTCCATAAAAACAAATTTATCCCCGACAGTACCACGGAAAAGACGAACATGATGAAGTAGAACTTCATCGATGTATCGTTGGCCCGTCATAGTCCCATTCGCAACCACATGTAGGCACGTGCGGCCATTGATCATGATGCCGGCCCACACCATGATACTGCATGTCGGATATCGGTCCTTTTCCTGCATATTTTCTGGACGATAAGCAGTACCACTCTCGCGCCAGATCAGTTGGCGTCTACAATCCGATGACAGACTGAACCTACTCTCATCTGAGAATAGTACGCATGCCCAGTCCTGTTCAGTCCAACTGTGATGCTCACGACACCATTGCAAACGGACAGTATGGTGCTGTCTGGTCAATGGGACACACACAACAGGTCTGCGTGCATATAGTCCTCCTCCCCTCAAACGTCTGGCAACAGTTTTTCGGGAGATCTGCTTTCCTGAGGCAGCAAGAAACTGATTTGCCACTTGCTGAGCTGTGTGCGCCTGTTCCTTTTTGCTGATAGGACGATATATCTGTCTTCTGCAGGCATCGTACTTCTAACACGACCTCCCCCGTACCGTCTACTACACATTCCAGTAGTTTTAAATGACTTCCACAGCCGTGAAACAACGCTGTGAGCGATGTCGAACTCCCCTGGCAACATCTGTTATTTTTCGCCCTTCTTCGATCTTTCCAATAATTCGGCCACGCATAAAATCATCTATGTGATGTCGGGAAGACATGCCAAAAATTTTAAGTTCGTCTATTAAATCTTTCCTGTAAAACTTTGACTTGAAACAACAACTGTCCACACGCGTCAAAACCTTTAAAGCTCTTATGAACGCTATCACGTGATGAACAGACGTGGAAAAAATTTGCATACTCATACTTCTTCTTACTAATATCCCGTCACTTATTCTAATTTTCCACATTTTGCTTCCTTTCATTTTGTGGTTGCTATGGATGATAGTGTTATCCGTCCTTAGCAATTGTCCAGCAGTGTATTTGCTCTACTTATAAAATTAAGATAAAATTTCAAATTTAATAATTGATAAAGCTATTTATAAATATATATATATATTAAAATTCTTCAAAGTTTTTCAAATATTTTTTAAAAATGCATATTATACGTATATTTTTAAATCGAATGTTTTTTTGTTTACCTATGTGTGTTATTATTGTTGAAAAATATGTACTATTTAAAAGAGTTTTTCCACAAAAAGCAAACGTCGGCAACAGATAAACGCATGTTCAAGTTGATTGGAAACAAGTGATGGCATTTATTATGGAATTATGGCTCCACAGGAATTTAGCTTGTATCTTCCAGCAATATATTTTTAAATTCATAATATGTTTAAGCAAAATTAGCTTACGTTTTACTGATTTCAAGGTTGATTCCCAAATACAAGAAAAAGAATAAACTTTATAAACTACTTTGAAAAAAAGTAACTTTAATAAAAAACATCAAGACGCTTACAACTTGTACATTAACTTCCATTTCTCTACGTTAAAAGATAAACGATCTAATATCTTTTGTCAGACTTCGTGAAGTGTTAAAATACTCCAATAAAGACTCGTTGAAGAATGAATTAAATTTCATTTATAATATTTTAAAAGTAAACGAAAAAAAGGCACAGTATATACATAATTGATTGCAAAATCATCGTTTTTTAACCCCTCCCATTGTAGGTTAGTATCTCTGTCCCAGTGATATAGTGTGTTCTCAAATGCATTTTTTCAACATATCTTTTAGATCCGAATGATATACTTTGATGTACGTACTCTTCGTGAACAAGTGTCTATCGTACACAACAAAATAAAATATTTTATAATAATTGCTCTTTCATTTATTTTGGCAGCCATTTTTTTCATGTTAAAAATCTATGTCATTGATAACAGTAAAAGTCGAATAAACATTAAGATTTTTTTATCTAAAATTTGTGTGTGTGTGTGATCAAACTTTCTACCCGAAAGATCATGCGATGCAAAATCTAAATTGTTCATTCATCTTACTTTTTCTATTATATTTCTCAAATTTGAATAAAAATTATTTTAAGTCTCGCAAATTAGTCTTTTTAATTTCTTCAAAATTCAAATTTAAATAATATTTTTAAAATTATTTCAAAAAATATTTAAAGTTTATTTAAAAAGTAATTAATTGGCTTTTTTCCATTTGGGAGCTTGTTATTAAAAATGAGTTTTCCGATATATTTTACAGTTAATTCACATTGGTAGAAATCAAAATAAAAAGTTCTTAGTAAGGAAAACAGTTATTATTTAGAAGTAAACACGGCAATGTTCGTAAAAGGGAATATAATTTTTTTTTTTCATTTCTGGAAAGTTAGTTGCAGACCTACTTACAGAGCTCCATCTTTTTTGTAGAAGAATTATGCAAATAATTCGATCACTACACACATTATCTCTCAAAGAAAACAATGCAGTGTGCATATTTATTTCCAAAGTTATTAGCGTAACACCTAAGAGTACAACTACCACACTTTGAGAACCCTTTATACAAGGTAGAAGTAGGGCGTGGGCCTGAAAACGTCTGTCGATAGATCCGTTAGTTTTTAAAAGATTAATTTTTCATTAGAGCTGTAGATCTATCGACAATTTAAAAATAATGTAGAGTAACAATGAAATGATAAGGAACATCTTCATGCATTTATACTTTGTTTCGCACTCTCTAGACTTTCACATGTCAACGTATGTGGAAGAACAGTTTGATTTTAAATGCCCTACACTACCAATTATTAGATAAATAGATCTTTGATAGATTCTCAGATAATTCCAGTCGCCTAACGCGTTGGACGACTGGGACGAAACGGAATATCTGTTTGGGTCAGTCGTTATGAGCTTTTATTTCTGTCCTTTGTTGGTGGCGATTTGTGGGAGAAGGAGTCACTGCAATCGTATTGAAATATGCGACGAAAAATGGACTCCATACGACAACAGTAGCGTTCCGAGCAATGACTGGGCAGAGATCAAGTTCCAAAACACTTCCTCAAGCCGAAGATGCATCAAAAGATGGGTATAGTTATGGTTTGCTGGTCGGCAAGAGGAATCACTTGATACAACTTCTTGAATCCTAGAGTAACCTGCTCATTAGAAACGTATAAGAAAATGCTCCAAAAACTGCAACATTTATGCCCAGCTTTGGTCCAATTTTTCGAAAATATCCACCTGTAATAGAACACAATACCAGACCACATGTTTCTCAAATACCTGCACAGAAATTGAGCAAACAAGCATTTGAAACTCTACCTCACCCTCGCTAACTCACTAGACCCTCTCACCGACTAACTACCACTTTTTCAACTACTTCGAGAACTTCCTGAAAAAGTTGTTTAACAAACAAGTAGCATATGAAACTACTTCAGAAGACTCCCTGGGTTCTAAAATTCCAGAATTCCGTGTTGCCAGAATATATAGAATTGTTTCTTTATGGCAAAGATGCGTAGATTTTAATGGCTGATATCTTGATAATTCTAAGCTGGAAAAAATTACTGCTTCAGGATTGACAGTTAAAAATCGTAATTATTTTTGCACCAGCCCACTAATTTATTTTAAACAATAAAATAAAATTATAAATCGTATTGATAAACCATAACGCTAATGGAGCATCGCAGTTCATTATCAATAGTCTTAATTTCATTGCTAAGTGTTCATAATATGCTTTATCACAGAAAGTAGGTTTTATTTATGATTATTAAGTTTAGGCTTCTTAAATCCAATCAAAAGCCTCAATAAGGTGTAATGGAAGCTATAATGTATAAAATATTATCTTGTTAGTCTGACATATAAGCAAAGAGTAGGATACGGCGTACAGAAGGGGGATTTGGGGATTCAAACCCCTCTTAGAGCAACAGAGTTTTAATTTTTACCGTAGAGTATACCCCTTAGCGCTTTCGTTTACGAATCAAATGTGTTTTTAAGAAATAATCCCCCCTTCGCCAACAAGACAGATCCACGTACGCCATTGATAGTAAGATAACCAAATTAGATGTCTACTCTGGTATCAGTATTCAAAAATCATGTTATTCTGTATTTAAAGTCACACAAAAATAAATAATAAAATGAATAAAATAAAACCTTATGTACAGATAAAATTCCTTTATAGAATTTTTATACAGTTGTTTGATTATTAAGATCATGTATTGTTTTTTAATATTATTCAAAATGTAATTCTAGGTAATTGTATCAAATCCTATCGAAAGGTAATAAAATAAAATGATTATGGGCATTGTACATTTCACCAAAAAAATAATAAAAACATATTCTGGGAATTTTTAATTGTTCCATTCAAGGTTTTTGTTGTTGTGTTTTCGGTAAAAAGAATATCTGATCATCTTACCTACACCCGAAGTCAAGTTCAGTTTTATTTCCGAAGACCTACTCGGCAGTCTAGCTTTTACTGCACGGATGCATCCGCGACGAAACTTTTTTTTTCTCCATGTGTGTGTCGTCTGCGTCATTTTTTGTTCACCCTCTCGCCAGAGTTCATTGAAGACAAGCTCGTGGAGCGAACCCAAGAACCATTAATCGTCTGCTCTCCATAAATCCGCGCTCTTTCCGGGAACGACTAAAAAGAGCAGAAGGGTTACGGAAAAAAAACTCGCGATGCTGACTCAGAGATAGCGTCTGGAATCGACCGAGACTACGAGATGTTGTGCTAATGATAAAACGTCCTAATTGAGATGCTCTCCCAAATGGCAGGCATAAATAATAATAATAAAAAAAGAATCTTTTACACCTTATTTTCTTTCTTTCTTTATTGTTATTATTTTTGTACCCTCTGAGCCGAGAAACAGGATTCGAAACAGTTCACGGAGTCTGTTTATTTTTGGAGTAGACGTTCGCCTCGAACTTTGCAAAACGTAAACAATGAAATAAAAGCAGACGATTTGTTTCATTTCGTCTTTCTCGAATTCTAAATGAGTTTTTTTGCGTAAATACATTGACTCGGAAAAAAGTTATTTTTAGAACTTGGAAGAAAGCTATAAAAATGACCTTTTAGAATTTTCAATATGAAATTTAATTATATTTTGACTCATTTGACTTTGAAATAATAAAGGCACGAACATTTACTTGTTTTTTCCCTTAAATTACTTCATAATTCATCGGTAATCGTAACTTCATAATTTCAAATTTCATCGGTAATCGTAACTTCATAATTTCATCGGTAATCTTGTTAAAATAAATGGAGTTTCAAAACTGAAAAATTTCTGAAACAGTTTCAAAAGCATTTTATAGTCGTGAGGATTTAAAGAAATATTTTGACGAAATCAGCTGTTCTAAATTTAGTTAAGGTTCAAATGGGGACATGTGTTGTGTCTTTTATTTGCAAATTTCTCTTTTGCAAAATTTCAATTTAAGAAAAATAATCAAATTTCTTGCATTGGAAAGAAACCTCTTGATGGATTCCTTTAAATAAAATAACTCTTAAATGTTTCGGAAAAAATTGATATATATATATATATATATATATATATATATATATATATATATATATATATATATATACAGTGGGCCACAAAAGTGTTCATACACTTGCACTTTCTTAAAAAATTTAATGTTTTCGACTAATAAAAATTAATATATTGAAACTGTAATTTTTTTATGATATCTGCAACTTATTCTTAATGAAATGACATAATTAATTTTTTAAAAATTAATTATCAAAAAACTACTAAAAAATTACGCCACTAAAGTCTTCGTACACTTAGCAAAAATCTCAACATAGCTTTAAATATTGCATTTCTTTCTTAATTTAGTGATTAATAGGATATCTTTTAGTGTCCACAGCAACTTTTAAACGTCTTGGTATAGATTTAATCAGTTTTTTGTAATTTCTGCATCGATTTTCCTCTATTCTTCTGTGATTACTGTTTTTACTTCACATTTTGTGTTTATTTGTCACGTTTTCTTTTTTACATCAGAATATCACCAGATATGTTCTTCTGGGCTAAATAAAGTGATTGAGGAGGTGTTTTCCTAATTTGGGGTCAGTTATAGAGACACCAGGGGCGTACAATGGGAGCAGTGCACCTGTTAAAAAATTAAGTAGTCTTCAATATCCAAATTTCGGACGGATAATATAAAATTTCTCTTTAAAATAATTAAATAGAGCTCATGTTTCATAATACCATGAAAAAATACCAAATTACCTAATTCTGAGGCCAATTTACACCCCCACGCCAGAACACCTTCACTTCCATGCTGAAGCATGGAAGTAAGGAGTTCTTATTCCACATAAATTCATGGGATTAAACTCCTTATTTTTTCATTTACAAGCTATTATAGGCCCATTGGAACCAAAAATGTAGAATTATCTGCCATCCCAATCAATTTGCTGTCAATTTTGAATTTTCTGAACCTTAATTCCAAGAATCTAGTTGGATCAATAAAACATGAAGGTAGAAATGTTCTTGCGTGGGGGTGTAAATCGCCACAAAACTTGGTAATTTGGTATTTTTTGTTGATATTATGAATCATGAACTCTATTTCAATATTTTAAAGAGAAATTTTAAATTACCCGCCTAAAATTTGGATATTGGAGACTACTTAATTTTTTAACAAGGTAATGATGCCAAATGCACTGCTCTCATTGTACGCCACTGGTGTCTCTATAACTGCCACCAAATTATGAAAACACCTCCTCAATCACTTTATTTAGTCCAGTAGAATATATTTGGTGAGATTCTGTTGTAAAAAAAACAAAAACGTAACAAATAAACACAAAATGTGAAGTAAAAACAATAATCACAGAAGAATGGAGGAAAATCGAAGCAGAAATTACAAAAAACTGATTAAATCTATACCAAGACGTTTAAAAGTTGCTGTGGACACTAAAAGATATCCTTTAAGCACTAAATTAAGAAAGAAAGGCAATGTTTAGAGCTAAATTGATATTTTTTTGTTACGAAGACTTTTGTGGCCTAATTTTTAGTAGCTTTTTGATTATTAATTTTTAAAAAAAATAGTTATACTATTTTTAAAAAATTAATTATGTCATTCCATTAAGAATAAGTTGCAGATATCATTAAAAAAATTACAATTGCAATATATTAATTTTTATTGGTCAAAAACATTAAATTTTATAAAAAATTACAAGTGTATGAACACTTTTGTGGCCCACTGTATATATATATTAATCTGTAATATTCTAAAAATAAACTAAAAAGAACATTTTAAAAAAATCGTAATAAATCATCTCAAAGTAAAACTTTCGAAGAAAGCCGTTAAAGTAATTTTCAAAGATAAATAATAAAACTTTTGTCAGCCTTTTAATTTTAGAAAATTTATATATTAAGAATTTATTAATATAGTAAATAACAATAACTATATTAATATCAATAACATAATTAATAACAGAATAAAAATATATTAAAGCATAACTACCCCTCTTCTCAGTTTTTGCTGCTCTTATTACTAAGAAATACATTATTTTCCAGTTAAAATTTATAAACAAAATCAAATTATAAAAAAACGATGAAGATTAAACTGAAAATTATTAATCGATCAGTTAAATTTTTCCATATATTTCTAAAATTACTAACTATTTGGCTAATTTTCGAATCTAATTATTATGCCCTTTATAATTTTTAAGCCCTTTTTATGTGTGTTGAAAAATTTTATGTTTGTGCAATTTTTTCATAAATTAATTTTCATTTTCAAACTATTTCAATACAAAAGAGTTTATTAATGTTTTACGTTAAAACAACGAACTTAGAATAAATTAATTTTACAACAGACGATAATAATCTGATTCAATTCAACTAAGCTAGATGGCAACGTTACCGATGATTTATCGGTAAAAAATTAGAAGAACTTTAGACAGTTCTATTACCGAGAGTTTATGCGAGCGTGTGCAGATCCCTATTTATTTATGCATATTTTTGCACTCATCTCAATTGTGAAATGAGTTAAGTATTATCTTTTTTGAATTCCTGTAAATATTCTGTATTTTCTTTTTCCACTTTTTATCAGCGCACAAAGGTAATTATACTTTTTTATATTTTACATTACACAATAAAATGTAAATATCTGGATTAAAATTGGGAATTTGAGACTTATATTTGCAAAAAGTCTTGATAGTAATTTATGTGCATATTTCTTGTAAACTTTTTAATATGTTTTTGTTTTATAGCATCATCTTCTATTAATGTAATGTTTTTCTTTTATTTCATTTTGTGTGTATTTTTCTCACCCTTATAAACGTTTTGATATCAATTTCTTAAAATGGTTATTTTTAATTACAAAGAAACAATATTATCGATCTGTTGGTTTTTAGCATTAATTAGTCGTGTTTCCTACAAAGCATTATATATATGTATATATATTTGTTAATATTTACTGTTCATTTAAAGTTGTTTTTTTTTACGTTTCCTTGTTTTCCTAATCTATTACAATTCAAATATATGTTTATTTATTAAACAAATCTTATAGAAATGAGGGGAAGAAGAAATATTAATATATTCCTTACTATTTCAGATGAAGATTGCAGTTGAAAAGAAATAGTTTTTACATAACCTGATATATATACAGTGGCTCTTAGAAATATTCATACACTTGCAATTTTCTGTGAAATTTATTGTTTTCGACTAATAGAAATTAATGTATCGGAATTGCAATTTTTTCATAATATCTGCAATTTTTCGTATTTAAATAACGTAATCAATTTCTAAAACGTAGTATAACTATTATTTTTAAAAATTATAATCAAAAATACCAGTAAAAAATTACGCCACAAAAATCTTCGTACACTTAAAAAAAATCTCAATATAGCTTTAAATATTGTATTTATTTCTTAATTTTGTACTTAATTGGATATCTTTTAGTGTCCACAACTTTTAAACGTCTCGGTATAGATTTCATCAGTTTTTTGTAATTTCTGCATCGATGTTCCTCTATTCTTCTGAGATTATTTTGTTTTTATTTATTTTTTTATTTGTCATGTTTTAATTATTTTAAATTCAAATTTTCTCTAAATGTGTTCTACTGGGCTTAAATCAGGTGATTTAAGAGGTGTTTTCAGAACTTGGGGACAGTTATAGAGACACAGTGACGTAACAGAGAATATTGGGGGCCCCCTGCAAAGTCAGGTTTGGACCCCAAGCTGGATCTTAAAAGAATTGGTAGACCCTAACATAGCATAGGCTTTGGGCTCCCTAGAATCCTAGGCCATTCCACGCTGAAGGGTGTTGCGGGGGTGTCCGTTACGCCACTGTTGAGACACAACAGACGTACATTGAGAGCTGTCTGCTTGGTGTTATTATCTTTTTAAAAAATGAAGTCGTATCCAGTACTCAAATTTTGGGCGAGAAATTTCAAATTGTGCTTTAAAATACTTAAATATAAATATACAATAGCATCAATAAATATCAAATTATCTAATTCTGAAGCTAATTCCTCCTCCATGCTTCACTGTTCCAACTAAATTCTAGGCATTAAGTTGCTCCTTTTTTCTTCTCCAAAATATTATACGCCCGTCGGAACCAATTTACCAATTTACCTAACCCTGAAGCCGTTTTATAGTCCCACATAAGAACACCTCCACTTCACCTTATTTCACCGTTTCAACTAAATTCTTGGGATTCAGAAAATTCAACATTGACGTCAAATTGCTTGGGATGATAGCAAATTCAACATTTTGTGTTTTCACGGGTATATAATAGTTTGGAGAAGAAAATCCCTAAGAATTTAGTTGGAACAGTGAATAATGAAGGTGGAGATGTTCTTGTGCCGGATTGTAAATCGGCATCAGGATTAGGTAGTTTGATATTTTTTTATGGTATTTCGAATCATAAAATTAATTTAAAGATAAATTTGAAATTGTACACCCAAAAATTGGGTATGGGCGTCGACTTCATTTTTTAACAAAATAATGATCCGTAGCGCACTACTTTAAATGCATGCCCAAATTCTGAAAACACCTCTGAAATCAATTGATTTAAGTCTAGTAGAACATATTTGTTGAAAATTTGAATATAAAGTAAGAAAACATGGCATATAAAAACAAAAAGTGAAGTAAAAACAATAATCACAGAAGAATGGAGGAACCTCGATGCAAATTTACAAATAACTGATGAAATCTGTACCAAGACTTTTAAAAGTTGTTGTGGACGCTAAAAGATATCCTACTAAGTATTAAATTAAGAAAGAAATACAATATTTAAAGCCAAGTTGATATTTATTTTAAGTGTATTAAGAGTTTTGTGGCATATTTTTTTTGCTAGCTTTTTGATTATTAATTTTTCAAATTAACAGTTATTCTATATTTTAAAAATTAATTACGTTATTTCAATAAGAAAAATGTGCAGATATTATGAAAATAATTACAATTCCGATGTATTAATTTTTATTAGTCGAAAGCATTAAATTTTATAGAAAATTGAAAATATACGAACACTTTTTTTTTCCTGAGGGTCAACTACTGTATATAGATTTTCACAAAATATTATCTGTTTTAAAATAAATCTAATAGAATAACAGAAGCTTTTGGGTGTAAAGTCATTAAATTAGACCATCTTTCAAAACAATTTCAATTGTTTAAATTTAACTAACTGTGATTTTCATAAAGTGTATTCAACTTTAATCTAAACTATATCTGAGCCAGAAATTATATTAAAAGTCAGATGTTTATTTTAAGATAAATAAATTTTGCATCGTAATAAAAACTATTTTTAACAAACAATGCAATGAATATTTTAATTTAAAAGCAGTTAAATACGTGTATTTAAAAATTAAATAAATGTTTGGTATGTATGCTACTATCATAGATTAAGTAAAAAGACAATTAAAACAAATTTTGGCGAAAAATAATATGGCAGAAATATATCTAAAGAATTAATTACGTTTGTTGTCAGTATTATGTATTTATACAAGAAAAAAGCAAGGGTAAACAAGATCGAAAAAAGGTTTATTTAGATATTGAATAAGGCAGTTGATTAATAAACAAGTACTGAGATGTATTTTTCTATAGAAGTTAAAATATTATGATATATATGGGAAACTAAAATAATACTGTTTTAAGGGGACTCTTGTTTGTTCAGTAAGTCAAATGATGCAATTCACAGATCAATGCACATTCATTCATGACCCAGAATAATAGCAATTTGCATGATAAGATGAGAGATTTATATATTTCAGATCGGGAAAACGTTCGATAAAGACTCATTTACAATGAATAAGGGATTTCATATCATCAAACACAACGAATCTATACTTCATTCGCTAATTATAATTAGATAGTTAATTATTTAAAACACATATGTTACATCGAATATATTTTTGATGAGAAAGGAACGAAATAATCTCGAGAAATAGAAGGAAAAATTATACTTTCCGTAGATACTGAATTGGTTAACCAAATTCTTGAAATAAATTTCTAGTATGGAAGTCTAGTGTATATAAAATATAGTACAAGAACTCTATCAATTTAAAATTGCAATATTAAAGGAATTGAAAAAAAAATTCGAGTAAAAATAATTTATGGTCAAGAAAAACAACAACAAAAATAATAATCTCTTTTAAAGTACAATTTGTGACGGATTAGGACTCACATACAACCTGGATCAGAAATAATCACAAATTTAGTTAAAAAGTTTTAATTCATGTTTCATTCTTCTTAATTGAAATATAAAAATGTCACGAGGAGCGGTTACTCTAATCAAGCCCCAAGATACATAAACTATATTACTCACCTATAAATAAAGATAATACGATGCACTATTGTCTTTCAAATAGATTTGCTCAGAGTTTTTTTCCCAAGTCTATCTCGTTTTGATGGACTATTAACTTCTTCAGAAACTTATCCTTGCACTTAACTTGCACTAACACCTCATGATATTCTTCAGTACTCCTCCTTTAGCCATCCCCTATCCTGTTTCACCTGTTCACTACACGGTTGTATTTAAATTATAACACCTATTTGCCTAAAAAAGTAGCCCTAGAGGTTAGTTAAATGAAACCGTGTGAGATCCCTCTACAGATTATTTTAGTGTTTTTTTGACCAATCAAAAATTTCAAATTCTGGAATGACGTTTAGAAGTGTTATTTTGAAAAAGCGCATAAATGGATAATTTTTATGATATTTAGTATCACTTTAATTAGAATACATGTAAAAAAAATAGTTTTAAAAATATTATTACAGTAAAAAAATTATTTAAATGCAATATATTTTGGCAAAAAATGAACATCGAATTGCCTATTTTCAAAACATTCTCCTTTTCTGGAAAATGCTTCTATAATAATAATGTTTTGCCTATATATAGCTCAGACCTCTGTACAGAGGCTGAACTAGAATTTTTGAAATATATAATTTAGAAGTGGATTTATATATATCCATATTTTATTACAACAGAGGGGAGAAATTTTAACAAAAAAACACCGATAGTTATTTTAATTGGTAGTAACTCTGAAAATAGTGTGAATTTTTCAAAAATCGTAGCTCAGGCCCTCTGGAGAAATCTTAGCTTTATATAAGCACAAGATATTATTATTATAGAAGCATTTTTCATAAAAGGAGAATGTTTTGAAGAAAGGTAATTCACAACGTTAATTTTTTGACAAAATAACGCATTTCAATAATTTTTTATTCTGATATAATATTAAAACAATTTTATACATTATTCCAAACTAAATAACACTAAACAACCAAAGAATTATCCGTATATACAATTTTTTTAATCGCGGCTCTGAACGTAGTCGGATACTTTAATCTCCTACTCACAAAAGGTTCCTTTTATGTTGGATTTATATTATCTATGACAGCCTGCTGAAATTACGTTTACGAAGCTTAATAATGGGCAGAAGATAAGCCCCACTGACGTTTTCAACTCGGAACTTTCTCCAAGACCACTTCAAAGGGCAAGAGACAACATATTTTTATTAATTTAAGAACAATTATATTATACCGCAACTAATTTCTCTAAAATTTAATTTTGATATTGTTTCGTCAAATTTTTTTGAGACTAACAGTATTTGTAGTAGGTATTATTTTAAATTTATAAACTGTCATATTCTCTAAGAGGACTTTATGCAAAGAAAGAAGATTAATAGTTTTTGAGGAACTTAAAATAAGAATATGAAAATTATGTTTTTACTAGCTATTAGCCTAGTGCATGGATGGTAAACCAGTGGCACGCGTGCCATTAATGGGACGCGACAAATTATTTTGGGCACACCAGTGATTAAAATGGTTTGCATTTTATTTCAAAATAATTAAGTTCACTATGAAGTATTACGGACAAAGCCGAGTGATCAGTTGCAGGGAGCACACTAGTTCGTTATTGTCTTGCCTTAGTTACGTCGTGGACTACAATTGCTTATGATGCAAAGTTTGCCTACGCATGGCATAGTCAATTTCATTGACACAACTATATTTTACAGTTTATTTGTGTTATATTTAGGATTTTAACTGTTATTTAACATGGCTAGTTCAGCAAAAGAACAAAAAAAAAGCAAAATAGTAAGTGTAACAGAGAATTTCAATTTTTGTTAAACTAGAAATATGGCATTATTAGTAAAGGCGACAAAGCGGTGTGTGTTTTATGTTCTGGAATAGTGGTATATATAACATCATCTGTAAAACGGCATTTTGAAACAAATCACTAATTCTCTTGTCAAAAGAGTAAACCACAACAAAAAAAATTAATTACTTAGAAAGGTTTCGGCAGAGGACTCTGTAACGAATCTGTACGGAACCTTTCCACTAATATTCTAAGGCGTCTTTTGGGGATTATAAATTCGCGTCTATTTCCAATCAACTCCAAAAAGTGAACGGGATATGCAAAGTAGATAGGGTATTTAAATAGTGCGTTGTAAGCTAGCAAGGAGGAAGGCTATTGAGCCAGCAGCAGTAGCCTCAAATTTAGAGGATTCCACTGGATTACGTTAGTGAAGCCTTATTGCTGTTATTCTACGAAAGAATCTGGACAGCTGATATACCAGGTGGTACCTATAATTTATTTACGCTTAAAATAAGCGTTAGTTTAATAAAATTAGTTAAAGTTAATGAAAGCTAATACTTCGAGTTACGCGTATTTCTCGGACCTCCTATTTCGGTAGACCTTATTTGATTTTGCGCGTAATTATTGATTAATTTCATAATTCGTAATTTAATTTAATATTAAAGGTAAATCCTTTTTGTTTGACGTAACATAGAAATATTATATGTTATTAGAGTTTTTGATATTTGAATTGATATAATAAATACACAAGTTATTACTATACAAAATGGATCTTAGTGATTCTTTGCCTCAAATTAATCTTGGTGTCCAGGGTGGAACCCAGGGCAACTCCAATTCAGCATCATTCTACTAAAAGTAACACGTTACAATCCTAATATAAATCATTTGTCGTCCAATCTGCAATAACAGAAGTCACATTAATGTTTACATTAATTTGATTTATACGTAAACCAAACGTACACGAACTAAAACCTTTACAACTATACAGTGCAAAAGGTATTTTTTCGTGGTAAACAAAGAGTTTTGTGTTGTTAGTATTCAGTTTTATCATTTTCCCATCACAAGTAAAAATTATTTGATGGCACGTCTTATATCTTATTAAACACTTTTTTAAAAAAAAAAAATGGCACGTTGATCCATGAAGGTTCGCCCTCCCTTTCCTAGTGCTTCTCAGACTTTGAATATTTGCGACCCAATATTCTATCATAATTTTCATCGTCTCCCTCCCATTCATACAATAACAATGAATTGAATTCATTTATACTATACTTTGATGCTAAAGCTCTAGAATACGACTTAAACCTCCTAAGTGCCACCGGCGCATATAAACGTCTCACTCAGTCAAAGTGTTATTTTTTATGCGTCTTACTGAGATCGATCTTTTCTGCGCAATGCTATCCATAAAATTATTCCGAAGGCTATGCAATACAATCAAGACCTTGACAGTGTACCCGGTGGCAATGGGAATAAATTGCGTAACTTTTAATCGATAGTTAAGGAATTAATTATAAAACCGAACAAATTATAAAAATAAGTGTTCCTGTTTGTATATAATTTTATATATGACAAGACCATGGGGTCAGTGGTCATTATTAAACTTGTTCTTAACTCAGTATTGTTAAATTAATTATCAAATACATTGTGTAGTGTTGATACATTTATAAGTGCATTATGCCAGTGTAAATGTGTACTTTATTTCTTTATTATGTCAGAATGTGCGTGTGTATTTTGTTTACTTTCAGTAAATTCGTAATTTTTTAAAATAATCTTTTGTTTTTGACTTTTCAGTATGCTCGCGCCCCCCTCGTGGAGTTATCACGCCTCCAAGGGGAGCGCGCCCCACAACTAGTCCTATATTCTTAAGTCATTGAAATTTAAATCCTAGTATATTAAGCTTTGAATTGTATTTGAAAAACTTTTTATAGACCTCGTGCTAGACTAAAAAAGGGCAAGACAGGAATTTCTAAAAGAGAAGTGAGCGAATATTTTACTCCCCCCTTGATCCTCCCCCGAATCGATTTCCAGAAAACCCATTTTTAGCGGATCTCTACTCAACAAAAGAAATATGCTTACCAAATTTAAAGTCTATCAGGCTAATAGTTTAAAAAAGAAAGTTATTAACATAATGTCCCCCCCACACACACACATAATTTTTCTTGGTAATTTGTGATAATTTCCACAAAAACCCTTCCTTAAGGTATCCGACTACGTTCGGAAACGTGATTTTGCAAAAGCGTATAAATGGATAATATTTATGATAATTAGTGCCACTTAGATCAGAAAATGTGTATAAAATTGTTTTAAGAATATTGTTACAGTAAAAAATTAATTAAGTACAAGATTTTGACAAAAAATGAACACAGAATGATCCATTTTCAAAATATTCTCCTTTTGTGAAAAATGATTCTATTATAATAATATTTTGTCTGTATATAGCTCAGACCTCTGCACAGAGGCTCAACTAGAATTTTTGAAATATATAACTTAGAAGCGGGTTTATCCATGTTTTACGACAACAGAGGGGAGAAATTTTAAGAAAAAAAACGCCGATAATTATTTCAATGGGTCGTAACTCTGAAAATAATGTGAATTTTTCAAAAAAAAAAATAGTTCAGACTCTCTGGAGAAAAGTCTTTATGTAAGCAAAATATTATTATTATAGAAGCATTTCTTATAATTTTGAAAAAAGGTTATTCTAAGTTAATTTTTTGCCAAAATATTGTATTTAAATAATTTTTTTGTCAAAATGGCCTTAAAACAGTTTTATACGTGTATTCTATCTAAGTGACACTAAATATCATGAAAATTACCCATTTATGCGCTTTTTTAAAATCACGGTTCCGAACCGTAGTCGGATACCTTAACAGACTTATACGCAACAAAGCGTATCCACAAAACTCGTTCTTAATGGAGAGCTACTCAACAAAAGAAACTGGCTTAGCAGATTTCAAATCAGTAAGTCCAATAGTTTCGGAGATTTCATGATGAGTAAGTGAATCACCTTTCTCCTATATATATATATAATATATATATATATGTGTGTGGGAGACAACAAGGGATCCAAGACGTTTGTCTTTCTTCTATTTTATTTTAAAACTTAATAAAAATTAATTAAAAAGGTAGCTGGTCTAACAGATAAGTTTGACAATGATATGCAGAAGGTAACGCCTGCTCGCGCACCTCTCGCGTTCTCTCTGCTGTTCTCTTCAAAGTTCGCAGGTTAATAGTTTCAATTTAAATTCACTGCGCCTGCGCGCGAAGACTGCTTGGCTTTGGCTGCCACATATATATATATTGAATGCAATTTTTAGTTAAGTTACCTTTGTCTTGTAATGGGTTTGGATATTCTGTCCATTATTTTCAATTGGTTTTTGCTCAGTGTTATTATCATAAAGTGGGAAAGTTGGCTGCCACAAAACATGTTCATTCCAACTTTTATATAAATTGTTTTATATATAAGCTGTCCTAAGTCAACAATATTTATAATACTGTCGCATCCATTTTTTATATTTTCAACAGAATTATTTATTTCCTCATCCTCCTTCTATGTCTAGTTTCCTACAATCCTAATTTTTTTCGGTTTAGTTTGATGAATGTTCATCTCTCAATAGTAGATAATTATATATATATAAGATAGATCTCGATTGGATTGACATGGTTAGATGTTAAGAGCAAAATATGATGTGTAATTGATATATTAAAAATGAAAAGTCGTGCTATAAGAAATGGATCATATTCTTGATGGGATACTGTTTGGTGAGTCTTTAATGATTTACTCTATTCATTTGTGAATATACTGTATTTTTAATGATTTACTCTATTCATTTGTGAATATACTGTGTTTTTAATGTGAACATTCGGTTTTTAGAAATTTTTAGTTTGAACTTTCGGATTTTTTAGCTTGAACTTTCGAATTTTTTAGATTGAACTTTCAGATTTTTTAACTTGAACTTTCGGATTTTTTAATTTGAACTTTTTGATTTTAGATAATTTTTGATTTGAACTTTCGGATCTCAAATATTTTTAATTTGAACTTTTTGATTTTAGATAATTTTTGATTTGAACTTTCGGATCTCAAATATTTTTTTATTTGAACTTTCGGATCAGGAATTTATTTTTTCTACCTTTACAACTATTTTAAAGATGGGTGCATCATCTTGGGAGTTTGAAGGTTCACTTATATTATGCTCTAAATTGTTTTTAAATTTTAATATTGCAATATATTTCGGAATGTGATGGCGAATAGTTTTATTTTTGAAGTATAATGATTTAATTTTAACTTTTTAATTTAAAGTATAATGGTTTAATTTTAACTTTTTAATTTTTAAATTTTTTTTTCTCCTGAAATTTGAAAATTTTCCAATTAACTTACCAAGTTGCAATAGGGGGAAGGTTGGCGCCATCAAACTAGTTTAACCCCACTTATCGGTCCTAAGTTTGAGATTGCACTTGGATATTTTATAAATTTTTATTTTATTTTATAATTTTTTAATTTTGTTTGAAAATGATGGAACATTATCTTTTATATTCGCCATTGATATTCTGAAGTGTTTTGGTATTTTAGGATTCATATATTTCAATTTTTAAATTGATAATTGTGATTTTTTTATATATTTAAATATATATATATATATATATATATATATATATATATATATATATATATATATATATATATATATATATATATATATATATATATAACTTATTCAGCAATGCTTAATGTATTTTCTGCACACGGATTTGGGGACAATTTTCAGGAAAAGAGCTTAAATAAATTTCTGGGAGAAAAAAATTGTAATGTTAACATTAAAGGTTTCGTTATTTACATGTAAACATTTTTCTAAAAATTTTAATGCGTTCCTGGACTATTTAAACCTTTTGTTGGATGCACCAATACTTTTTCACGCTTTGCCAATACCGGAGTCTCTAACCACATTTCTCACTTCACCTTCGATCTGATTGTCTCCAGCGTGAACACAGAAGGCGATTTTTTTCGAAAAAATCGTCAGGCGTCAAAAGAAAGAAAGCAAACGACGTGATCGAAAATTCCAAGGCACGATCTGGCAATGGATCTTATCAGTCACGTAAGAGGAGGATAAATAACATTTCTGCTTCGTACAAAAAAAATCCCGATCGAAGGACCTTGAAAAGGTACCTTCATTATAATGCGTTTTTCCAGGTCACCAGGAAACATTGTAATTGTTTAATTATGTCGATGATATCATAAATTATGATTCAAAGTATTTATCTGGAATTTAATCATTGCCCTTTCTTCTGAGCACAGCCTCGGCGAAATAATGCGGCATTAACGAGCCTGGAAAGAGATATTATTGATGGCGTTTTGCGCCACATAAATCAAAATTAGACTGCTTCCATGCAACTGTAAATCAGTTGGAAGAATTCACTTTTTGATGAATGTGTGAAGGAGCTCAAATCTCTCTAAGAATAGCAGTAGGAAGTATGGAAGGCAGTTCCGGCATTCAAACTTAATCATCTCAATGAAATCATTCATTTAAGAAATGTCAGAGGGAAATGCATCTTAGGAATAATAAGCAACGACCAGCGATACTTTATTCGTTACAAAATCAAATATTAACGCGGCATACCTGATCGTTGCCAATAATAGGAAGACGTCTTATATGCCAACGGTCGCCAACCGGTGGACCGTGAAAAATTTTTAATGGTCCACAGGAAAATTGGGACAATATTTATACTTTTAAAAAGATCCAGTTTCAAAAATGACGAGTAACAAGACGTGTTATGGAATATAGCTTATACTTTTCTTTAAAAAATTATAGTTACTACTATCGGCGAAATTCTTTCTGTGAGTTTAGTTATTTTATTGAAATTCCTTCTGAATTTGACTACTTTTAGCGAAACTCCTTCTGAGTTAAACAATTTTTAGCTACTTTGGCAGGTGCATCTTGCGACACATGAAAGCGAGAGTTGGCAACCATAGTAAATTGGTGGCATAGCTCATCAATTTGTTGAATTGTTTTGCGTTGCCTGTTTCTTCTTGTTTTTCCTGAGTTCCTTCTCAGTAATATGGAAATGAAAACAAAAATGTGAAAAAAAATAAGAACAAGTGACAACATATTTATAGTAGTTCGATATAAAGCATCCTAAATATCTTGCCAAATCTACAACACCGAATATAGATTCCTAAAAAGCACAGAACAATGAAATTGTTATGTTATTTACATAGTAATTGTCTAGCAGTATATATATATACAAAACAGCTTTAAGAAGCATTACTCAAAGAAATTTAAGTTATAAATTATAAGTGAATTAAATATAAGTGCTGTGAGAATGAGTGTAAATTATTATTATCACCTTTATTTATCACCTGATCACTTTCCCACGTTTTTTAAACTTATTTTCAGGGCTTCGAGCCGGAACAAAGCATTATTTTGCTCGGAATGAAACCCGGAACCGAACCGGAAAAAAATCGGTTTATTTCGACTCGACATATCTACAGTCATGTTGTTACGGTAACCACACACACACACACACACACACAACTTATCGATATTTTCTAATTTAACGTCAACCATAAAATTATCATCATTACACGTACATTGCTTCTCGATTTCCCGTTTTGATGTTCACTAGTGAATTCCTGCTACAGTTTTGCTCGAAACTACTTGTAGAATGCAGATTTAATTCAATTGAATGAACTAGAAGTATAGATGATTTAAAAGATAAAAAATATACACAAAGTAAAACTATTCATTCGTTTTTGAATCAAAACCCGTTATTTTTGTCGGAACAAAAACCGGAACTAAACCAATACATTTTTTTTTTAGTTAAACGGGAACGAAAAAAATTACAGTTCGAAGCCCTGTTTATTTTCCTTTAATGTTAGGACTTGCCCACTATGGCTAAATGCAGCTAATACGATAGAATCGCATCTATTGATCCTTCTGGGCTTAAGCAACCTAGGAGGTAAAATTGCATAGCATTAGTATGCTTCAATAATTTTGATTCAAAAATACTAGTTAAAATGGTATATTAATTTTTATCAAAAAGAATGTGACTATAACTCATTGCCAGTTATTCAAATGAAGAAAAGATTGTGGCAAATATATTTTAGAGGTTACGTAATGCCTGGAGGATATTGGAAAGTACATACAGTTTTTTTCTTTTTTGATCTTGATAATAACTTGTAAAAGAATCGATCAAACAAACTGCCGTATGACCGGAATCAAGAAAATGGATATGTCCTTCGAGGGCGTCTGCATATCTAAACAGGTGCTCGATAGCTTCATGCTCGGGGAAGTCTCCCATCGGGTCTCGAGCAAAACAAATTTTTGTTTTCGCTCCAACCGAAAAACCCCCAAAGCAGATGGTGAGAATCTTAATTCCAGTATTTATTGGAAAGACCAAACGTGACAAGTGCGCAACGTGCTGGCTAACACGTTTTTTTTTCCTTCAAAAAAAGCAGACGATGTAAGAAAATTGAGTTCGTTTTTGTGTTTCCGTGGAATAAATTCATCACGTGGGACGTGAGAACTTTCAATCCTGACTCACGGATCCTTGAAAATTACGCAAGCATGGAAAAAGAAATTAAAGAAGAAAGGGTGCTATATCAGTAGTTAACGTAAACACCAACTCAAACATCTCTCGATGTGTTGTCATTGGCAACATGATAAGTTCTTCAACCTCTTAAAGAGTGTATATACATACATAAAAAAATCCACGCGAGTCAGTGTGTTGATATATGATACTCATCGAGGACTATCAGTTCTTGAGAGAGTAAATTGCAGAAAAGAAACTGGATGATTCTCGATATGCTGATTATTTTTCTTTTCGCACAAAGCGATGCCTTGTTCGGTACCTGTTATTGTACAAAATTAGGTTTAATCTCTTCTCGCCACGTTGATAGCAGCATGACTTATCGAAAGAATACACATTGTCGCCCGCTGGGAAATTAAATTTTTTTAAAAAGATGTGCTATATATATATATATATATATATATATATATATATATATATATATATATATATATATATATATATATATATATATATATATACTGCCACACTGTTAAGGCTGTCTTCGTTAAATATACGAGAGTCTTAACTGACTGCAGAGCAGATTTTCAAATAGAAAAATTACAACATTGTACCTCATGCATTTGCTTATAACATAACATTTTTGAAATTTTAAAAAAAATATTCAATATATAAATAATTATTTTTTCATTTTAACACGTAAAGCATTATGTTAGCATTTAGCATTACGATATAGGCGAAAAAATACGAAACACATTTTATGCCAGAAAAAATGTATCAACTGTATTAAATTTGAGTAGTATGAGACACAGTATACCATCTTTTATAGGATAGCGAAGCCAGAATACAATATTAATGGTTTTTTATATCTGAAAAAATATTCCAAGTTCGGCTCCTATTTTTTAACACTATATGAAGACAGCCTTTTCGAATAATGTGTAAAATGAATAAATTTTTTAATGGTTTATTCAGATAGAAAACTTGACTCCAAATTCTGAATTTTGAGGTTATCTGAATTCTGTCACTGTCTAAATATTTATGCTTTTACAAACTTTAAACTACATTTTTTCTCATATATTTTTTGTCGGGGGAGAGAAAGGAGTCTATTTAAAATAGAGTCTTAAAATTTTTTTTGTGGATACTTTCTGTAAAAATTAGTATGATTATAGGTCTGAGAGTGTGTTCTAGCAGTTTTTTTAAATATCAAAGTTGATATTTTTCGAATTATTTTATTTTATTTTTACTTTTTTTTTACTTTTTGACTTTTTAATAAAAAAAACTAATTATTAAGATTCAACAAAAAGTTAGAATTTCAATTCCGTACTTACTTTGTTCCCAATAATTGGGAAAACATACATAATTTGAAACAGCCAAATATTAAAACGTGAGTATTTTGTTAAAAATTTTAAAAACTTAAAAATTCCAGTTTTTATTAAATTTTTATGCAATGGCAAACCTAATAAATTTCTTTTTCAGAAGAAATTTTAACAAAATATTTTGAAAAATATATAATCATCAATTACTTTTAATATTACCATCTCCAAAAAGAATTTTTTTGTTTTGTTTCGGAAAAGGATATTGTGTGTGTGTAACCGCAGATGATTTATATATCTTAAAGAGTTCATTAAATTTGACAATTTGATTCTGTTTCAATATCATAACCCTGTAAAATTGATTATTCATTTTAAAGAAATGTTCAGAAAGCACATAAAAAGACTTGGAGGCATATGAATGGTCTAAATTCAAGTGACATGATAGTCGCGTGATAACTTCAATCACGTGTTCGCAGCCAATCAGTTCATAAATTCATATGACGTCGAAGTATTATGATAACAATAATTACGTGTTTTCAGCCAATCCATGCGCTTCGTTGTTGCGAACTTTTGCTTTTTGCATAAACTTGTTGAAACATATTTGTCATCAATAATAACGCACTTTTGTAAATAAAATGCACTTGATGCACGTATAATATTAGAGAATCTTTTTTTTTTCTGTTCTCTTAGTCTAAAAATTTTTTTGGAGAATTTTAACATTTGAGCCTCTTTACTCAGTTTTCAAATTTGAAAATTTTATCTAAATTTTGCAAATGGAGTAATAAGTAGAAGTCTAATGTCAATTTTGAATTCAATGGAGAACACGTGATTGCCTTTATCATGTGACCGTCATGAACTCAACCCATCCTGACATTCTCTTTAATTCATAAAAATTTATCACCCAAATACTTTCTAAAAATTTTTTAAGAAATCGAAAAATATAACTGATGAGATTTTTTTGTTCAATAGTAGATTAAATTGTTTGTGAGAAAAGTATATTTAAAATCCGAAATGGAAAAGCAAAAACAAATTTCAAAATAGTATTTAAAATCAATTTTTTTTCGAGGGATGTATACTTCAAATAAAATGAACCATAATGCTATAAGTAAAGCGATGCAAAAAATGAAAGAAAACAAAATCTTGAGTGCTATCAGAGCTGCCGTCAACAAAACACTGTGGATGAATGAATGAATGACCTCTGTATGGGCGAATGATTATTGCAGAAAGAGTTACGATGAAATGGGTAAATCCAGTAGCCAAACGATAAGTTCCTCAACCCCTTGAAAAGAATAACAATAAACAACAAAAAAAAGCATACGAGTCAGTGTGATGACGGACAGAAAACATAACCCACTCATCGACAGTTATTGGTTCACAAATTTATACACGTAAGAGAGGAGAGATGTTTTTTCAAAATTGCTGGTGCGTTATTTTTCGCACAAAGCAAACCTTGTTTGAATTATAAGCAAACGTTCGTATATATATAACTCTGCTTTAAACACCTTGATAGTGCATGTAAAATATTTATAAACTTATTTATGGACTAACGGTTGAAAATATTTATATGTTTAATAACGGTCTACAAAACTGACGGGTTAAATAATTTTGGGATATGCTTACACAGTGGAATTGTTATACTTATTTTTTTAATATAACTAGGAGTGGGAATACCCCTTGTCCGCCTAATGCATTGTGCCAATTATACAGCTATTCAAACTCATTGTTCAAATTCTAAAACTGTAATTTACATGTATTATGAGGGGTTTCTTTTCCTTTCAATGTATTGTAAGCAGGGAAAAAATAAATTGATCCCCGCATTTTAATTTGTTCTTTAATTTTGTGCCTTTTTAAAAACAATGTTCCTAATCTCCTTTTTCTCTCAATATTGCTCTGAAATTTTACTCCATTTTTACTTCTGCATCTTGACAGAGTTACATGCATTTGTCCATGAGTAAATATAGTTTCCTTCGATGTTACACATAAACCGACTTTTTCAAAACTCTGCCCTGTGATCTATCAATAGTCATGAAAAATAAGCCTAGTGGCTGAGTGGTAGTGTATCGCGCTTCTACACCAAAGATAAGGAAGGGGTTCAAATCCCGGGCTAGTCAAGGTTGACTCAGCCTTTCATCTCTTCAGTGGGTCGATAAATGAGTACCAAGCTTGCTTGGGAACTGAACACTGATGGTTTCGCGTCAGATTGATCACTTGACCGAAACATCTGCACATGTTTCCTAGAGCCTAAGGTCATGAAAACTGAGATAGGCACAGCAGATTTTGGCCCTCATGGACTGTTGCGCCTCTGAGTTCAGTTCATGGCAAATGCCAATCTTACAGGGAATTCCGTAGGTTTCATTACGAATGGCATATCCAAGTCTCCTCAAGTGTCCAGTGTGATCCTTGGTATACATTCAATTTTGCATTTCTTATTCCTGATAAAATTTCCCACAATAGTATATTCTAAATATTTTTCACTGCCAGTATTGTGTTCTTACACAATCCATTAGTATTACATAAACTTCTTAAAAGCATGGCGATACAGCCTAATATCAAATTCAATTTAGCGGGTGGCATTCCCGATGGAGTTAGTGATGTGAAAGATATTCAGTAGGATATTCTTTAACAATTGTGCTTGCTTCGATCTCAAATAATACAAACGCGCTCATAAATTTTCAGATAAGCATTTATCATGTAATGTTCTGTTAATCTTTGAGCTTGAAGTAGTAGTGATTGAACTGAAAATTGCGCCTCATTGCCAATTTGTAATTAAAATATTTATTAGGACTTACTGCCTTTTTAACACGCTTTTATAAGCTTCACCTGTATGAAACGGAATCTTTGAACTTAACCCACTTTAAAAGGTCAGATTATATTCGAAATTTTGCCCACTTGTAAAGGGCCGAGGACAATACGATAATTTAATAATTTTGTTCCATTGTCCTGATTAGGATCTGCAGCATGAACGATTTCCCATTTCCAGATTTGGCGACTAAACGATTAAGTCACAAACCTAAAGTGAAAAGACTCATGGTTAATACAAATAGTGATCTTTTTAATAGAAAATATCATTAAATTTACACCTTCTTTCGCATTAAGTATTTCAAACTTAGGTCTTCCAGATTTTCTTCAGTTGGCTGATCATCCACATTTTGCAAACTAGGCCGTATCGACGCACTGATAGGATGCCAATGGGTATTCCAGATTCTAAAAAATGATGCACTTAAGATTAATTCATCAATGAATAAATGATAGTTTAAAAAACTAAAAGGGCATGTTTTTATTGTAGATCGAACTAAAAAAATGAAAAATAAATTATAGTTTAAAAAAACTAAAAAACACACCTTTATGGTTAATCGAACTAAAAAGTAAAAAAATAATTCTTTATATAAGAATAAAATGATTAACGGGAAAATTATATACTGTCATTATGGTAAAAGTGTGAGGTGTTTTGTACTACATTTTTCTTCTAACTATTCATTTCGGAGTAGAACTACTAAGAAACTATAACAATTGATATCGAGCACCCCACGCTTTTACCACAATGACAGTATATATATAATTTTCCCGTTAATCATTTTATTCTTATATTAAGAATTATTTTTTACTTTTTAGTTCGAATCACACACACTATAAAAAGCGTGTTTTTTAGTTTTTTTGAACTATAATTTATTATTATTGCTGTCATGGTGAGAAATAAATAAATGTATTACATCATCTCACAAAAAACTTTCTTTCTATAGAAAGAGAAATAAAAAATGAATAATCCCCCCCTAAGCACAAAACGCTACAAATTTTTAAAATATTTTTCTAGTTTCTAAGACATAGTAAATTAAGAAAACTTTTTTTTGAGAACTTGATTAATGTATGGTTTTTGGGTACGGAGACTTGAGGAATCCTTTAAACACCTATCTCATATTATTTAGTCTAGACACAGTATATCGTAGTGTAGAACAAGGCTATGATTTGTATGTGTGTGTATTGGCAGAGAAATTGAGCAGAATCTAGATGTGTAAAGAAACAGTGAGTGTGTGTGGGGGGGCTTAAGTTATCCAGGCTATGCCGTGTCAGAGAAAATAAAACCAGATACTCATTAGAGTAGATTATTGTTAAAATTATGTTGAGGCAAGGAAAATAAAAGAGAAGAAAGATAAAAAAAATTTTACACTATTTCATCTGTAAGAAATTGGTCATGTGAGTAATAGGTCATTTTTCAACCTCAATTTTAGAGATAAAACTGGGCTACACAATAGCAATAAAAGCATTAATTTCGATGTTCAAGTCTTAATTTCCATTGACTATTGCGAGAGAGTAATGGAGATTATTCTCTCCAGAAATAAACTTTATATTTTCTTTGACCTAGTTTGATATTTTTCATAATATTAATTAATACTTTCTTAGATACCATTTTGTTGGGATACACATTCGCGCACACAATATTTTGTGTTATTTGCTGGGATACCTTGTCGCGGTCCGCCGACGGGTGTGAGAGGGTTCGAGTAAGAAACAGACATAATCTGAAGTTTACTTTTTATTCAGGCTTCAGCAATTATGAAAATTTATGAGAATGAACTCTAATAACTAAACCTGAGGAGCAATAAAACTCATTCATCTTATTAGATATATGTGAGCACTTATCCAGTGGCGTAACGGAGAACATTTGCCCCTCCCCTCTTCCGCAAAGTCAGGTTTCGGACCCCCAACGTGGATTTAACGAAGGGTAGGTGCTTGGTGGCAGTCAGGCTTTGGGTCCTCTAGAACCCTTCACCCGCACTTATCTCATTCATTCTCTTGAGAACTTGCTAAATCGTCAGCTGTAAGGTGGAATGAATCCTTCCCTTTGGAATTAATATAACCGGTCGTTCACACTATGCTTTCCACTTCGGATCAATTTTCAACCATCACCTCGTCTACTCCTCGACTAGCACTTAAATAGAAGATTGCATTTGCATGAAATCAAGTCCTCTCTACGAAAATCGGTTTTGAATTAAAAAATCCCATTTTAAAAGAGTATTTTCTCCAAGAGGATTAGTAGAAGCCCGACTAGAACCCGTTACAATCTAATCTGCTTGAATGGCATTCCGTGTACAAAAAATGTGCAGTATTTTTTGCACACGGAATGCCATTCGCTTAGCGTTTTAGTTTAGTGCGAACATAGACGCGATTGCTAGCAAAAAGTACAGCGCCATATATCACTATATCCTCAAACGAGTGAATTCAGTTACGGTTTCAGTTAATACAATTTTATCATCATTAATAATATACTCTTAAACAGTAACAAAGTTCTAATGATATATAACTTTCCTCTTCGCAGCTTTGAATTTACTTATATCAATGGATATGACTATGTATAACTTGTTGATAGTTCACAGATTCATGATGTGATCTATGCATCTTCAAATACGTTTTAGAAATGTGCCTATTAATTATGAAATGTATGTAGAAGAATTATATCCATTATAATCTCGATGATTTTGCACAGAAAGAAGGTTGCTTAACCTTGTATAAATACACTCATGGACAAAAAAATCAGCGCACCAAGAAATAATTGCGGAATCGTAACGAAATTTAACATGAAGGTACATGTCGGGGAGATATGCAAAGGATTAGAAATGCCGCGTGATTGCGCATTACGTATAGCCGGTAGAGGGCGTTTAACGTCGTTCTCCGTTGAGTATAAAACAGGTAACCAAAGCTTGTTTGAGTGTGCTGAATCGTTTACAATGCAAGAGCTGAGGTAGACATGCCATTACGTCATTTTCGAAGACAATATGAGCAGCTGTGTCGCAGTTTCAGAGGGGGAGAATCATCGGCATGATGGAAGCTGGGTGGTCAGCTAGGCGAGTAACTCGTCAATTAGGCTGATCTGATTGTGTTGTGAGGAGGTGTTGGGGCCAGTGGATCCGAAGGATGTCATTTACACGAAGACCAGGCTCAAGACGCTCTCGACAAACCAGTCGTCGAGAAGACCGCCACATCTTAAGAAATGCACGTGTACAGCCAACTGCTTCATCGACCGCCATCCAGGCACATGTACACCTTCATGTCCCTGTGTCCTCTCGAACCATACGAAGGCACCTGGATGAAGGACATTTGGGATCGTGGCACCCATTGCATGGGCTGCCCTTGACGCCCACCCATCGACGCCTCCGTTTGGAGTGGTGCCGCACACGAGGAAACTGGACTGCAGCGGTATGGTACCAGTCGTCTTTAGTGACGAATCCAGATTCATTCTCAGCAGAGATGACAATCGTGTTCGTGTGTGGAGACCCCGTGGTGAACGCCTCAATCCTGCCTTTGCTTTACAGCGACACACCGCTCCCACAGCTGGTGTGATGGTATGGGGTGCCATTACCTACAATACACGTCACCCCTAGTATTGATCTGTGGCACCACACACACACATGACATCCTGCAACCGCATGTGTTGCCACTCATGCAACAGCTCCCAGGAGACATTTTTCAACAAGACAATGCTCGTCCTCACACGGCAAGGGTTTCACAAGACTGTCTCCGCACTGTTACTACCATTCCTTGGCCTGTCCGATGCCTAGACTTTTCTCCAATCTAGAATATCTGGGATCATTTGGGACGGCGAGTCGAGCATCTCACGAGTTTGAATGAACTAGAGGCAAGGTTACAGCAAATATGGAACGAAATGTCTCACGACGTCATAGAGAACTTGTATGCCTCAAGGCCCGATCGTATGGCATCGTGCATTCGCGCTAGAGGGGGTTCAACAGGGTATTAAATCCTCCGTTCTTTTGCCTTTTTCTCTGAAATATAAATGATCCTTTTTCTTTGATTTTCCAATCATTTACTGCTATCAAAGTAGTCATTACGTATGTAAAATTTCGTTACTTTTTGACGAATCCTTCTTGATGCGCTAATTTTTTTGTCCATTAATGTGGTTAAATACCTCTAAAAGCAGTTTTCAGCCTGTTATATTTTGCCAGTTTACAGACTGAATCCTGTTTGAGTATTTAGTAATCTCTTTTTCTTCAAAATTAAAGATAAATTTTTAAAATTAATTTTAAATTATTTTGAATTATTTTATGCTTTCATCTTTAAATTAACTGTTTATCAAAAGCAATATTTTTACTTTAGTAATATCTGCAAACCTTGTGTCAAATACAATACAAAAAAAAAGTTTATCCCTATTTCCTTTTTACTGGTAATGAATTAAAAATAAGTAATTCTTTCCATAGTAGTCAACAATCTTTATCATTGAACCATTTGGAAAAAGTGGTAGAGAGCCTTGTTATAGACGGTTGACGCTATTCGGCCTAATGCTACAAAATATGACCCAAAATACTGAACCCAAATTCAAATAGAAAAACATCCCAGTACTAAATTTAAGTCCGCGTAATATGCTATACATAGTAACAGTTGGAGTTGAGTATCAATTCAGCATTGCAGCACAATTTAGTTAATTTTAACAAAATAAGTATATATATAATGAAATATATGCCTCATTCTATATATATATAACACAACTTTTATGTTGGAACATTTTTTTACTTTTAAAAATATGCAGAGTTCATGTCTTAGTTCTTAACTTTATCCAAGACAGCCTTCTGATGGATTACAAGAAATTATCATGACTTAAACCATAAATCAAGTTTATTTATAATAATAATTTGTCCCGAAGTTTTCAAAAGGATTCAAGGGGCAGCTTTATCGTTTCCTCTAATCCCACTCAGTACGTATCGGAAACCTCAATTGGTATCCGTGGCGATGGTGGATCCTTCCTGGTGGCAAGCTTCCAAGGCTGGAAAGTTTATTTCTCAAACATCCCCCTTCCTACTGAACGAGGCCGTCCATTCATTACACCACCCCTTGCTTCCGAGAAGACCAATATTTCACTTCGGCCACACATCATCCAAAAGAAGATCGCTTTTATAGTTAGTTCCGTATGATTTGTAGCCTCTGCTTGTCTCACTCCTGCGTCTGGTTTGCTTCCAGCGCGGGTGGCAAAGAAAAACCGCCTTCGTTACTAATGCGATCCGCATTAACGATCGGCTATTTCGGTAGATCGGGGGTCTGGCTTGTCTGGTGGCATTTATGAAATGCCGATTTCTCTCGATGAAAAAGTTTTATCAATTTGTAATCCATTGAAAGTACCCGCCTTTGGCTCTGTTTAATGTTACCAGAGGAGGATAACGAAAAACAGCTGCATCTGAAGGATTTGGAACATAACTCGCAATGGAAGTTAAAATTTTAAAAATTTGAGACCGAAATCGTAAAACTATTAGCATGCACGTTATTTTTTTTCAATAATTTTATTTCTTTTTATCAGTTCAGAGGCAAAAATAGGGGCATAACTAATCTTTAGGTTCTTAATTTGTTTATATTTTCAGTGAGTGTTTATTAACGTCACACTATAAAACTACACGAGGGCAACTGGTGACGAACCTCGAAATACTGAACCTCTGTCGAATGACGCGGTTGACATCTGAGCTGGCATACCTCCTCTCCAAACTACCATACACGCAGATCTATTTATTTCGAAGTTCATTTTGAAATAATGAGTGAAAAAACATATGGCATTACAAAGATATAAGCATAGTAAAGCACCAACTCTAGTTCGCTATCATCTGGACAGCTTCAGGTCAAATAAAAAAATGAATTTAAAAAAATACTTGCGCTTTCAACTGAAGGGATAGATCTTAATCTGATAACAGACCTCCAGAATTCTGAAATACCCGTCGTCCAGTTGCACGAGTAGGAAAAATTAAATCTTGTACGTATTTGTATACTCCATTCTTCAAAATCTTACAAGTAGATTGTTTTAAAGGCGGCAGAGTAATTTTCAAACTGTATTGTATAGGCCCGAAGTCTGGCTGCGGTAGTCTAGTGGTTATGGTCATGAACTCGAGGCTGCTTGTCATAAATCCGAGCCCTAGTGCTATTGAAGACTTATTGAGTAGTGGGGCTGATGCACATTAAACCTGTCGAAGCTCAAAGTCCTTCAGTTGACGTGTGATGGTAATTTGTAGAGGGGATACCAGCTCAAGGTGTAATTCCTCGCGTCATTGAAAGAGGTTCAAATTTACGAGGTTCAGTTACCCTCATGTTGCTTTATACTATGGCGTTAATAAACACTCATTCCATCATCTTGTAATAAAATTATATTTCAAATTAGAAGATTCGCCATAAGGCTGCGGAATTTTATTTTAGTGAGAAATTAATTTAAAAATAAACCCAAAAAATTCACGTGAATTAATGAAAAAAAAGTAGAATATATCAATATTTGTTGGAATATTTGAATTTTGTATCAGAATTAATTTGAAATTAGTTTATTGAATACCCTAGTGACAAAATAGAACGTCAGAAGTTTAACAAGGGTCGTAGCTGCCACTGTATCAGCCGTATCAATGATACGGGGCCCCCAAGCTACAAGAGCCCCAACAGGTGTAACTACATTCCCAATAATAAGGATTTCATATATAAAAAAGGGCCCCGAAGGAATTTTGATACAGGGCCCACTCAGAACTAGCTACTTCAGTGAGTTTAACTATACTTTTTGGAAAAACCGAAAATCCCAAGAACATTCATGGTACGTATTCGCATAAATTCACTTTCCTCCAATGAGAAGCGCGCTTCCTTCTGATAGTAAAGGCTCTCGTTCGGAGATAGTAAATAGAAGGGAAGGCGGAACGCGTGACCGAAATACGGATGCAAACAGCACGACGCTCCTCTGATAGTTACGATGCACACCAGAGAAAGTTTTGTTTTTAAAAACCTCATAAATTATCAGTTTCGATGAATGACATAAACAAGATTTTAGATTCATGAAATGGCTGTTAAAAGTGCACTCAGAGTGAGGTCTCTGAAAATGTTTTTAAAATTATAAGTTTGCGCTGCGTGAATTGAATCCAAAGAGAATTCTTGGTTTTTTTGTCTAAAAGGATTAATGGTTTGGTATTTTATTTAATTTACGTTGCACTGCAGCGAGTATTTAAATTCTATTCCAGGAATCGAGGAATTCGAATGGGAGAACGACTGATAGTTTTGGAACGAATTTTCATAAGGGCCCATACACAATTATCATTTGAGATGAATGGGCTAAATTCATGTGATGTCACAGTCACATGATAAATACAAAAAAAAAGTGTTTTCAACCAATCAATTCATCTACTTCGCTGTTCCCAACTTTTACTCTTTTTGCAGAAATTTTCTTTTAAAGAGTACATATGGGTCAACAATAATAACTCACTAAGGTAAAAAAAAATCCCCTTGGTTTAAAATTACACGCATATATATAATATAAGAATTTTTTTTTAATTTAAAAAAATAATTTGAAGAATCTTACCTAATTATTAAAATTTGACAATTTAATCTAAATTTTACAATAACAAGTAAAGGGTGTTTTTTTAGAGGTATAGAACTTTAAATTGCAATAAAACAACGGTGTATTATTCGATTGACATGAATTTTTTTTATTCGAAAGATAATCTTGTGGCATTACCTTTCAAATATGATTTCTGGCATAGGACTGCCACGGCTGGCTCGGATGTAGTCCAATCTGGACGTCCAATTTTCGATGACTTTTTCCAACATTTATGGCCGTCTATCGGCAACAACACGGCGAATGTTGTCTTCCAAATGGTCAAGCGTTTGTGGATTATCCGCATAGACCAATGACTTTACATAGACCCACAGAAAATAGTCTAGCGGTGTTAAATCACAAGATCTTGGAGACCAATTCACAGGTCCAAAACGTGAAATTAGGCGGTCACCAAACGTGTCTTTCAATAAATCGATTGTGGCACGAGCTGTGTGACATGTTGCGCCGTCTTGTTGGAACCACAGCTCCTGGACATCATGATTGTTCAATTCAGGAATGAAAAAGTTAGTAATCATGGCTCTCTACCGATCACCATTGACTGTAACGTTGTGGCCTTCATCGTTTTTGAAGAAGGATTCCACCAGCCCATAAAGCGCACCAAACAGTCAGTTTTTCTGGATGTAACGGTGTTTCGACATACACTTGTGGATTAGCTTCACTCCAAATGCGGCAGTTTTGTTTGTTGACGTAGCCATTCAACCAGAAGTGCGCTTCATCGCTAAACAAAATTCGCTTATGAAAATCGGGAACAACGGCAATCTCGTTTTGGGCCCATTCGACGAATCTACGCCTTGCTTGATGATCGTTTTGATGAATTGCCAAACCAATCTGAGAATAAATCACTTGACAGCTGTTAAATCGGTCGCCATCTTGGATAGTAATTTCAACTTAAACTTCCATACCTGGAAAAAAAACACTCTTTACAAGTACCGAATACAGTGGAGAACACATGTGATTGCAATTATCATGTGATAATCTGGACTTAAGCCCAGGGGTCGGCAACATATGGCACGCGTGCTACATGTGTCATGCGGTCCAATTCTCAGTGGCAATTTGCACAACTCTACAAATTTGTCAATTTTTGAGTAGATGAAAATTGATAAATTTGTAATGGACTTTATTCAACTAACATCTTCAGAATTATGTACATTTACGGAATTATGAACAAAATCTGAAAAATAACTAAAGGCAAATTTATAGCTATTTTGTAAATTATTGAATGATATTTCTGGAGAGATTTAATTGTTTTAAGGGAGAAAATTGCATGTACTCTGCTTTCTGCTTTTGGGGTTCACCGTATCTCAGCACAAAATCTTTCCTCATATGAAAAATATTTCAAGTCCTCAAAAAACATATTTAACAACTGAATGCTCAGAATCGTGTCAAATTGAAAGTCACACATTATACCCCTGATTTTACGATATGAAAGTGTAGAGCGGTGCAAGCATTAGGTTTGCATCAAAATTTTTATTTAACTTTTATAGGAAGAGAAATACTTATACCTTATATATGTTGTATATTTCTTAGTTTAATAAATACATTTAAAAATACACACAGAATATATGTATAATTTTAATTATTTGTATTTTTGTTGACGAAAAAATATATTTTAGAAGCTGTTTATTTTTATGTTAAGAAATATTTTTAAATGATGTAAAATTAATGTATAATAAATCCGTAAATCTATATTAGTGAACTCTATCCTCTATGCCTTATCGCAGAAATCGAATCGTTTCAAAAAAGTCCACCTGAGTGAATCATATTAAGGTATCCGACTACGTTCGGAACCGTTATTTTGCAAAAGCGTATAAATGGATAAAATTTATAAGATTTAGTGTCACTTAGATTGTTTAAAGAACATTATTACAATAAAAAATTATTTAAGTACAATATTTTGACAAAAAATGAACATAGAATAACCAATTTTCAAAATATTCTCCTTTTGTTAAAAATGCCTCTATTATAATAATATTTTGCCAGTATATAGCTCAGACCTTTCTACAGAGGCTCAACTAGAATTTTTGAAATATATATCTTAGAAGTGGATTTATCCATATTTTACTACAACAGAGAGGAGCAATTTTATGAAAAAAAACGCCAATAATTATTTTAATTTGCTTTAACTCTGAAAATAATGTGAATTTTTCAAAAATCCTAGTTCAGACTCTCTGGAGAAGTCTTTACTTTATATAAGGGAAATATTATTATTTTAGAAGCATTTTTTATAAAAGGAGGACATTTTGAAAAAAGATTATTCTAAGTTATTTTTTTGCGAAAATATTGCATTTGAATAATTTTTTTCATCAAAAATGTCCTTACAACAATTTTACACATGTATTCTAATCTAAGTGACACAAAATATCATGAAAATTATCCATTTTTGCGCTTTTTTAAAATCATGGTTCCGAGCGTAGTCGGATACCTCAATAAATTGGTTTGGCACGCCACAAATTAAAAGGTTGCTGACCCCTGCTTTAGCCTCTCTGTATTACGTTTGCAGCGATCCATTCATAGTCTGGACTATCAAACTCCAAGTAGTCTTGCACTCGAAATATTATTCTCGAGCCTGACCTTACAATTCGAGTAGATACCATGGCACAGACATTAGGAATAATCCATAAATACAAATGATCTGGCTAATGATCGCTCCTTTTTAAGAGTTATGAGAGAATAATTAACTATAATTTCAATAATCGAAATTTGATTTATCTGAGAGATCGCAGACGCACTCTGAACGCTTGCTTTTCCAAATGACAGACGCTCCCGAGAATGCGTAGAGCATTCAAATTAAACTATTGATTGGGCTTTGAACTACGTAATGACGTATCTCTAGTAGATAAATCTAATTTTCAAATGGTAAATCTTCTGAGCTAATCGTTAAACCTGTAATTAACAGCTATCCACTTACACACACATTAATACATCTCTACTTCTCTCTCACACACACTCGTTTTTATATCTTAGAAAATTTGTGTATTATTGTTTCCACTGTAAGGAAGTAAATTCTAAGTGAAACGTCAAAGAATATTATTTCATGTTAATTTAATCCCTCGAGCATTGTGTAGCCAGTAGTAGATACATGCAATATATAGAGCAAAATCTGATTGTAACGTCATGCAGATACATGGCTTACTTAGATGTACAACCAGTAACCAGCATAGGAAACATTATAAGATAAATTTTCTTTTATTGGGGTTGTATAAAATTACAAAAGTCAAGTTACAAAAAGTCTTGGTTAAAAAATTTGCAAAATAAGAAAATTAAAATAACAAATCTCAAATTATGTGTCAAAATTATAAAATTAAATGTTCGAAATGTTTATTGGAACTGTAATGGCCTCCCGCCTGGGGAAGCCATCTCTTCATCTACTCAACCTAAATCTGTAGGAGGTAAAGATGGATGACCCAAACTAACCATGAGAAATCCAATTTATTGTTACCAAATATAATAATCAGAGACAAGAGCAAACTATAGAGGGAAAATCTAGTGTGATATAACGATAGCTCAAAACCCTATGTGAATAAGTTCAAGAAACCCTTATAGCTTAACTTAACTCAAAGTTATCTTAAGAATCCGAACTTACTTAATTTATTTTAATAACTAAAGTCCGTCCTATAATCACGCTTCGAAATTCAGATCCTTACCGTAACAGCACCGCTTTCAGCGACTCAGCTCTTTTTCCCTCTCCCACGATTACTAAACTTCCACTATATATACACTAGCTAATCTGCATATGAAGGTTTCTTCTTAAGAGGGATGGCTGTGAAATAACTCAATTGCTGGCCCAAAAGATTCCCCAAGAGGATTAATACAAATTCACGTAAAGCACCGTCACAGAACAAAATGCTTTTCCACATGCATTACATAAGTGTAATGTTATTTTTGTTTCATTTCTTCATATTTTTCTTTACAAATACATAAATCCGTATCAGAGTCCCTGTCGTATCCATCGGTTTCCGTCGAGTATTCTCATTCAGTGTCACTTTCGTTGAAATCCAACGACGATGCCATGTTGGCAAGTAAAGGTAAAAATAAACAACAAAAATAGTTATAGAAACTTTAGAAAGTGAAACAAAACACGAACGAACGTGCACCTTAGAGTCAATAGGATAAATGAAATGCGAGTCGTAAAGTAAAGGTCAGTATTTCTATAAATCTCTGAGTTCTGGGGACACAAGAAAGCGCTATCTGGTGCACAAGGGGTGAAACAGGAACTTTCGAGAGACGGCCAGCTACTCAATGTAAAGCGTGTTTTTTTCCAGGTATAGAAGTTTAAGTTGGCATTACTTTCCAAGATGGCGACCGATTTAACAGCTGTCAAGTGATTTATTCTCAGTTTGGTTTGGCAATTCATCAAAACGATCATCAAGCAAGGCGTAGATTCGTCGAATGGGCCCAAAACGAGATTGCCGTTGTTCCCGATTTTCATAAGCGAATTTTGTTTAGCGATGAAGCGCACTTCTGGTTGAATGGCTACGTCAACAAACAAAACTGCCGCATTTGGAGTGAAGCTAATCCACAAGTGTATGTCGAAACACCGTTACATCCAGAAAAACTGACTGTTTGGTGCGCTTTATGGGCTGGTGGAATCCTTCTTCAAAAACGATGAAGGCCACAACGTTACAGTCAATGGTGATCGGTCTAGAGCCATGATTACTAACTTTTTCATTCCTGAATTGAACAATCATGATGTCCAGGAATTGTGGTTCCAACAAGACGGCGCAACATGTCACACAGCTCGTGCCACAATCGATTTATTGAAAGACACGTTTGGTGACCGCCTAATTTCACGTTTTGAACCTGTGAATTGGCCTCCAAGATCTTGTGATTTAACACCGCTAGACTATTTTCTGTGAGGCTATGTAAAGTCATTGGTCTATGCGGATAATCCACAAACGCTTGACCATTTGGAAGACAACATTCGCCGTGTTGTTGCCGATAGACGGCCATAAATGTTGGAAAAAGTCATCGAAAATTGGACGTCCAGATTGGACTACATCCGAGCCAGCCGTGGCAGTCCTATGCCAGAAATTATATTTAAAATGTAATGCCACAAGATTATCTTTCGAATAAAAAAAAATTCATGTCAATCGAATAATACATCGTTGTTTTATTGCAATTTAAAGTTCTATACCTCTAAACACCCTTTATTACTTGTTTTTTTTTAATATTTTTGCCAAATTTATTGTGACAAAATTTTAGATTTTAGTCGCGTAGAACAGTGCTCTCCAACCCCCGGTCCGTGGATCAAATACTACCGGTCCGCACTAGAAACATTAAATTATTTCCCTTTTATTTAATGTGGTATACATATTTCTTGGGTTTGGGCTACTTTTTAAAAAAATCAATTCATATTCCTTGTTAAATCACTTCATATTCATTTTTTGGTGTAGCTCTATTTTATTCTGAAGTCATGATTAAATACAGTTAAATTAAAATTATTAAATCAAAACAGTCTAGAATATAAACAACCAACGTCCTCCCCGTCAGCGGGCCGTGGTAAAATTAACAAACGTTGACCAGTCCGCGACGACAAAAAAGTTGGGGAACACTTATGTACAATAATCAGAAAGAAAAACTCAGGGGAGCTTCGAATTTTATATTCTAAATATTTCATCTAAAAGGGGGTGGGGGAGATTGCAGACATCTCGTTACATTTTTCTTCAAGAAGCATTACTTAATTTTGAAAAAACTTTTATGCTGTCAATGATACGTTCTATGTGATAAAACTGTTATTATTTAATTATGGTACTTGCTCTTTTTATCTTTAAATAATACGGTTCACTTGTATCTTTTGAAACGATATGTTTTAACATTGTCCATGAAGACATAACCAATCATTTAATTTTATGATAAATATTTTATTGTACAATTATATATAAGTATTTCAAGATATTTTCCTCAAAATGATATACACTCAGGAACATTGAAAATAGCGACCCAAGAAGGAAGCTAAGTACAATCGCGAAACTTTGCAAAAAAGTACAGCGTAATGTGATATGCAAATGATCCAAGTTTTGTGCCAATACGCATGCTCATACACGCCGAGGTGGCGCTACAATCAGGAAGAGGGTGCTATATAAGCCAGCACAAATTCGAAGATTCATAAACGTGGCGATTACCCGCCGATTGTAGGAACACTTTGGTAAGCGAAACATGCCAGGTAAACGTGCTAGAAGACATTTCTCACAGTTAAGCGAGTTTGAGAGAGGCCTGATCATCGGGATGAAAACTGCAGGCTGGTCGACGCACCGTGTTGCTGGCCAGGTGGATCGTTCGGGGTGTGCCGTTAGAAATTGTTGGGTGCAGTGGACACGAGAAGGTACCCACGCACGGAAAACCGGTTCTGGAGCGACCAGGAAGACCACGAGGAGAGAGGATCGAAGGATCATGTGGCAAGCACTTGTGGACCCCACAGTGACTCGTTCAACGATACGAGCAGACGTAGGCGTAGCAATTGCTCCACAACTTCCAGACACCGTGCAGAAGCAAATCTTAAATCCAAGCGCCCTTTCCGTGCACTCCCTTTAACACCGGAAAATTGGCAACTGCGTCTACAGTGATGCCAATCTAGATCTATGTGGAATGTCACAGATTGGAAAAAGGTTGTGTTTAGTGATGACTCCCGGTTTGTTTTGGGGACAGATGATAACCGTGTACGGGTGTGGAGGCGCCCTGGTGAGCGGTACAATTCCCCCACACTGTTCTACGTCACACTGCCCGCAGAGCTAGTGTAATGGTCTGGGGGTCCATAGCTTATGATAGCCGGTCCACTTTAATTGTGATGCGTGGAACCTTAACGGGCCAACGTTACGTTGATGATATTCTTCGACCCCATGTAGGACCTTTCCTAAATGGCCTGTCTCCCAGGGGCAATTTTCCAGCAAGATAATGCTCGTCCGCATACAGTAAGAGTTGCTCAAGACTTCCTATGTCATTTTCAAATTCTTCCATGGCCGTCCCGTTCCCCCGATTTGTCCCCTGTAGAGCACGTGTGGGATCAGCGAAAACGGCAGATGCCATCGTGTCACTCTGTATATGATTTAGAGTTGGCTGCTCAATATTTGTGGGCCCATCTGCCTCAGGACAACATAAAGTGTCTAATCAACTCAATGCCGGACCGTGTGGCGGCATGTATTGCAGCTGGATGTGGTCCAACGTGCTATTGAAGTTTCCCAGTATTTGTGTCGTTGCACACCCTGTATTCGTTTGATTGGCTTGTTTTTGAGATCAAGTGAATCTCTCATCTGCGTCATTATGTGTATTAAATTTCATTTCAATCCGATGCTTTCTTCTTGGGTAGCTATTTTCAATGTTCCTGAGTGTATATTTTTTCTTTTTTCCTGCAATACGGATTTCCCTTTTTTCTTATAAATAATATTTATGAAAATAAATTATAGTTTTATAAAACTAAAAACCACGCTTTTATAGTTAATCGAACTGAAAAGTAAAAAGTAATTCTTAATATAAGTGTAAAATGATTCAATTTATTCTCTCGAACTGAAAATTGTAGATATTTTTGATGAATAAAAAACACGATGAAGTTCTCTTAACATGATATTTTAGTGAGTCTTAGGCGTTAACCTTAAAACTTTACTTATAACAAGTAATATATAAAAAAAAAACTTAAAATCAATTCCTACTTACGTCAACAAATAAAAATTTATATTATAGTTACTTTTTATTATAAATAGTTACAATTAATATAAATATATGATAGAATATTATGATATAATCACACTATTAGGTGACAAAATAGAAAGCGATTTTCCTTGCAATTTCTCATTTTCCTTGAAATTTCTCATTATATATGGTGTTGGACTATTATTTTTGTCTACTATTTATTCATTAATTAAATTTAATTAACTAACTTAACTCAGTGGCGTGACAGCCCATGAGAGCCTAGGTCTACTGTGCCTAACTCAGTATACGCGACCTTGGGACCTGAGGTGCATGAACAGATGTTCCGGTCAGGTTGTCAGTCTAACACGATTAAATTTATAAATCCTAATAAAATGGCATAGTAAAAAAGAAATCACATTTTCAGAAATTAGACCATTCCAGGTGGGATTACAAGTCCAACGCGCAGTCCATTGCGCTACAGGGACAACGAACGATTTTCTTTTCTAAATATGTTGATAGACTATTATTTTTGTTTGTTACTATTTATTCATTAACTAAATTTAATTAATGAATTAATATTTGAAGAAACTGTATTAACATCAAGTGTCATCCACTACAAGTTTTTAAAAATGCATTTGAATTTAAGTGGATGAATAAAAAGTATTTTATAAACGATTGAAAATTTGAACAAGATATATATAGGGAGAGAGTGAACCAACAGTATGAAAATTGAAAAATGAAATCGGAAGGTAATTCACCAGGTCTTGGGAACTCTTCCTCCCAACTACGATGGTTTCTCAGTAAAAAAAAATATTATCTTTGGAACTGATATCGCTAGGGGAAAAATGAGACCGCAATGGGTACAATTTGCAGTTTAAAAGTCATGAGAGTTTAGCTAAAGTGTTAAGTCAAAATGATGCCTAACGAAATCGTGATAAGCGAGAGATAATTATAAGCAGTAGGCGTCGGTCATTGCGTCTCGGGGTGGCGTTCAAAATTTGTTTGCGGTTTCAGATCTTGTAAGGATCCCACAGACGTTAAAAAACGTGGGACCACAAAGCTAATTCAAATCAAATTAATCCATTCAAATAAAGTGACGTTAACCCGTCCGTTACTCGAAATAAGTTCCCTCAAGTCTGCCCGTCTCTCTGTGTCATTTTTTTTCCTGTGGCCACTTCCATTGAGAAGCGAGGGAACGGAAGTGTGGCAGACCCGAATTTTTTGGTCCCAGAGAAGCGTGAGAGCGTGGATTCGAGATGAATTGGGTTTTGTCTCGGTTATTCCAGAGAAAAGGTAGTCCCGAACAACAGTGGATCTATTTTGAAACTGTTAATCATCAGGAGAAAAAGAATTTTACAAACTATCCATTTCTTTTCATTCTTGCTTATTTCTGAATCTATAAGCGTAATAAGAATCAATTAGTTTTTGAAACTACAGTCGAACCTCCCTATTACGAGCTTCTATAATGCGAATTTTTCTACATAGTGAACTTTTTCCTGGAACCAAGAACTTTTCACGATTTTTTTCGTAAAATAACCTCCCTATAGCGAAGTGCATTTTTATTATAACGAACTTTTTCTCTTGTGATTGAAATTTTTTCTCCCTATTTTTGAAGCATTTCTGAATATTTCAAGTTATTCTCTCTTTTAACACACTTTATGGTGGTCATAAATCATGAACTGGTTTTTATTAGATGCCTAACTCGCCGAGAGCAGTAGAATTCTGGGCATTTCATCCTAGACAATCATTGTCCAGTTCACTGGAATCATCTTAGATTCTCTTTTTACCCTTAGTAGATTTGCCTCGTGTCCTTAAACTAGTCTCCGTTTATTTGTAGTGTTGATCAGTCGTACTGGTAACTTAGTTTCTTGTAGCTCGAAAATGTCAAAACGTAAGTGCTTGAGCATTAATTAATTCTTCAGGAAGTGGATAAAGGAGTCAATGAACTTTCCTTGCAGTCTTTCTTTCTTTCTTTTCTCTTTAATAGGTAAAATATATAAAATATATATTATTTTACAAAAAAAAAAGAGTGAATATGTAATTAATTTTTTAAATAATATAAAATATTTATAAATTTAAATTTGTTTTATGTGGTTTATCAAGAAAATTGAAAGATGGACCTCTATATAATGAATTTTCCATATAGCGAACTTTTTTTCTGGATTTAGCGACTTCGTTATATAGAGGTCCGACTGTATTTTCTTTTCACATGAAAGATTTTATCCAAAATTGGAATTAATATAGGACAAAAGGGGCTCACTCACTCATCACAAGATCTCTAAAATTATTAGACCTATAGATTTAAAATTTGGTAGGGATGTCTCTTTTATTGAATAGAGAATCACTACGAATGGGTTTTGAGGAGTTCGACTCCCATGACAAATACGTTGGAGACAAAAATCCCCGTTTTTGAACAATGGACTAAATTCATGGGACGTCATAGTCACAAGATAACTCATTCACATGTTTTCAGCCAATCAGCTCATAAATTAATTCGACGTCATAATTGTATCATAAATGTAATCATGCGTTTCCAGCCAATTAGTTCATGTGCTTCACTATTTCCAACTTTTGCTTTTTGCAGAAACTTTCTTTTAAAAAGTACATATTTGTCAACGATATAACAATGCACATAGTTAAACAAAATGCACTTAATTTAAAAGTATTTGTATAATGTAAGGTTTTTTGTTCAAATTTTAAGAACTGTTTGAAGAATTTTAACACCTGAACTCTTTACCCAATTATTAAATTTTAAATGTTATCTAAACTTTACAAGTGGAACAACTAGTATGTCAATTTTTAATAAATGGGAAACACGTGCTTGCCTTTACCATGTGACCATCATGAATTTAGTCCATTAGATCTATAGACTTGAAACCTGGCACGCAAGCTTTTTTTGTTAAGTGTGGCTCCTCTAAGAAGGATTTGCTCACAAGAGAGGTTGGGAATTGTATTATAGATGAAAATTAAAAACTTCTATTTTTGGATTATAATATCAACATACTTTAAACTAAACAAACTTTTTTTTGGAGAATTTTTTTTTCCCGTAGAGATTTGTTTAGAACGGATTTATCGTAAATTGACTTCCAAAAGGAAGTGGGTTACGGTGGCATAAAAGATAAATATACTTACATTTTAGAAATTCAAGTTCTTTCCCTTTAAAGTAAAGAAGCGATAGCTATAAAAAGTCTTAGAATAAAATAGAAGGCATAATTCTTAGACATCGGAAGCATAAAATAATATATAGTCTGTGATACCCCCGACCCAGGGATATCATCTCTTCATCTACGCGACCTAGATTTGTAGGAGAAAATGATTGATCACTCGAGCTAGCAATAATCAACTAATTTATTATTATTCCAATATATTGATCCAAACAACACAAGTCTTACTATAGGGATGTAATCAAGAGTGATATAAAGTAATTCTAAATTCTAAGTAAATAGCGCCTGAAATCCTAACCATTTATCTTTATTAGAAGTCATCCTAAGAATCTTTATCTGCCTTAACTTCCTCAACTCGTTAAAACCCGTTCTATAATTACTCTTTTATATTTAATGTCTTACCATCAGCTCAAGACGATCAGCATCTCAGCTTTCTTTCTTCCATTCTCCTACGCGAATACTAAAGCTCCAATATATATATCTATTAATTAATCTGCATATCGCGGTTTCTTCCTGAGAGGATTAGATTGAAATAACTCAATTCTGGTCCCAAAGATTCCCCAAGAGGATTAGTGTGAAAACGCGATAAAGCCCCGTTACAAGTCATACATCGTCATGAAATACTCAGTGAGGTGGGGGGTAGCATATAATATATATGCAAAATAGCAAGTATATCCATGCTTCGCCGGCGAGTTCTGAGTTCAAGTTCTGGTATTACTGAAGACCCACCGTATAGACTCTATAGAGGGTCTAATACATAGTAGATCTGTCATGGCCCAAAGACTTTACGTTGGTATAATGTGAAAGTTTAGTGAGTGGGATGCCAGCTCAAAAATATATAATCCTCCTCATTTGACTGAGGTTCAAATTAGCGAGTTTCGTCGCCAATAGACCTCTCATAGCCTTACAGTGCACATTAATAAAAAATAAGAATGCCAAGCTTCTCTCTTTTTCTTGCCAATTGTCCAAATTCTGAATGCTTTTTTCCTACCATACTAAGTACCAAATTAATTATATCTAGCTTAAGATAAATGTTTCTTAATTAAAATATTTTATTGTTTTTACAGTTTATAAGAAATTCTTAAAAAACTTAAAATGTTACAATTCATTCGAATTTATGAACTCAAGTGCTTGTCCAACAAATGGTATTCGTTAGTCTGGACACAATATATTTTAATTGAATTAAATTTTCGATGACACACAATAAATAAATTTCTAATTATGAAAGAAAAACTGAAAACAGTGATAAAATTTTTGTTTAATTAAACATGTGCGAATTTCAGTAATAGTTTTAAAATTAAATATGAGGAAAATTAGATTTGAATAATTTATTGTGAAAAGAAAAAATGAAAATTTTAATATATATATATATATGTATGTATGTATATATATATATATCCAAATGAAAAAGTATGACATACAAATATCCATTTTTGAAGTGAGGGTACTATATCGCAAAAACACTGCACTTAACTGTGTGTAAACACTGTGAAATGATTTTTCCTGAAAGTCTTCATTGCATTTCCCAAGGTTTAAAAATACAGCAGAGAAATCTTGATAGTTAGTGACACTTATTGAATCCAAATTAACTAAAGTGTCTGAAAAAATTATTTGATTTAGAAGAAAAAAATTAATTTCAGGATCCCTTTCAATAAAAAAAATTTATAGTTTAGTTCCTCCTTTTTTCACGTGCCATAATACAGGGTCCGGCAAAAAAATCTGCCCTATTTCGAGAGGGCGCTGTGTGAGTAAAGGTGGGGATGCGGCTTTTTAGGAGTCTAGATCGCTAGCGGTATACGTGCGATTTGCAGTAATCGCAACGACGTGGTACGGTGTCGAACATTTGTTGTGAAGGAGTACATTCATAATGGTGGTTCTGTGATTACTACTCAGCAAGCATTTTACATTCGGTTCCAACTTGGCCATCACGATCCTGTTCGGGGTAGAAAACTTTACAGCAACAAGTTCTGCACCGAAAAAGAAAATGCCTGGTCGACCTCGGACAATAACAGCGCCGGAAGATGTGGCAGGTGTGAGAGCGTCCATCGAGCAATGTCCAAAGCGTTTAGCACTTAAACTTGCAGCTGCCCTGAAATTGTCTGATAGAGGTGTAAGAAGAATCCTGCACAGAGATTTTCACATGCATCTGTACAAAATGATGGTTACTCATGAATTGAGATAGATTTTCAAACTCGCAGAACAGCATTTGAAGACATTCTTCAGAACATTCCCCCTGGTGCTGTTTGGATTTCGTCTGATGAGGCCCCCTTCCACTTGTCAGGCCCTACAAATAAACAAAATTTCGGCTACCGGGCAGCAGAAAAGCCTCAGCCACTTCACCAATCACCACTTCACAGCCCTCGTGTAACAGTTTGGTACGCAGTTGCTGAATTTATTGTGCGGGGTCCTTATTTTTTCGAAGATAAGTTATCGCTAACGGTTTGTTCGTACAGCTTCTGTCATATGATAGAGACCTTCCTCCGACCAAAGTTAAACCAGTTTCTTGGAGACCATGAAGAAGCAGAAGTCTGGTTTCAACAAGACGGAGCCACAGCTCACACTTCATGGCGTTCCCTGGGCATTCTGAGAGATTTGTTTTCTGGGCGTCTTCTCTCTTTGCGAGGAGACATCGCCTGGCTCCCAAGGTCACCTGATTTATCATCTTGTGACTTTCTTGTTTAATGACTCTTAAAGGCGCAAGTATACAAACATTGTTCTACAATCCTGCAAGCACTTAAGGAGGCAATCACCTAGGTAGTGGTAGCCATTCCACCAAAAATGACACGAAGAGAATTATGGACAACTTTCAAGAAAGACTTTGTCAATGTGTCCTTATTTGAGGACGCCATTTGGTGAACATAATTTTTAAAGACAATTAATGTAAAATGGCATATTATGTGTTGTTCACAAATAAAAGTCTTTTATCCGTATCTTGTTTTGTTTGTTTGTAACTGCCTTTTGAAACAGGGTAGATCAATATGCCGGACCCTGTATTAATGTCAACCGCACGACAAGCATATGTTTCCTATGTATCATTGCTGATCGGATGCTTTCTTTGATTGAGAAACATATAAAGAGATGAGAAAACTGAAAATGATTGTAAGCTATTTAAATAACGTTTTGTCGAAAACTATTATATATGCACTCATGAACAAAAAAAATTAGCGCACCCAGAAATAATTGCGGAATCGCAACGAAACTTGGCATGAAGGTACATGTCGGGAAGATATGCAATTGATTAGAAATGCTGCGTCATTGCGTATTACGTATAGCCGGTAGAGGGTATTTAACGCCGTTCTCCGTGGAATATAAAACAAGTAACCAAAGCTTGTTTGAGTGTGCTGAATCGCTTACAATGGAAGAGCTGAGGTAGACATCCCATTACGTCATTTTTGAAGACAATCTGAGCAGCTGTCGCAGTTTGAGAGGGGGGAGAATCATCGGCATGATGGAAGCTGGGTGGTCAGCTAGGTGAGTAGCTCATCAATTAGGCCACTCTGATTGTGTTGTGAGGAGGTGTTGGGGCCAGTGGATCCGAAGGATGTCATTTACACGAAGACCAGCCTCGGGACGCCCTCGACAGACCAGTCGTCGAAATGACCACCACATTGTAAGAAATGCACGTGTACAGCCAACTGCTTCATCAGCCACCATCCAGGCACACAGGTAGCACCTTTATTAGGGGCCCCTGTGTCTTCTCGAACCATACGAAGGCGTCTGAATGAAGGAAATTTGGGATCGCGGTGCCCATTACGTGTGCTGCCCTTGACGTCCACCCATCGACGCCTCCGTTTGGAGTGGTGCCGCACACGAGGAAACTGGACTGCAGCTAAATGGAACCATGTCGTCTTTAGTGACGAGAGAGAGAGAGAATCCAGAGTCAATCTCAGCAGTGATGACAATCGTGTTCGTGTGTGGAGACCCCGTGGAGAACGCCTCAATCCTGCCTTTGCTTTACAGCGACACATCGCTCCCACAGCTGGTGTTATGGTATAGGATGCCATTGCTTGCAATACACGGTCACCCTTAGTATTGATCCGGGGCACCATGACAGCCCAGCGATATGCCCATGGTATTCTGAAACCATATGTGTTGCCACTCATGCGACGGCTCCTAGAAGCCCTTTTTCAACAAGACAATGCTCGGCTTCACATGGCAAGGGTGTCACAAAACTGTCACCGCACTGTTACTACCCTTCCTTGGCCTGCCTGATACCCAGATTTGTCTCAAATCGAGCCTATCTAGGATCATTTGGGACGGCGAGTTGGGCATCCCACGAGTTTGAACGAAATAGAGGCAAGGTTACAGCAAATATGGAACGAAATGTCTCAAGACATACAGAACTTGTATGCCTCTATGCCCTATGGTATCGCATCGTGCATTCGCGCAAGAGGGGTTCAACCGGGTATTAAATCCTCCGTTCTTTTGCCTTTTTCTCTGTAATAAATGATCCTTTTTCTTTGATTTTCTAATTTACTTATATCAAAGTAGTCATTACGTATGCAAAATTTCGTTTAATTTTGACGACTCCTTCTAGGTGTGCTAATTTTTTTGTCTATGAGTGTATAAATTTTATTTATTCAGTAAAAAAATTCATTAGCGTAATGGTTTTGATTTTTTTTTAATTTTAATTCATTTTCTTTAATTTTTATTTACTTTAGCTAATTTGAAATATAAGCAAAATTAAAAAAAAAATTACTTGTAGTTGAAACTGAATATTAATATGTATACTTAAAAAAACTTTAAACAGATATTGGATAAACTAGGTTTTAAAACATAACTCCGAATCTGCAATCAAGAGTGTTACATTGTTTTATACAAATTGGTTGACAGCCCAAACCGAATAGAAAATTCTAAACAGTTTCATTAAAGCAAAGATAGTTTAACCACAGAATTAGCAGCGTAGAACGAAAGTAAAATGAAGAAGTGAAAGGTCATGAACAACTAGAAGATAGTGTTCAGCTTTAAAAAAACTCTTCTTTCTGTTAACAAAAATAGCAAATTGCTATAATCTCTCTTTTTTCAGAGACATTTATCTTTTCTTACTTTTTTGTTGAAAAATTCAAAAACCGAACATACAAAGAAAACACGACATGTTAAGAATAAATTAAATATCTTTTTCAACTTCCTACTCTCAAAAATACCTATCTTCATATATCATGAAATAACTAAAAATTAATGCCCTATTATTTAAATTTTCGCTACATAAAATATTAAAATGCATTGGGAAAGCCATCAACTGAATTTCAAAAACTAAAAAATAAATATATAGAGTGAAATATTAATCTAATTTCTATTGATTTCTTTAATCAATAGAAATAAATAGTTTCTATTGATTAATGCAAAATAAATTTAAAAAAAACAATACATTAATTATCATTCAAAATTCTTATCATCACTATTATTCACAATGAAACGACACTGTTTTTTCTCTTGTATCGGAATAACCTCTATTCTTTTTAACTTCCATTCTTAAGTATACTGCATTGTTGAAAAAAAAAACTTGATATTTTCTGAATACTTGCTCCTTATTCGATATTTCTTGTTAAATTTCGTGTGAAACTCAATAATCTATAAAACTTTCTGTATAACTATTTCTCCCAAACGGAAAGGTCTGATTTTAGAAACTGGAGATCCAACTGTTCTCTAATCATTTTTAAGTCTCTTTTTGGCCTTTTTATCCTCTCTAAATTCTGTCAAAAATAAAACTTCTAATCTATGATATCATCCTTTCAAGTTATTTATTTTTTAGATAACATATTCAGTAAATTTGCTTCACTAACTTTATTTTTTATTCTGTAATTCTTGAATATCCGTTAACCCTTCAAGAGCAATCCTTTCCATTCTTAGATATCCTGAATATCACTACTAAAGGGTGTTTTTTAGAGGTATAGAACTTTAAATTGCACTAAAAGAACGATGTATTATTCGATTGACATGAATTTTTTTTATTCGAAAGATAATCTTGTGGCATTACATTTTAAATATGATTTCTGGCATATGACTGCCACGGCTGGCTTGGATGTAGTCCAATCTGGACGTCCAATTTTCGATGACTTTTTCCAACATTTGTGGCCGTATATCGGCAATAACACGGCGAATATTGTTTTCCAAATGGTCAAGCGTTTGTGGCTTATCCGCATAGACCAATGAATTTACATAGCCCCACAGAAAATAGTCTAGCGGTGTTAAATCACAAGATCTTGGAGGCTAATCCACAGGTCCAAAACGTGAAATTAGGTGGTCACCAAACGTGTTTTTCAATAAATCGATTGTGGCACGAGCTGTGGGACATGTTGCGCCGTCTTGTTGGAACCACAGCTCCTGGACATCATGATTGTTCAATTCAGGAATAAAAAAGTTAGTAATCATGGCTCTCGACCGATCACCATTGACTGTAACGTTGTGGCCTTCATCGTTTTTGAAGAAGGATTCCACCAGCCCATAAAGCGCACCAAACAGTCAGTTTTTCTGGATGTAACGGTGTTTCGACATACACTTGTGGATTAGCTTCACTCCAAATGCGGCAGTTTTGTTTGTTGACGTAGCCATTCAACCAGAAGTGCGCTTCATCGCTAAACAAAATTCGCTTATGAAAATCGGGAACAACGGCAATCTCGTTTTGGGCCCATTCGACGAATCTACGCCTTGCTTGATCATATTTAAAATGTAATGCCACAAGATTATCTTTCGAATAAAACAAATTCATGTCAATGGAATAATACATCGTTGTTTTATTGCAATTTAAAGTTCTATACCTCTAAAAAAACACCCTTTACTATTACTTCATCTAATTTGATAAGATTTTTCTAGTGAAATGTCGCTCTAAATACACTTTCCCCTTAATCGAGTCTATTTCTCTTAATTGCCACGAAGATGTTAAAACAACAGGAATTATTAATGTTACCTTCCAAATCATCAATGTAGTGTGGAAGCCAGAAGAGAGGCAGTATCAGCTCAGGTGTCGTCTTCGTCACTTGACCGTGGCTCAAAATTACGAGGTCTGTTACCAGTAACCATCGTTTTGCTTCGCAATGCGGTGTAAATCAAAATAAAATAAAATAAAACCTATAATATATCAATAGTCTTAATTAGTCTTTAATTCAGATCGATTAACGTAGAACAGCACGAGTTTCCTGTGTGATGATTTATTTTGTAATCTATTACACAAAAGTTTAGCTGAAAGTTAGAACGGATGCACATTAAGATATCCGACTACGTTCGGAACCGTGATTTTAAAAAAGCGTATAAATGGATAATTTTCATGATATTTAGTGTCACTTAGATTAGAATACATGTATAAAATTGTTTTAAGGACATTTTGACAAAAAAAAACTATTTAAATACAATATTTTGGCAAAAAATTAACTTAGAAAAGCATTTTTTCAAAATGTTCCCCTTTTGTAATAAATGCTTCTATTATGAGAATATTTCGCCTGTATATAGCTCAGTCCTCTGTACAGAAGCTCAACTAGAATTTTTGAAAAATTCGCTTTATTTTCATAGTTACAACCTATTGAAATAATTATCGGCGTTTTTTTCTGAAAATTTCTTTCCTCTGTTGTCGTAAAACGTGGATAAACCCACTGCTAAGTTATATATTTCAAAAATTCTAGTTGAGCCTCTGTACAGAGGTCTGAGTTATATACAGGAGAAATATTATAACAGAAGCATTTTTCACAGAAGAACATTTTGAAAAAAGGTTATTCTAAGTTAATTTTTTGCCGAAATATTGTATTTAAATAAATTTTTTTTGTCAAAATGTCCTTAAAACAATTTTATACGTGTATTCTAATCTAAATGACACTAAATATCATAAATATTATCCATTTATACGCTTTTGCAAAATCACGGTTCCGAACGCAGTCGGATACCTTAAGGTTGTTTTCGCCATTTGTACAAGATCATAAACTTGACGCGGAGCACATTTTTTCGGACATAAAAAAATGCCTCAATTTTTATAAAAATGTGTGACATTGTAACTCATGCGTTTGTTTATGATATAGTGTTTTTAAAATTTGAAAATATTTCATAAATACTTAGTTTTTCCTTTTAACATGTAAAGGGATATCTCATTTAGCACTACGGTATAGGGGAAAAAAACGATAAACACATTTTATAAAAGAAAATATGCGTCAACTCGGATAAAAATGAGTAGTACGATAAAATAAGTGATTTTCTACAGAATAGTGAAGTCAGATCATAATATTAATGTTTTAGTACTTTTATATCCGAAAAATATTCCGCGAATTTGGTCCCTATTATTTAACCCGAAGATAGCCTTAAATCTGTCGAAACTCAGTCTTTCCCCTTGGCGTGGTGGAGAAATTTGGGGTTCCATCTCAGGTCATCATTACTTGACCGTGGCTCAAAATAATGTGGTCCTTTACTAATTATCAGCCAGTTATTTCAGATTGCTACATTAATAAGTAATCCATTCAAGTGTCAAATGGATAGCAACTGTTGTTAATATATATTTCAGTTTGAATCATGTGACTGCCAATTCTAGTAAAGGTATAATTTTTATTTTATCATAGTCACCCGAGTCTTTGAATTAATGCCAACTAAATCTTCGTATTACAAGATTTATCTGATTTCTGAAGCCATTTCTGTTCTTTGCCACGCACATATGTGTGTGGGTAAGGAGAAAGAGATTTATAGATTGCCTTCGTCTGAGTTAAGGGAAAATCTGTTCATCAGTTATTTTCCCCATTTCTTATTTCAAGAGGATGGACAGATAGAGGATGCAGCAACTCTCTCCGGGATGTTGATGGGTCAGGAGGGAGAGATCTCATCTCCATCCTCCTTCTCACTTGATGAATGTGGCGCCGATGGAGGGTTCTCTTCGGCAGTCATTCAGAGATGGTATCTCTGAGAAAATATTGTTATCAATTACGATTGCTCAGATTGGTTTCTCATGCGACTTCAGTATACTTGGTGCCATTTATAGAGGATGCGATGCATCTAATACGTTCTCCGAATACTTGTAAAAATAGAATTTTCAGAAGACATACGTCATGTAATTTTACCTTTAAAAAAAATATTTTTCATTTAGTGTTGAAGAAAGACCGTTTATTTGCTTCAAATTTATTCTTTCATTGCCTACTTTTTTAATCTATTTTTCTTCATTATTCCTACTTATTATTTTAACGAGAAGATGACTGGTGAGTTTTTAATTTGTTCGTACTTTCGCTTGCATATTTCTACGATACCTTCAACAGTATATCAGAAGCCGTTGTAACCCTTTTCGCCAAATGTAGTTTTCGAAAGTACTACTTTTGATTTTTTTTTAAAGTAAATTATTAGTTATCCCTCTCATTTTGGATTTTTATTAGAAATATTCGAGTAAAGGCACAAAATAAACCATTTGAGGACACTTATAGATATATGTATCCTGCCTTTCAGCCTTCATTATATATATATATATATATATGCAGTAGATAATTTTTTAAGGTATGTTAAAATTATTGAATAACAAATTACGATAAAGTCTGTCGCCCCTCCGGTATAGCGGTTAGAGACGCTGACTACTGAGCCGTAGGGCCTGGGTTCGAATCCCAAAGAAAAGCATGGATGTTTGTAAACGAATAATGCCTTTGCGGCATGTAGGAACTCTAAACAGTCATCGAGCCGCAAGTCCTCTCATGAGGTTGGTGAAAGGGGAGGAAATGTGGGAGGCCGCTGCCCCCTCAAGTTGTTCTCCCTTAATCTGACGCAGTCTCTGGATCCGACACAGTCGAGATCAGGTGGTATAAGAAACAATAACGATGAAGTCAGTACAGAAAAATACGACCGGATAAATTATTTATTAATTGAATAAACATGAAATGCTTTCTGTTCGTTGAAAGTTTATGGTTGCTTTCTCATTCACTATCCAAAGTTCACTTTGCAGAGCCAATACATCTTTAAGTTCTTTAAATTAGAATCAGATAATTATATCGATAACTGAGCTGGCTATTTATTCCGCTCGTCCATGTCACTTGCAAATGAAGATTTTGAACCTCAACATCTTAGCATATAGCAGCCCCTCTACTCAATGAGTCTTCAAGGTAAACAGAACTCGAACCAGTAGTTCGACTCAGTAGCGAGTACAAAAAAGGGGAAAGTCAGTGGCGTAACGTACACCTCCGCAACCCTTGCATCTCGGAGGGGGGCCCAAAGATCATGGTTTTATCATCCTTTGTAAGATCCTGCGTGAGGCCCAAAACCTGAGTTTTCTGGGGGGATGCCTAATATTCTCCGTTACGCCACTGGAGGGCGCTATTCATCCCTCCATAGACCAACAGATTTTTATATTTTTTATCATAGAGATTACCTCTCAGTGCTTTCGTCTACATGCTTGAAGGAGTGTACCCCCTTCCCCATAAAAGATGCATGTGTATACCACTGGCTCGAAGAAAGCATAAGCCAGCTGCATCCATGCCAAGATCACTCCATCCCTATAACGCTTTTTTAGTGACCACATCAAATCTCTTACTTTTCAACAGGGCCGGAAAGTCTTTTCAGAATATCATAGGTGCGAGACTGACCACTCCTGTCTCAGTCATATTTTTAGTTGCTTGAATTTTACTATTGACAAGATGTGACGGGGCTTTCATCGCGATTTCAGCTAACAGTCCTCATAGGTTCTTTGGGGCCAGAACGGCAATTCTTTCCAACCAACTCAAGAAGAAGAACGTGGTTATGTAAATTAGGAATCATATATATATTGTAAGTTTGCAGTAGAGCGAAGTCTATGTCTATGTGCAGAAGTGATTGCTAAGTGGGAAGTGAAGTCTCTAAGCACACAGAGAGGCTAAGCAGAGAGATAGCTGTAAAGTGATTTGAGATAAAGTTTAGAAGAATCCTAAAGCCGAGAATCAACCTAGCCGTGCCGGTACAGACGAACCAAAAGGAACACTGTCTGATAAAAGCCACAACAGTAGTGCTAAAGAAGTAGCTGTTTACCTAGGATATAGTGGTAGGCGAATTTATATAAGGAAAGTGCGTACATTAGTGAGAAAGGAGTTAAGCTATAAAGTTAGATTCAGTGGTCACTAGTGGGATTATTTGGTAATACGTGTTGCGCCTTCTCATTCTAGATCATCTTACTTAGATTATTACTGTTGTGTATTGTGTTTAAACTAAGATCTTAATAAACAGATTTTAGAATGAATGATTTGAGGGGTTCTTCGTTCTTCCCCACAGAAACAGGTCGCGTAGATAGTGTAGAATGTGTGTCCCCACGGGAGGGGGGCTTCACAAAGATTGGATTTTTGGATTTTTTGGCGATTTTTGGTTTTATGGAGATGGTGTAGATAAACTACACTCTATCTGGGATAAGAAATAACTAGAACAGCAACATTCCATCCCCAGTGCTGTGTTAAAACAAACAAACAAACAAAATTATTTCCAACAGCCCATCATGCTTTTCTGATACATTATTACACAAAATTAAATCCAGTATTTAGGTGCAATTCTAGTCGCAGTCGGGGTCTCTAACTTAAATCATTTTAGGGGTTAATCATGTAATTTAAAGCTTCAAATGCTCCGTTTCCTCGAGGACTTTCTGAACTTTAGTCGAGGCCAGAAATGGGGCATGCGCGTTGACTTTTTTTCGACGATACGAGCCGAGATCTCCGGTGCCGCTGATCACCCGTTGAAACGGACATTCAATAAAACACCCCGATAAAGATCTCCCCACGGCCCCGCATCGCTTCGGAGCCGCGCACGCATAAATCGCCAAAACGGTGCCAAGTGCCTCATATAGCTGCATTTTGTCTAAATTTACGATTCACTTACTGTCCGCAGTTTCTATTTATCGTGAAAAATGAGCGTGAGAAATAAATAGAAACTCCTTCGAATTTTTCAATCAATCGCTTTAACCCCCTTCCAGAACAGAAAAGTCTCTTTCATGGCTCCAAATTATGTAACGTGCTACTCGGAATTTTAAGCGAAACTATAATTGGAATCGGGCAAAACCCAGGTTAGCAGCATTGATAATGAAACTTTATCTGGTCTCCAGTAGCAGGAACATCGGCGACCACTCTTCTTGTTAAACATCGCAGCAATATCCTGTTTCTAATATAAATATTTTATTCCCAGTATGCTCACATACACAAATAGTTTATAAAAATTTTCTTGGTAACAAATCTCTTTTACGCTTCCGTGGATGTCGCTTGTTCTATAACAAGTGTGGCGTTTCTGTCGAAAAAAAATATTTAGCATTTTTTTTCTATTCCTACCATTAGTTCACTCTCTCCCTAAATATATATCTTGTTCAAATTTTCAATCATTTTAATAAAATAATTTCTATTCATCCATTCAAGTTCAAATACATTTTTTCAGGCTTGTAGTAGATGACACTTGATGTTAATACAGTTTTTTCAAGTATTAATTCATTAATTAAATTAAAAAATGAATAAATAGTGACAAACAAAAATAATAGTCCAACAGCATATATAGAAAGGAAAATCTTTCGTAGTGTCCCTGTAGCGCAATGGATAGCGCGTTGAACTTCTAATGTAAAGGTCGTGGGTTCGAATTCCATCTGGGGTGGTCGAATTTCTAAGAATATGATTTCTTTTTTTACTATACAATTTTATTTGAATAATTAAATTTAATGACTAAATAGTAACAAACATATAAAAATAGTCCAACACCCTATATAGAAAGGAAAATGGAAAATTGCAAGGAAAATCCTTTTCTATTTTGTCATTTAAAATTGTGATTCTGTCATACATTTTTATATTAATTGTAACTATTTAATAAAAAGTAACTAAAATAAAAAAATTTTTCTTTGTTAACCTAAGTAGGAATTGACTTAATGGGAGTCGAAAACCTCTATGCAGACAATGTTAAATTGGCTGTTTTCGATGTACCTTTTCTCAAAATCTGTTATATGTACATGCCTGAAATTTTTCACACAATTAAAGTACACTTTTCTCATCATACTCAACTGAGCTTTTAACTAATTTTGAAATTTTTAATGATTTATAAAATATTTTATCAAACATAGTAAAATATTTTTCCCATTAAAAAATTTGTAAAAAATAAATTTTTGAATTTTTTACAAAAAGCTGATTTCAGTATATATTAGCCATCATTAGAAAAATGTCATAAAAAATTACATACCTGTGAACATTATTTTCCCAGAAAAGGTACATGGATCATCAAAAGTTTACATTTTGAGATAAACGAACTTTAATGTATAATTACTTTTTTTATCAAAACTAATTTTTGTGTGGCTAACAGTGGCAGTATTAGTTATCATTGCATACACGTTACTAATTTTCCAGGCTAATAAATATATTGAGCAAAAAAGAGATAATTATATTTGTTTTACATTTAAGTGAAAATGACAATTCCATAACAATTAGTATTTATCTGTTCTTTAAAATAGATAAATACCAAATTTTCAATGTTTAGGAAAATTAAGAGTAAGAATCCATATCCGATTTTTTAACATATATTTTTATCCTATTTAGCATATATTTTATCTTTATCACCAATATTCATGCTGACAATACCTTTAAAAGCAATCGACAATCCATTAACTCTAAGTAATAAGTACTAAGAAATATTTATGTAATTATTAGAAAGGTTTAGATAGAGAGATAGAGAGATTCACAGATAGATAAATGGCTGGGACGTAACTACTGCCATATCAGCCGTATTAATAAAACAGGGCCCCCAACATGTATATGCAAAAAATCGAAAATGTTAAAGGGCCCCAAAAATGGGCTCCGAAGGAATTTTGATTCAAGGTCGACTCAGGACTAGTTACGCCAGTGATAGATAAATATGTATATGACCAGTAATATGTAAAAAGAAAATTTTTAAGTCAATTCCTACTTAAATTAACAAAGAAAATTTTTATTTTAGCTACTTTTTATTAAATAGTTACAATTAATATAAATATGTATATACATAGGGCAGAATCGCAAAATTAAGTGATAATTAATTTTTATTAATTATCATTAAAGTATTGTATTGTAATCCAAAACAATCGTGTCTATAAAATTACAGTTCAACTGAATGCTTTAAAACATGAGAAAAAAACCTTTTCAAGTTTTGACACAAGTCACCAAAAGGGTCGCTAAGTCGCCAAAAATGATGCCAACGTGACTGTATTTGTAGTTCTTTAAATAATTAGTTTTAATCATTTAATTTTTATTAATTATAATTAAAAATTATTGTATTGTCATCCAAAATAATCAAGCATATAAAATTTCAGCTCAATCGAGCGCTTTAAAATGTATTTTATTAACGATTGAAAATTCCACTAAGATAAATAAATAAATATATAGAGAGGGAGGCTAACAGTAGGAATTGAAATAGATGTATATATAAGGATAGATAGATAGATAGATAGAATATATAGAGGATAGATTCATGTAGGTAAATAGATTGAAATAGATAGATAGATAATTGCTTAAAAAAGCAGGAAATTTCAATTGCATTTTAATAAACAATAAATTAATAGTAGAATTGAAAATAGGTTCGAAGTAAAGTTGACAATTTGAAATTTCTAACGTTAATAATTAGCTTTAGTTTTTAATTTAATTTAATTTGGTGATATTGTGTATATGAATGTACTTGAAAAATACTACATTATTCGCTATATAAAAACATACATTTAAAATATTTTTTTGTATTCTTTGCAACTTTATAGCTCGAAAATTGTAATTGCCGATGTATAATATTATTTTAGGCTTATTTCGAATCAGTTATAGATCATTTTTCTAAACTGTTCATAGAAATAATATATAATTCAAGAAATTACTATTCGTTCCCTGTCGTTATATATATAATTTCAAATTCTAATGAATAAAATTAAACTTTCTAAAAAGAATGAATTAAATATAAAGATAACCGAACTGTGCATTTTTGTTTCTGAGAAAATGTTTAATGTTCCTAAGAAAATTACTATACACACACGTCTGATATACAGCCGTAAAGAATATTGCGCAGTAAAATCTACTTATAATTCGATTCAAATGTTAGCACGATCGACTGGAATTAACTCTCATTTGAATATCGGTCACGCCATCAATCATTTTGTGAGGAAACTTCCCAAGCTCTCGTCAGATTAATTGGTCGTGTTGAGTCTGCGATATTGTAAACTTATGCAGAAAACAATAAAAGTGGTTGTTTGCTTTTAAGCGTGCCGTTTCAAGAACTGCTTAATATTCTCAGAGAAAGTCTGGAACTTGTTGCGTAAGGTGTGTAGGTGTCAGGAAAGTGCTGTACGTGTGTCATATTTTTTTTACCCCCTCGACAGTTTATTTATTTTCCTTTTTAAATCAGAGTTTTTACAAAAAAAAAAAAATGCGACCGCAGCAGTATAGTAGTTATGATCGCTAACTCAATCGTCGATGTTGCTGAGTTGTAGATTCCATCCTGATGCCACTAAAGACCCCTCGTGTAGAGGAGTTGGTGCGCATTAAATCTCTCAAGACTCAAAGTCCTCATGTTGGTGTGGAGGGGAAGTTTGCAGAATGGAACGCCAACTCGAGCGTCGTCATTTAACTGAATTTTTATATAATGAGGTCCATCGACAAAACTCTCATGTAGTTTCACAATTCAATTGTAACCCTTTCGTGGGCCATATACAGTCAAACCTTTGTACAACGAACTTCTGTATTGCGAATTTTTCTGTATAGCGAACTTTTTTCAGAAACCTTGAACATTTCACGATTTTCTTCGTAAAATAACCTCTCTATAGCGAAGTGCATTTTCTATGTAAGGAACTTTTTCTTTTGTGATTCAATTTTTTTCTCCCTATTTTTAAAAACTAGTTCTGAACATTTTAAGTTATTCTCTCTTTAACACATTTTATGGTGGTCATAAATCTTGAACTGATATTATTACATCCTAACTTTCGAGAGCAATAGAGTTCTGAACGTTTCATCCAAGAAGTGCGACCTTTAACCCCCATTGTCCAGTTCACCAGAAACATCTTCGATATCCCCTTTCACCCTAAGAGGAGTTGTCCAGTGTTCTAGTTATAAAATAGTGTTTATTTAAATTTACTTGCATGCTTTAAATTAGAAAATGTCCTTAAAATTCGTTAATTTTAATATAAAATTATTTTCTTATTATTGAAAACTAGCTGGTATACCCGTTCTTCGCACGGGTGAACTGAAAAATTAAACAACACAGATTGAAGGAAAAAGAAGTTTTTAATGAGTTAATTTTATGTAAATTGAAAATTAAACAAAAAAAGCTTTTTGCATATCTCAGCTAAACAAAAAAAAGAAAGAAAAAAAACACCTTTGTTAAATTTTAACTATGTAGATCTAATAGCCGATAAAAAGGATTTTTTAAATTTATAATTCCTCGTAACACTCTTGAGGGTCGATTTTTCAAAGTACCTCCCTAAGCTGATCTCTGCTCAGCAAAAGTAACACATTCTTAAAAGTTTTGCGTAATGAACGCTTAAAGTATTGTAAATAATTTATATCTGAAAGTGTAATACATTAATATTACTTTCTGTTGTATTTATTTTATTTTAAAATTGTAATATTCGCAAGCAACGCCGTTTCTTAAATTATAATGGCGATTCAATGAAAAACATACCGAAATGTTAACGATAGAGTCAAGTTGGCAAATGTCTAGCTACATTCATAGCTCGAGCTTTATTAGAGCTTTGTAAGACCCGCCGTGTAGGGGCGCGATGCACGTTAATGCTTTATCTACCGCATTATGAATTACTGCAGTTTTTTTCATACAATTTTTTTTTTGGATCACTACATGTACAAATTAAGGGATATACATAAACAAAATACTCCACTTTGGAAAATTTAATAAGTTAGAGCTAATAAATTAATTAAAGATATTCCACTGTAAAATTAATTATGTACACCGTTCACTTAAAATAAGTAGTCAAATCATTTTCCAAGGTCTTCATTAACAGACAAAACCATAAGACACTTAAATTTTGACATTAACTATTTTTTGCGACAAAAATAATAATCTTTGCAATCCGATGAAAACGCAATATCTGCTACAAAACTTTTCGCCTTCCCCACTAAAATACTCATCATAGAACCCGTGCTGCCATATATCTTGGAAGAGTGGATTTCAAAGAATATTAAAGCTAAGTATTGGTAGAATATTCCTGCTAAGTTGGTGTGGTGTGGTAGTTAGGAGAAGGGGGTGCCAGCTCAAGTGTCGTTCCCGTCACTTGACCATTGTTCAAAATTACATGGTCCGTCTCCAAAAGCCCTCGTGTAGCTGAACAGTGCGACGTTAATATTCACTCACTCACTCACTGCAAAAAATACAGTGCAGTAGTTATAATTAGTTTTATACTTAAAAATACAATATCTGCATATTCAATTAAAATTACAGCGTTATAATTAACTACTAACCACAAAAGTTTTCCACAAAGTTTGTCCAAATGATGCAGTGTGAAAGAGAAAGTTTATTTACTTTAAGTACCAGAAGCGATAAAAGTAGTTATTTTGAAAATAGATCAACTTCTTACTACCAAATGTGCATAATAAAATCATAAAAAAAAACATTCAAATAAAGAGAGATTTATAACAACCTCTCCCTTCAAAACTTAGTTTTATTCTGAAATAAAAAATAGGCATTATTCTGATCACAGGAATTAATTAGAAGCGATTCCCTTGCGTAGCCAAAACAAAAAGAGTTTTTCACAAACAAAAGATAGATATATGCTGACGTGGGCTTTTTTGCAGCTTTTTTGCTTGCAGATGGCAGAATTTTTTCCTTCTTACTTGACAAATAGCGTTATATTTTGGACACTTTTTACAGATTTTTATAAATTATAGCCTATGGTATAAATTACAGCCTATGTGTTATTCTGATGCATAAGCTATATTACTGTAAAGTTTCATTAAAATCCATTAAGTTGTTTTTGCGTGAAAGACCCACAAAGATTTTCACAAACTTTCACATTTATAATATATATTAGATGCAGTTCTTGTTTTCTTTGCAGTTTTCCTTTCTTTCTTTTTTTGATGGGTAAGATATATAGAATAAACATATATATTACTTTAAAAAAGTGTGATTAATTATTTTTTAATACATAGTGTTTATGAATTTTAAAATATTTTTATGTGGTTTATAAAGTATAGTAAAAGATGAACCTCTATACAACGAATTTTCCATACTACGAACTTCTTAGCAGCTTCGTTATATAGAGGTCCAACTGTATTTCTCTTTTGAATTTCTCGCAGTTTTTTATGTTTTATTAACAATTAAACAATAGCATTTAAGGAAATATATTTTATTTTGCCAAATTTTATGTTTACATTTAAATTTTCGGGGTGCGAAGAATACTTCCCAAGGAGCTATTACCGTCATAAAGAAAATTAAATTTAATGGTGATTATTTACCATGAAAAGATGAGAAGCATGCTGCAATGCACAAGGGGGGATTACATTCTGCACACATGTAGCGGGCCCTCTTTTCATATCTCTCTCTGCTACATCGTTTATAGTTGGAAACCATCTTTGGCATAGGATTTCCCACACTGGTTAAGCGCACATCATCCGAAACTACACACTTTTTGCTTCGGAGCTAACAGGGTGTTCTTTCCTTTTTCTTGAGGAATATCTGTCCATTAGCTGACGAGCCAATGCTATACCGAATGTTAGCCTGTCTAAACGTCTGTTTCTTTTGTCCACTTGCCACAGTATGAAACTATTTATGATGGCAGAGTCAATAAGAAAATAAGATACGATGCCTCTCTTTTACAGATCTTCTTATTTGGTATCTTTCTTTTCTTTGATCGAGGCGATTAACGCTTCCCATTACATCATTATATACAGCGACAGCTTTTGGACAAGATGCTTCTTTTTAGTACTATCTTTTTTGTCCGATTAACAGATGTCACGATCTCTAGATTATGCGCAGTAGCACAAAATTGAAAAGGGAATTAGACTTCCCCCATCGTTATAATAGCAAGACCAATATATTATAATAAGTTTTGCGCTTCTCTCAGGTGTATTTTGTATGATCATGTGGATGGGAAGTTATCTTCCCAAGGTCCACGAAAGGGTTAACTGGTTTTCCCGTAGAGGCTATCGAAAAGTAGCCACAAATTACAGGCACTGATATTTTCTTGCGTGTGTGATTCTGTTTTTAATTGGCACATATTTAAATTCTTATAATGAGATTATTAGCGTTAGTGTTTATTTTTAAGAGATGTAGTTTGTCTATATGGTACTGAAATACTTCTCCTCTGGAATTTTCTTTGTGGTGAAGGCGGTAATTTTTAATTGATGGTAGGAATTTAGATTCTTGAAAATATTCGATAAAAAGCAAGAAGTGGCAAGAAAATGTGCAATTTGTTGCTCGAGAAGAAATGAAAATGAAAAGATGATCCAATAATCTATGACGCCATTGCAATGTAGGGCTTAGTATTTACACCATACTTCAAATTGTGCGTACATATATACACTCAGGAACATTGAAAATAGCGACCCAAGAAGAAAGCATCGGATTGAAATGAAATTTAATACACATAATGACACAGATGAGAGATTCACTTGATCTCAAAAACAAGACAATTAAACGAATACAGGGTGTGAAACGACACAAATACTGGGCAACTTCAATAGCGCGTTGGACCACCTCCAGCTGCAATACATGCCGCCACACGGTCCGGCATTGAGTTGATTAGACACCTTATGTTGTCCTGAGGCCGATGGGCCCACAAATCTTGAACAGCCAACTCTAAATCATGTACGGAGGGACACGATGGCATCTGCCGTTTTAGCTGCTCCCACACGTGCTCTACAGGGGACAAATCGGGGGAGCGGGCTGGCCATGGAGGAGTCTGAAAATGGCGTAGGAAGTCTTCAGAAACTCTTACTGTATGCGGACGAGCATTATCTTGCAGGAAAATTGCCCCTGGGAGACCATTTAGGAAAGGTCCTACATGGGGTCGAAGAATATCATCAACGTAACGTTGGCCCGTTAAGGTTCCACGCATCACAATTAAAGTGGACCGGCTATCATAGGCTAAGGACCCCCCAGACCATTACACCAGCTCTGCGGGCAGTGTGACGTAGAACAGTGTGGAGGGGGGAATTGTACCGCTCACCAGGGCGCCTCCACACCCGTACACGGTTATCATCTGTCCCCACAACAAACCGGGATTTATCACTAAACACAAACTTTTGCAAATATGTGATATTCCACATTGATCTGGCATGGTAAAACTGTAGACGCAGTTGCCGATGTTCCGGTGTTAAAGGTAGTGCACGGAAAAGGGCGCTTGGATTTAAGATTTGCTTCTGCAAGGTGTCTGAAAATTGTGGAACAATTGCTACGCCTACGTCTGCTCGTACCATTGAACGAGTCACTGTGGGGTCCACAAGTACTTGCCGCACGATCCTTCGATCTCCTCTCCTCGTGGTCTTCCTGGTCGCTCCAGGCCCGGTTTTCCGCGCGTGGGTACCTTCTCGTGTCCACTGCACCCAACAATTTCTAACGGCACACTCCGAAAAATCCACCTGGCCAGCAACACGGCACGTCGACCAGCCTGCAATTTTCATCCCGATGATCGGGCCTCTCTCAAATTCGCTTAACTGTGAGAAATGTCTTCTAGCACGTTTACCTGGCATGTTTCGCTTACCAAAGTCTTCCTACAATCGGCGGGTAATCGTCACGTTTATGAATCTTCGAATTTGCGCTGGCTTATGATTTGAATGTGTAGATGATTGTAGTGCCACATCGGCGTGTATGAGCATGCGTATTGGCACAAAACTTGGATCATTTGCATATCCCATTACGCTGTACTTATTTGCAAAGTTTCGCGATTGTACTTAGCTTCCTTCTTGGGTCGCTATTTTCAATGTTCCTGAGTGTATATATGCAGACATGCACAATATCCTCAACCTTTTGTAAAAAAAGATGTATGAACTTGAAATATTTTTGTAAGTATAAGAAAAATTCTATTAAGATATACACTGCTCAAAACAATTAAAGGATATTGTAAGTTTTATATAAAATAAAGATATAAGCGAATTTTTTTTTTTTGCCTAAAATGGAAGATAATCACAAATGCAAATTTTTCTGATTTTCAAACTGAGGAGTATGCTAAGTTTGAGTTCGACGTCAAAAACGTCGCTTCAGTGGCAGCGAATGAAATTTGACTTTCAACTGAAATGAAGAGAAGGATGATTGGCATTCAGTGACTGCTTTGTTTCGATGAGCACGATGTCTCAGCGAGGTCATTTAACCGATTCAGAAGCTTGGAGAGTTGTTGGTAGGCTAGAAGGGGGCCAAACTCAAGCCGAAGTAGCGCAAGCCATTGGAGTGTCACAAAGTGTGATTTCCAGGATCTGGAACCGTTTTTTGGAGACTGGAAGTGCAGGCCGAAGACCAGGACAAGGTCTTAGACGGGCAACAACGCCCAATGAAGATCTTTATTTAGTGTTAACGGCTCGGAGACACCAAAATATGAACGCTACTCTTCTCCAACAACGCCTTCGCTCGGCTACTGGCACCACGGTTTCAACTCAGACTGTCCGAAACCGGCTCCATGGTGTACGTCTGTATGCTCGCCGACCGATGGTATAGGTTAGTCTAACATCAAGGCATCGTCGCGACCGCTGGGAGTGGGCAACAGAGCATGTGAACTGGAGGAGAAATGAATGGAGTAATGTTCTTTCTTCTGACAAGTCCCGTTTTTCTGTTCATCCGGATAATAGGCGTATTTTCATCTGGAGGGACGTGGCAGTAGGAATAATCCTGCGTTCGTGCACGAAAGTGTCAGATTTGGCGGTGGGGGAGTGTTGGTGTATGGTGGCATCTCCATTGACGGGTGCACAGACCTCTACATCATTCGAGATGGACATCTGACTGCTCGCCAATATAGGGATGAGATCCTCAGACCTATTGTAGTCCCTTACGCTGCAGCAATCGAAGATGACTTCATTTTAATGGACGATAACTGCAGGCCACATCGTGCTAACCTGGTGGAGGATTTCCTTTTTGAGGAAGGAATCATACGAATGGAATGGCCAGCGTGTTCTCCAGACATGAATCCAATAGAGCACGTTTGGGACGCTCTAGGAAGACGAGTTGCTGGCCGCCAACTACCCCCACAAACTCTCCAAGAACTGGAAAGAGCTCTTCTGGAAGAGTGGGACAGAATACCCCAACTCGTTTATAATAGCCTCATTGACTCCATGCCTCAAAGGTGCTCAACGTTGCTGGCCGTCCGTGGAAACCATACCCCTTACTGAAAATGATTTCCTTTGAAGAAAACACCTTTTCTTATTCTTTTTTTCTCATATGCACAAATTGTTTTTTTTTCCTTTTGTGCACAAATGCGCAATAAAATGCATTTTTTATCTGCCAAACATGTGTAATTTATTCTCATATAACCTACTACGTCTGTCGACCATGTATCAATCAGCTAAAAAGTTTCCCAGCCGCAAGATCTACCTAAAACCGCAACATCCTTTAATTATTTTGAGCAGTATATATGCAACATTCTGCATATTCTCGTAGTATGCAGAGTGTCCTTTTAAAAGCAAACATTTAGGGGGGGGTTGTGTCTCACAGTTATAAAATGAAAAATAGTGCGAAAACTTTAGAATTGAAAATTAAAATAAAATTCTTCCATTTTTTCGTTTTCCATTAAGTATTCTGCAAAAAGGCGATAAAAGAATGTGTCTTCTTTTGGAAGATTTTGGGCAAAAAAATTGACCACTTAAGGGTTCATAAAAAATAAAATTTATCCAATCCTCGAAAATAAGATATAATCGAAAAATAAGCCCTGGCATGATTTTTGCTGGATCTCAGAACAAATTCTATCTAAAATTATTGTCAACCAAAAAAGGTCCAGAAATTGCTGAATGATCAATCAAAGTTCAAATGCAGTACATGGGCATATCCGATTTCATATGGACGTGTGGATACGAATTGAAATAATCGTTATATAATACGTTGTACTTGCAAAGGGCAAAGGTCGATTATAGTATACATGATTCAATATAAAATTTAAAATGAATAACAAGTTATTCCTCAGATGAAATGAATACGAAAACAAAGAATATTCCTTTGCATACAAGAAATTAGTTGTGAAAGATTGTAGAAGCTCTGTAGAGCACAAGAATAGAGTTCATCACAAAGCAAAGAATTCTAAAAATAAGTTTGAGATTCATTTTGTTCTACCGCAGCCATTGCTTCATATAGAACGAGCAAGTAACACTACTAGAGAAAAATGCACTCCCCCCCCTACGATGAATTTTAATTTACGTCACCTTCTAAATCAATTCGAGGGCAACTGGCTACGGACTTAGCAAATCTGAACCTCGGTTCAAGCGACGAGTGCGACACCTCAGTTGGCACTCCCCTCTCTGAACTTACACACCACCCCAACGGGATGATTTTGAGCCTCGGCAGATTTAACGTGCACCAGCCTATCTACTTGGCAGGCCTTTAGTGGTATTAGGATTCGAACTCGTGACTCGACAACGCGGGCCGTGAGTTCGGGACCATGACCGCTCGGCTACCACGACCAACAAGTACTTGCAAGTGTTTTTCCCTGCAAAACCGTTCTTAATTATATCTTCAAAATGAAAGCGTATCTGAATGTAAGGGGAAAAAACATTTCAAATTTCCCCTATTCAAATATATAAGTGGCTGTTCTTGCTATGTTCCCTGAAGTTAAACGATTATACAAGTAGTCACCAAAAACAAAATACAATATCAATTCATGAAAAAACATTCATATTTAGATACACTCACAACAATCTTTCAAGGAATTCCTTCGAAGTACAGTAATACCTCGACTTATACGCTACCACAATTGACACGAACCCGGAGTTACGCATTTTTCAAATCTCGTCGATTCGACTTTTGCTTGAGAAAAAAATTGTAAAAGAGGTGAAATTCGTAATGGGATTGCACAAGTTGTCGATCTTCCTAGGCAAATAAATTTAGAAGTGGACAGTGATGACGTTCAAGAGCTGCTGAATTCTTACAATCAGGAGCTGACACTTGATGAGCTCATAGAAATTTAGGAGCAAGACATTGAAGAATTTGGGTGCTTCGATCCTGTTCAATCACAAGACAAAATGATGATGGGATTTCGAGAATAGGTCTACGCGTTTAATTGAAAAAGAGTTATAAATTTTAGAAACTATAGGGACTCCAACGAAGAGCGTATTTTTTCAGTAAAGTATTTTATTATTTATTTATCAAAAACGAGCCATTGACCTTCAGGTCATTAGGCAATGAGCTCTCAAATATTTGTTCACAATACAATCCAAACTCTTTCAATAAAGTAAGCAATAAAAAAATATATAAGCGGGCGAAATGGAAATTTTGAGATAGAAAAACAAAATCTTTGAGTCGGCAAACTGTTAGTTTTTTTGAAATCTTCTTCATCAAAATAACTTTCGCTTATAATTTTGTATTTGTGTTATCCAAAATTTTATTAACCATTATTTTCTAAAATATTTTTTCTCCCGTCTCTTGCCCCAACTAAAAATAATTTATAAGCAGTTATATATGCGAAATTATACCCCGATTTACGCTAATTCGACTTACGCAGTTATCTCTCTATCCAGTGCCGAATGGCCGCGGTAGCTTAGTGGTCAAGGTATCGGATCGTGGCCGGCATGTCACGAGTTCGAGCCCAGTACCACTAAAGACCCGCCGTGTAGGGCAGTGACGCACGTTAAATCTGTCGAGAGCTCAAACGTCCTCCCGTTGGTGTGGTGTAGTGTGGTAGCTAGGAGAGGGGTTGCCAGCTCATGTGTCATCCTCGTCACTTGACCATGATTCAAAATTACGAGGTCAGTCGCCGAAAGCCCTCGTGTAGCTGAACAGTGTAACGTTAATATTCACTCACTCACTCCCTGTCCAGTGCCGATTTAAGATAATTTCGGGCCCTGGGCACAGATAATCTACAGGCCCCTTTGACACCGGCCGATCCAAATTTATTACCAGAAAACCTGATGAAATCCAGCTTATCCGGGCCCTTACGAACTCTTTCGGGCCTAGGGCCCCTAGGCCCCCGCCCCAATGGAAAAACGGCACTGTCTCTGCCCCACCTATCGCGTAAATTCGAGCTTATGTAATGCTTTTTAGCCGTCACTAACAACTATTTATTTTGCCACTATCCGAAACTGCGCTAGAACGCCTCTTTTGAGATAAAGCGCAGTTTAACATCGCATTCTATGCGCGAGTATTTTCTCTATATAGAAAAGGTCTTTCAGGGGTATTAATTAAGTTCAATTAAAGTTAATTAAATGTTTGGGAAATAGCGTCGTAAGTTTTTCCGTCATGTTGTCAAAACAAAAACTCGATGGCCTTATTCATCAGCGGTCTGTCAAAAACTGACAATTTCTGCAAACAGGAAAATATTCGCGTAAGCGCACTAGGACCGCCCACACACATGCACCGAACAAGGGCTAGTTCGATTTTATTTACAATTTACGCACGTAAAATTAAGACTGGGTCTTTTTTGACACATTTCGTTTTTCAGTGATGTAATCAAAAATACAAAAACTGTGCGAAATTTAGTGAATAAAGTATTGCATCAATACATAAAGTATTTATATACTAACCCAATGTATGCCATGCATACCTAGACGAGTTGCCACTCTGTTGAAATCAATTTCAGTTCCTGTAACATTAATATATATATATTCGCTTATGTCCCAGTAACAATAATATATATATTCGCTTATGTAACATAGGCCAACTAGGCCCGGACCCAGGCCTTGTCCTCATGGGGGCCTCATTTTGTTCTCGACTGAGTCTTAATAAGATCCTGATCCGGATAATTTTAACCCTTTATCTACCGCATTAGGATTTACTGCAGTTTTTTTTTTCATGCAATATTTTTTTTTGAATCATTACATTGAAAATTAAGGGATATACATAAACAAAATACTCAACTTTGGAAAATTTAATCCGTTAGAGCTAATTAATTAAAGATATTCCACTGTAAAATTAATTATACACACCGTTCACTTAAAATAAATAGTCAAATCGTTTTCTAAGATCTTCATTAGCATACAAAAAAAAAAATAAGACACTTAAATTTTGACATTAAGTATTTTTTCGGTACAAAAATGATAATCTTCGCAATCCGCTGAAAACGCTGTCAGCTGAAAACGCAATTTCTGCTATAAAACTATTCGCCTTCCCCTCTAAAATACCCATCATAGAGCACGTGCTGCCATATATTTTGGAAGAGTGGATTTCAAAGAATTTTCCTGCTAAATATTATCAGAATATTCGTAAAATTGGTTATTCTATGTTGTTTTAAAGTGAATGGTACTTATAAGTACCGTCGGTAGATAAAGGGTTAAAGGTCAAATATTGCTCCCGTACATATTCTCCAAGAAACAGAGAATTTCAAACTGTATGCCAACCGGCAAAAGTGGCAAGACTGTATTATTATGTGATGACCGTTGTCCTTGTATAGGCCTAGACCTAATGCAATAAGCAATCATTCAACTCATTTAGCCAAATTGCGGTCATTGGTCCAGCCTCTTTGTGCCTAGGTTTGAGAGGTTGTAAGTCATGCACATTTATTTGTTTCAAATTACCGTTTATACGAGAGTTTGACAGTGCATGCTATATTCTGTCTGTTTTTAAAAATCATAGGTATGGCGTACTTTTTCATAGGGGCCTAGAACCTCAAAAATCTTAAGATTCATCTGAGCCCAGGACCTCAAAAAAATCTTAAGACGCCCCTGTATGTGAGTAATAAATTTGTGGTGAATGCATAGATAAATAAATCCTCTTAATATTAGCGTAAATAAATTTTAATAATTCGAATGTGTGAGCTTTATTACACAAGGCTGCCAAGTATTCTTAGGCCTTAACACAATCTGAAGTTTAAATTGGCTATTTGTTCTCTCCTTAAAAATAACAACAACAAAAAAATGTTTAGCGTTTGAAAGTTTTCGATTAGCATCTCTGAAATCTTTTGAAACTTAAAGCTAGCCATCGATCCATTGTAGGTCTAGAACGCAAACTATTGTAGACATACAAATACTCTCTTGGCTGGAGTGGGGTGGTCAGCTTCCTACTTCCTGTTAACTTCACAAAAGAAGTACTGTGGATGTCGACATATTGCACTCTCTCTAAAAAAAAAAGAGATCCTACGTTCTTTTTTGCAGGTGGGGACAGAAATTCCACGAATGGGACAAAAGACTGTGAGGGATTCTTACCAAGTAAAGTAATCGTAAAAGACCCCTCTCCGTGCAGGTGCATCATTCCCCCCGCAGGTGTCGTACGCATGCCACGTGTACACTTAGACCACCCCGTCCCTTTTCTTCTGGACCGCCAAAGGGATTTTAGCCCGTTTTAAGCTCGATTCTTTATTAACTTTCCTCGATCGGAAGCTTCACTAAATCACGTGGGATTGTCCATCCTGACTGCTGGACAAAAGAGGGTAGGATGACCGCTCATTCTTCTTGAATTTTCTGACAGAACCTGGATGTACGTATAAACAATAATAGGAAAGGGCAGCACTATAAAAGCAACACACAAGGTATTTGAGTAGGAGATAAACAACTCTGCGCGTGGTTTTAACAAGCAGCCTTTGTCACGAAACGGTTATTCAACACTCTCCGTATACTAAAGAGTACTAAAAACTCCTTAGTCTACTGAATAACACTATTAATACCTTTTACTACTATTCGATGATAAATAGATCAATATTTGTCTGTATATGTGTAAAACCCATCCGAAAATTCTCTCGAATGTTGCAGAACTGTTTTTTCAGAAGGTTGCGCGATGAAGACTGTATTTAAACTACAAATTCTTCTTACACAAATTCTACCATCAAAGAAAAAAAAAGTAAAAATGATTTAGGGAATTCGAAAAAATTATATTACTTTTTAATAGCCACTACACTTTTTTTGAAAGTTAGTGATGTATTGACCATGAAAATACTTTTCTCATAAAAATGTAGGTAAACAGTGGAAGGACATGGTATCATCAAAAGTCACCGAGTTTAGGATTCTTTTTGCATTTCTTAAATTTTCCGTAAGGCTGGAATACCCTTTCTTTTTGCGCGGGTGAGTTTTTAAGATAAAGCTCATCAATGTATCCAGTTGGCTTGCATATAATTCTGTTAATGAGGCCTGATATCGAACCAAGATAACATTTACATAAAATTTAAGATGTTTTTTAATAATGCTTCAGCCTTTAATAATCTTTAGAATGACTTTCAGTGAGTTTTAAAAGAAAACATTTCTTGCGATGATTAATTCAATACACACACAATATATGTATATATATGTGTACATATATTGTACATATATGTATATGTACGATATATATGTACAGTCGAACCTCCATTTTATGAACCTCTATGCAAAGAATTTTTCTATATTGCGAAGTTTTTCCTGGAACCAAGAACATTTCACGATTTTCCTAGTAAAATAACCTCCCAATAGCGAAGTTCACTTTCTATGTAACGAACTTTTTTTTTCTTGTGTGTAATTCAATTTTTTTTTCTCTCTATTTTTGAAGAATTTCTGGACATTTCGGGTTATTCTCTCTTTTAGCATATTTTATGGTGGTCCTAAATCTTGAACTGGTTTTACTAGGTACCTAATTCGTCAAGAGCAATCGAATTCTGGGTATTTCATCCAAGAAGTGCAACCTTTATCCCCCATTGTCCAGTTCACTGGACTTATCTTCGATATCATCTATCACCCTCAGTGGAGTTGTCTCGTGTCCCCGTTCTAGTCTCCGTTCATTTGTAGTGTTGATCAGCCGTACTGGTAACTTCGTTTCTAGTAGCTCGAAAATGTCAAATCGTAAGTGCTTAAGCATAAAAGAAAGAAATTTAATCCTTCAGGAATTAATGTGAATAAAGGCGTCAAGAAACTTTCATTGCAGTTTTTTTATAGGTAAAATATATAAAATAAATATATGTTAATTTAAAAAAAGGTGTTATAATAATAACTTTTTTTAAAAAAAAAAGTGTTTATGAGTTTAAAATATTTTTCATGTGGGTTATAAAGAAAATTGAAAGATGAACCTCTGTAAAACGAATTTTCCATATAACAAACTTTTTTTTCGGGATTTAGTGACTTCGTTGTATAGAGGTCCGACTGTATGTGTATATATATATGTAAGGATAATTAAATTAGATTAAAAATTAAATTCCCTATCTAGCACTTGACTCATCTTTCTCAGTTCCCATCTTCAAGTATCAAACTAATCACCCATTTATTTCTTCCGAACATATGGCCTAGCCAATAAACATGTCTAATTCCAGATCGTTAGATTTAATAGTCAACATATGTCAGCATTAACTTGCAAGCACCCTCTTCAAAGCAGCGATACTTACCATATGTTTTTCAAGTGTTATCCACTTAAAACCACCACCATGGCGTGCTTTTTCCTCCCTGCTTTCGGTGTCAGAACAGATGTACAAATGAAAGAATAAAGGTCGTCTTTTCACTTTTCTAACTTTAATCTGATTCTGTCTTAAAAATCATGACAAAATTAAAGCCGGCAGGATTTTTTTATCTGCGAATGGATTTCAAATCTTAACGTAAAAAACTAATCTTTTTTATAAAATAATTTTAATATAAAAACAAACACCAACTGTGCTAATAAATGAAATGGAGAATTTGACGGAACACCGAATGCACCGTATGCCTATATATGAAGACGTCGGATTGCCGGAATAAAAAATGATACGAAAAAAAAACCGCACTAATAATCCTCGGAAGAACATCGCTCTTAACGCCGAGAAGAATGCAGCGTTTACCGCCGAACGATATTCTGTCTTTGCTGAAGAGGCCATCCAGTTTACCGTGAATGGAAGAGACATTCTAATGAAAAAAAAAGAAAAGAGAAGTGTGAATCCCTTATTCCCCCGTGATGAAAGACGCCACTCCCTTTCGCCAGAAAAATAAAAGGAAAAAATCTTCTTCGCCGGAAAGTCTGCACTGTAATATTGTGAATTTTACCACCATATAATAATAGTGAAGTACCAACATTGAAAGAAAAATAAATAAATTAAATTTTACTAGTGAAATAACGTGACAACAGCATCTGGATTAATGTTCACCAAGGAGTTCTGCCGTTGCAAAGTGGAGGTCAGTTAAATTGTATATTTCCAATTTTAGTAACATTGAAGAACTGAGTTTTGCTGAACAGAACTTTACGAAAAAGAATAATATATGATATGATATGGTATTTAATTTTTATAATATAGTTGTGTTATAAATGAGATATTTTCTTTATATTTTAATTGAGAAAACAAAGTATATAGGTTTAGTCATACAAAATTTTGAGAAATTTTAATATACTTCAAATAATTTTATCTTAAGATGTCGAATGAGTTAAGAGTTATGATAGAAATTGGTGTTTTAAAGTTGAAAAATATAAATTAAGTTTTTAGAAAAATGATTAATGTACTAATACTAATGATATTTTGATAAGAAGCACAAGTAAAGTCACGTTGCATTCTCTTTTCTCCACTGAATTTAATTGTTTTGTTAACTATTTTATTCAGCAGTAATCTTATTGCATGTCATTTAATTTTTTTAATTTTGAAATTGTGTGTTTTGATATACCGGCCATATATCAGGATTCACTATTTCTCGAAATTTTCCTTATCTAAAATTAAAATTAATTTAATAACTTGAAGCTTATTTTTGGATATTACACAATGGATAAGCGAGAATACAATCATTATAATTTTGTATATGTCTCGAAACATTAAGAGGACAAACTTGTTTAGTTTGATATGTACACCTCTCATTGTTTCTTATCAGCATCCCTGAACATCTGTGAGTTGATGACGCAGATTTCTCAGAGATGTGTTCAAAATTAAGTAAGGTGATACAGTGTTATTAGTGAATGTGTGAAGCAAGAGAAACTCAAGAATTTTTGTCTATGAAACGTATTTTTAGAAGGTTACGGAAAGATTCAAAATATTGCATGCGATATTAAGTTACAATGAATATTGTGAAAAATTTTCAGAAATACTAAAAGTTATTATTGAAGTGAGTCCACTTTTCCGACTCAAAATAATAAAAAAGAGCTATTAAATTCTTATAATTTTTATATTTTATAACGCATATGAAATAAACTATTGTTTATTGTGTTGGATAGTGCATAGAAGTTGTGTGTTATACACCGTTTTCATATTATTAATAATTTCATTTTATTAGTGTCTATATTTTTTTATCTTTTTAAAAAATGTATTTCATATATGCAAAATGTGTGTAACAATATAAGGTATTACTACGATGGCGCCAGAGTAGATTTTTATACAAAATTATTATTTTAACATTTGTATGATTTCATGTATTTTTATATTTACTATCTTATTGTTTGATATATTATTTTCCAACATAATTTTTTTTGAAAATATCTACCAGCTATAATACGAATCTATTATTATGAAGGAATAGGAGGAAACGCGAGCTCTTATTCTAGATGTCGAATATATTTGAAGAAGCTAATCTTCATTTATATGTATGGAAATTCATTTTTATCAATTAATATGTTGGAAGTGTCCTTACTGTTTTTGTTGTTATAGTTTCGTTTATTGTATTGCTTTTTGATTTAGTATTACTATTGCTTTGATATTTCTACTGTGTTTAATATGTCTTTCTAAATAATGTTATGTATTGTTTTGTGTTTATTGAAAATTGATTAAGTTTGTAAAAAGAGAAAAAAACCACGCCATGACTCCCTTTTAAAATTGGGGGGCAAATGTAAGGATAATTAAATTAGATTAAAAATTAAATTCCCTATCTATAACTTGACTCATCTTTCTCAGTTCCCATCTTCAAGTATCAAACTAATCACCCATTTATTTCTTCCAAACATATGGCCTAGCCAATAAACATGTCTAATTCCAGATCGTTAGATTTAATAGTCAACATATGTCAGCATTAACTTGCAAGCACCCTCTTCAAAGCAGCGATACTTACCATATGTTTTTCAAGTGTTATCCACTTGAAACCACCACCATGGCGTGCTTTTTCCTCCCTGCTCTCGGTGTCAGAACAGATGTACAAATGAAAGAATAAAGGTCGTCTTTTCACTTTTCTTACTTTAATCTGATTCTGTCTTAAAAATCATGACATATATATATATATATATAATCCAATATAAAAAAATTCAATATATATTTATATACATACACATATATATATAAAAATTTATACATATATATACATATACACAAATATATAAACGTAAATATAAAAATAAACATATAGTTATATACCTAAGATAACTAAAATTAGGAAGAAGGCACAGTAGTATAATGACAAACTCCTGGCCTTAAGAACCAGGATTGCAGGTTTAAACAAGTTTTGCGGCCAGCCAACCTTCACCTGTAATTTGTCATACTATGTACCAAGAGGAAAGGAAAGAATTATATATGTAGAATTTAAATATTAAAAAATCATTAAACTAAATAACATATATATATATATATATATATATATATATATATATATATATATTAAATTATTACTTTTCGTAAAAACAATAACAAGAATTTAAATTATTACTTTTCGTAGTGTCTACTTGGTAAATAAAAATTTTTACTTTATTTTTGTGCTTAGCTAGAAATGTAGCCGTTATGATCTAATTAATTGTTATAATTTATTATTGGTGCCTATAAATTAAAATAAAATCCCAGCAAAACCATTTTTTAATTCTTCCTCCTACTATAAAGTATATATATATATGTATATGTTTTCAATTAATCCTGGTTTAATATAAGTTGGCCCCAGAGATTTAATTCACAAAATTTACGGACACTGAAAATCGAGTGTGAGAACTGGACCTTAGAATCCACATATGGTGTGATGTGGTAGTTTAAGGTAAGAAATCATCTAGGGCAGGGGTTCTCAAACTTTTTTGTCTCGTAGACCCCTTGCCATGTTTTTCGGTATGGGGTAGACCCCTGCTTAATAAATATTGAATTTTTGCAAATTTATCAACTTAAATGTCTTTTTGACACTTCGTACTACTAATACTATATTGGTTTCAATAAAAAAAAAATACTACTTTAAAAGAATTAAATTTCTAACTGATGAAGTATAGTATTTCAAATTTAAAAACCACATGTTAATTAATTAAATTAAAAGTTAATTAATATATAAAATTGCTGTTAAATAAAATAACCAAACAACACACAAATGATTTAAATAGAGAAGATGACAGAGAGAGAGAGAGAGAGAGAATCTGGCACTGCAATAACAAATTTTCAACATTTAGTATCAATCTTGTCAGGTTTAACCTTAAGTCTCTTCTATTAGTATTGCAAAGTTTTGTTTTTGTTTGTTTGTTTTGCTTTGGAAATTGGCAACTACGCTGAAACTCCTTCTCACTAGGAAAAGCAATTCAAAACTCCCACCCGATATTCTATTATTCAGGACAAATAACTGGTTTGCCTTTTTTAAGCCAAAATTTCTGGCATCCGTTTCTAAGCTTTAAAATCTTCATTAGTGCATATTTCAATCAGTTCCTATTGTCATGTGACATTTTTTTAATGTGACTACATATATTTATTGCCCTACTCTGTGATATTACCATAGTCAAAGCATTATCAAACCTGGTTTCAAAACTTGAATAAAAGGTAGTTAAATGTTGAACATAGGCTAAAACGAGCCTGCAGATTGTTTGTGACAAGTTGAGAAAATTCGAGACTTACAGTATTATACTTCTTTAGCTTAACTCTGGAAAGAAACACTGAAATGGTTTTTGTTTTAAAAAAATTATGCTGTCACCTTGTAAGGGCAAATTATAACCACATTAAATTTAGTAAATAAATCTCTTAAATAAGTAAAATTTGGTCCCCCCACTTGATTAAATTTTCTTTTAAAATTAAAGTCACGATCTAGTTTAATGAGAGCCTATATGACATAGACCACATACACCTCATTGACCCCCAAATTATTTTTTTTTCTGACGTGGGCTCCCTTGCAGGTCGTCATAGACCCCTGAGGGTCTATATAGACAGATTACTTTGGGAATCACTGATCTAAGGTATCGTTTTTATCATCTAACCATCATTCAGAATTGTAAGTCAAATGCGTAGCTGCCAGTGCGGCGTCGATCCAAATAATTTTTTCACCGACATCTGATCGAGTTGAAACGACTTATTCCGGCCGCTATGGTTTAATTCCTCCTCATTGATACAGCTCCTAGTCACCATCACTTCCTGTGCCAATGGGTTCCTTGGCTTCACTCGTCCATGCTGTCGTTCGGAAGTTGTCATCGTCGGTGGTTGGAAGACAACACCGCGATGATTAACGGACAGATTCTCATTTCCAAATCCCATTTGGTCAAAATTAAGGTCACTCTGTTATTTCCTGCCAGTGGCAGGGACGCCACCACGTCTTGATGTCGTTTTACGACAAGTTGGAAGCACAATTAATTTGCCACTTTTATGCATAAATCGTTAGTGTATCGTCCATTAACGTCACCGGACAGCGGTGATGGGTCAATTAAGTGTCGTTTCGACAGCAAGAAATTGAGAACTCTGGACAGGGATAGACAAAGCAAAACAAATATTCGAATAATAACGTCAGAATGGCGAGTCCGTCACGTTTCAAAAAATGATTTCTGACTTTAATTGATAGGAATTAGAGAAATTCTGCTAAGTACTCGAATGTTCTTTATTCTAAGCAAAGCTGGTGAAAAATTTAGATGTTTTCGAATCTCAAGTACTATATATTCTTGATAATTTATTTTGGGAATATTTTTAAAATCAAATTTTGATATCTAAATCATCGGTAATTCCAAACTCATCAGCTAATGTAAATATATGCTCCATTAATATTACTCCATTAATATTATTTAGTATCAAAATGATGACAAGATTCGATGTTTATGGTTCTTAAATGTGCATTCTTGAGAAATTTTCTGGAACTTTCCAAATTAAAATTTGACATGTGATCACCGTGAATTCTATTCCGTAAGTAAACATAGCATGTTTGACGAAAAAAACCCGAAAAATGTTTAAATAAGAAGTTTGATGAAGCACTCAAATAATGTTTATTTGTTGTAAAACTAATTAAGCTTTGATACTTATGATTTAAAAATGATAGATTTTTTCGGAAAACTTAATTTTTTTTTTTTTTAGGTTTGACATTTGAATTCTATAATTACAGTAGTTAAAACTACATATCTGTGATTGAAGATTTTAATGCATTGTGTGTGACTTGAATGTAACTGTAATAAAAAAAATGAATGGTCAAATTCCATTTGAAAATCCAGAAAAAATTAGTTTGTTAATCAATAAAATAATTATATTGCGAAACTTTTTAATTTCTGTTGTTTTTACTCAAATGATTTTGTTCTCGCAAATTTTAAAGATGCTAAAAATAATTTTTTTTTATTCTGTCAAACATTTTACAGAACAAAGCAGTTGAACAAAAAAATGAACTTTTGGATTTTTTTTTGTGTGGTTTTATAAAATGTAAATTCACAAAAAAGGATCAGGTATTCTGAACAAATTACCTATGATTTTAAATGGGAATTTTAAAGTGGATTTTTCAAAAGTCAAATCAAAGCCTTTAGTTGATTTATTAAAATCGAAATTCTCAATTTAATTATGTCAAATGATCCAAATGAAAGCATGAGGAAGTACGGATCAACGTTTGATGGAGTTTTTTATATATATATTTAAATAAAATTTTGTATATAAAGTATTTATAACCTATTCCAGCTACTATAAACTTATTGTATCCTTCTTAGAATACAATTAATTCACAAATATGATTGTATATTTCGCCCAAAAATATTACTTTATGAGTGCAGACATATGAATAAATAATTTTGTAGGACAATACTAATACCCCCTTGTTTTTTATTCACCGAATTAATCCCTGAAATAACATTACAAAATTTGCAGTTATCACTTCTATCGTGTTGTCATAAGCATGCACACTTTTTATTATCCATTTCTTCAATAGAATCGCTACTCACAGGCTGTGACAAATCAAAAATTTCCTCAACTTCGGTTGCACAGATAGGCGGTCCATCATCAAATGTATCATAACATTCAAAATTTTAAAATATCCCAGCGTTGTGGAGTTGGATGAGATAAGAAACGAATTGAATGCCTTACTCAAGATTCTCACGATAGGTTACTAGGGCCGGCTCTAGTAGTTTTGCCGCCCCGGACAAAAATGGAAATTCCCGCCCCTATCTCTAAAGCCAAAAATTATAATTAAAAAGTATGAATTGTTCATATTGATACTAGAGATGGCGCTTCTTTCCGAAAAAGGTCGATTTTTAAATCGATTCGAATCGTAACCTGATGAATCCATTCCCAAAAAAAACGAGGTCTAAAAGATCGATTTCTAAAAAATCGATTTTTTTTTTCAAGTCTGCATTTACAATGTAAATATAAACCCATTTTATGAAAAACAAGAAATATACCATAATAAGCGATTTCTTATCAGTAAAATCAGGAAATTTTTTATTTCAGAAAATTCTACAATTACAATTATTTTTATTTCCATAACAAAGTATCAGGTATAAAAGAAGACATTTATTTTCAAAATGTATTTGTTACATTAAAAAGTTTAGAAAATAGATAATATAGCCTATAGTTCCCAATGCTTAATATCTAAGCTTTTTAAAAACAACAGTCTGTCTTGTCTGCTGGGATCCAAGCGGGGGGTTCCGCTCATCATTTGCGATGTTGCCGGCAATCGAAAAAAGGCACTCGCAAGAAACAGATGATCCAACGATACTCATGTACATCATGGCTATTGAGTTGACGTGATGATAGTTTTTTTTTGTTCTTGCCAGTAAATTAACCCTTTAACCACCAACACCGTAATATAATTAATTATAAATAATTTAACGATTTTTACCAAAACAGAAAGGTCGATTTTCTAGAATGAAATATCGATTCACTGAATCGATTCAGTGCTACATATCGATTTAAAATATGATTTTTTATTGGAGAAATCAATTCTTCGATTAATCGATTTCAGATCACCTTCGTCCCTAATTGATAGACACCTATAAAGCCTGAATAAATTTTGCAAACAAAAAGGCATCATAAAAATTATATATACATTATTTTGAGTCTTAAAAAATACCAAATAATTCGAAATTAAGAACACAATTACCTGTTATTACTCGAAACGAGTAAAATGTAAGAGAAGGAACCGCTCATTTTAGCAGGCCAGTTTATACGAAAAAGAGTAACTTACAGTAACTACACTCGAGACTAAAATAAAACATCTCATGAGGCTCTCTCTCTACCAAAAATTTTAATTACCCCCGTCCTTTTTTGGGTAGCTGAAAACAGACATCGTATGGGTGAAAGGAATGTCCGTGGTAGTCCGGGATGTAGAGAAAGTTACTAGTGAAAGATATGTAAACATATCAAATTTCATGATTTAACATGTTCCCCCTCTTCGAACCCTTCAAGTTTCGACAGAAAAGAAAACTGGCATAAAACATACAGACTACAAAATAAGGAAATAAGATACGTTAAATGAAATACCAAATTCACACCCAATAATATTTCACTAGCTGCACAGCCCAGCGTTGCACGGGCTTTCTCTACTTTAATATAAATTTTTCCTTTCCTTCACAAAATCAGCACTTCTAATACTCTTTTTCAAAATGACTTCCACCCCCACCCCTCCGCTTAGCCCGGCGTTGCTCTATCTTTTACCGAGTGTACAACTTAAAATTCCCTGTTTCGAAATTTTTTCGCTTCTTTTCTTTGTCAGACAGGTTTATTTGCCCCCGGCGTTGCACGAACATTTTTAAATGCATAACATATTGTCATGGAAATAAATTCCTCTTCCCCTCTCGCTATCAGCCGTTCCTGGTATGTGTGTGATTTGTATATTAACGTCATTACAAAATTCGCGTGGTAATTTCCCACAATTAATTATTACTGCCCATTTAAAATTTTGGCTACCGCTAAAGACCCGCTGTCGAATCTGTCGAGAGTAAAAAATATCGATTCAAATGCCGCCTTTAAAATTTGCCGCCCCATGCAGGGGCCTGGTTTGCCCCTGAGGTTACACTCACGACTCATCTGCACTCGTTAAGTCTAATAATGGTCTTCGCCCTTTTCCGTCGAAATTTGCTGCAAACAAGAAAAGTCTTTTTTTGTGTGTGTGTTCAAGACAAAAATATATATGTCATTTGAAAAAAATCCAATTTTTTCTAATACAAAAAAAAAATTTCCGGCTGCTGAAATAATTCGTTAATTCGAGTTTTTTTTATTCGTTAAATAGGGGTTTTTTTTGCCTTTTATTTTAATCAGGGAAAGAGAAAATTCGTTAAATCGCCAAATTCGTTTAATAAGAGTTCTTTAAATCGGGATCCATGTGTATTTATGTTTTTGATTATCTCGCGTATTAAATGAGAAGATAATTCGCACTTCATTTAACATCATGCTGCTGCTACTTTTTTTCCCTTAAGTATAGCAAAAAGTGCGTGGCTATTACTTGATTTTATTATCATTTGATCTTATAATTTCATATTCCAAAACCAGCTGATCTTTGTTTGTCAGAAAACAAAAGGAAAATTGACGCACGAAAACATTAGTTAAATTTTTAAAAGCAGACAATAACTTTATAAAATAAATGTATTGGCAAATTTTTTTAAGGAAACAAGTTACGAACAGAATAAATAATCGATGAATGCAAAAGAATGAAGTATTATCAATTATTATAAAACAATAAAAACAAATTAAGCAATCGAAAATAGTATCCATTTATCAGTGGTATAGAAAGTCTTGAGTGGGCCTTGTATCAAAATTCCTTGGAGGTCCTTTTAGTGTTTTTGCCTACACATTTTGAGGCCCCGTATCATTGTTAGGGTGGTAGCTACGCCCCTTCTCCATTTACTAATAACTTGCTTTTGAAGGTATCCGACTACGTTCGGAACCGTGATTTTAAAAAAGCGCATAAATGGATAATTTTCATGATATTTAGTGTCACTTAGATTAGAATACATCCGGTCGGCACTTCTTTTTCAGTCAACTTTGTGTCCGCGTGTGAAAGGAATTCTCTCCTATTTTCACATTAGATATGTGGAGACAGGAAATGAGTTGACAAAGTTGCCTCGAGTGAAACCAGACCTGCTCTTCGATTAAAGGAGGGGGCTTTCCGAATCATACGTACAACATGTAGGTCTACCTACTTCTTATTCGAGGATTTTTGCACTACAGCTGCCCAATTACATTTCCCAATATACGTTTTTGCGTTTAAATAAGCTTGCGCCTTTTAGGTCTTATTAATTTCTGTGATTTATCAACCCCTTTCTTTTACCCATGTAAAGTTTCCAGGCGGGGCCATTTTTAACCTCTCCTGTGCCTTAGGCACATCAAATTCTTACCCCACACTATTTCTTGATCATCCCCTCCTTCAGTTTTTACCTTTACAGCAGGGGCGTAACGTAATGGGGCCCAGGATTCTAGGGGCCAAAAGCCTGACTGACGCCGAGTACGCATTCCTTTGTAAGATCTGGCTTGGGGACCAAAACGACTTTACAGGAGGCCCTACTATTATACGTTACGCTACTGCTTGCCAGGTTTGGTTAGGGGCGCTCTTGCTTCTTACTCTTTCCTCTTCTTTGTTTTTGTTCTTTGGAGAGTCTTTCCACTATGCACCTCCTATTGACTCATTGTGTCACAAACAGGCAACCGGCAGCCGTAAGGGAAGGTTTGGCCAGTCATGTTCATTCCTTACCTTACAACATCACAAACCACCTACCCACCCTTTTGCAATTACAGTGCAGACTCTACATTGTAGAGTATATATCACTGTTTTCAAGTTGTTAATAATCATCTTTTATTATCTCCGTAGTGGTGGTTTAGAGCTCAGGCACGTGCACGATAAAGGGTCCCTGTTTCCGGGCAGTGTGCAACCGTGTGTCCATTTCATCACTTCTTAAATTTGCTGTGAATTGCTTCCTTCAACTTCTCATACACAGCAACTTCGTCACTACATACTCGCCAAGGCATTTATACTTCCATATTGGACTCATTTAAGGGAAATGTTGCTTAAATTTTACTATATTTCACTAAACATTAAATTGCTCTAATTTTAATTTGATTTGTAAGAGTGATGAAGGAAATATCTGCAGCGACCTTGCAGCTCAACATAACGACTCCAAAACTGAACTGAATTGATCTGTTATTATTGTAGCGTGCCTGGTTCCATGTGTTGTAGTTCTTGAAAGCTTACCTCTTAATTGCTCGTTTAATCTTTAAAGTTAATAAATGTTATTGTTATTTAATTCAACCGTGTTGTAGTGAAGAATGCCTGACCACGCAACGCGGCAGTGGTGACCCCTTTTGGACTTAAAAACACGTAAGCTATTCTGTTCTACTGGCGAATGCAATACAAATTCTTCTACTACGGATGATCAGTACGTAGCGAAAGATTTTTTTTTCTCCTTCTCCTCAAGGCCACTTGAAGCATCTGCTCGGAGATTTGTTTCGCTTCCTGCTTATTCAACAATATGACTAGTGAAACCGTTGAAGTCGCTCGTATTGCGTTGCGGCTGCCGCCGTTTTGGAAATCCAACGTTCGTCTATGGATTGCGCAATGCGACCATGCATTCACATTCAGTGGTATCTCCAGTGATGATACTAAGTATTCTGCTTTGGTTGCGAACCTGGATGCTGAAACTCTCTCCTACGTGTCGGACATTGTGTTAAGCCCTCCGAACAGTGACAAATATCGCACTCTCTCGCAGCGGCTCATCACCCAATTTAGCGACTCGGAGACTCAAAAAATTAAGAAACTGCTTACTGACCTTCAGCTAGGGAGATGAGAAGCCCAGCCACCTGTTGCGAAAAATGAAAGAGCTGTCTAATGGTCAACTCCAGGATGACTTTCTGCAAAGTTTGTGGCTTCAAAGAATGCCACCACATATCCAGACTGTTTTTTCTGCATCCTTGGAGCCTTTGGATAAACTGGCTATCATCGCCGATAAGGTTTCTGATGTTGGTTCATCCTCAACTATCTGTGCTGCCACAACTGTTCCTCCACCATCCCAGTCATCTTCATGCAGCGTTCAGCCAACCATGGACTCTTTCGCCAGGCAGATCCAAGAGCTGTCTCTACAAGTTGCTGAACTGACAAGAGAGCGCAATTCCTCTCGCCACCAACGATATAGTTCTGACCGCCGGAGATCACATTCACGCTCTAGGAGTGTCAATAGAGGAAGTGGCATCTGCTACTATCATCGCCGTTATAAAGAGCAGGCCCGCAAGTGTGTTTCACCTTGTGCATTTGTGCAAAAAAAAAACGAGTAAGCTCTGTCATAGCTGGAATGGCAGAGCCCTCGAAACATACCAGCCGGTTATTTTTATTAGACCGCAAGTCTGGCCAGAAATTCCTCATAGACTCTGGAAGTGAAATCTGTGTCATCTCACCTTCCCCAACTATGAATAAATCACCTCAGTCTAACTTCTCCTTATTTGCTGCTAATAATACCAAAATTCCAGCCTATGGTATGGTCCGTAAAGAACTGAACCTGGGTCTGAGGCGACCTTTTATCTGGACTTTCATAATTGCTGATGTATCATCTCCTATAATTGGTGCTGATTTTCTAAAGCACTTCAACCTTTTAATCGACCTTAAGAAAAAAAGGTTGGTGGATGTGGAAACTTCTCTTTTCACTTCTTGTGTTTTTTCAAATATTGTACAGCCCTCAATCCTCACTGTAGATGCAAACATTAGTTTTAAAAACATCTTATCGGAATATCCAGACCTCAGCAACCTTTCTTTAATTTCCAAATCAGCATCACATGGCACAGTCCACCATATTATTACTACTGGCCCACCAGTCACTGCCAGGCCTAGAAGGCTACACCCTAAACTGTATGATGCAGTGAAGGTAGAATTTGAATTTCTTCTTGCTCAAGGCATTATTAGACCTTCCAAAAGTCCCTGGAGTTCTCCTCTTCATGTTGTGCCCAAATCTGACTCTACAGTTAGACCTGTTGGGGATTACAGGCAGCTGAATTCTGTTACTGAGTTCGACAGCTACCCCATGCCTTATTTGAATGACTTTGCTCATGCACTACATGGCAAGAAGATATTTTCCAAAATAGACATTTTTAAGGCAATCCACCAAATCCCTATAGCTGAGTGTGATATTCCTAAGACAGCTGTAACAACTCCATGGGGTCTTTACAAATATACCCATTTGTGTTTTGGCCTTGTGAATGCACCACAAACCTTTATGCGATTCATGCATGAAGTACTAAGAGGACTTCCTTTTTGTTTTGTCTACTTGGATGATATTTTGTGTTACTCAGAAAATGCTGAGGAGCATCGTTCTCACTTAAGAACTATATTCCAAAGACTGAGCTCATATGGTTTAAAACTAAATATCTCTAAATGTGTATTTGGTGTGACTGAACTCATTTTCCTTGGCCACCTTATCACTCCTGATGGCATTAAGCCATTGCCTGACAAAGTTCAAGCAGTTCTTGATTACAAACAACCAGAGACTGTTAGCTCTCTGAGAAAATTTTTAGGACTGTTAAATTTTTATAGACGTTTCTTGCCCAAAGCAGCTGAACAACAGTATTTTTTAAGTGAATTTTTAAAAGGTTCTAAAGGTAAGAAGGACTCAAAGCCTTTAAACTGGTCTTCTGAGACAATTACAGCATTTTAGAGGTGTAAACAAGCTCTTGCTGATGCTGCACTTCTTGCTCATCCTTCACCTTCTGCCCCGCTTGCTCTTCATGTGGACGCCTCTGATTATGCCATAGGAGGTGCACTTCACCAAGTTGTGGACTCTGAGCTACAGCCATTGGCTTTCTTTTCCAGAAAACTTACTTCATCTGAAAAGTCTTACAGTGCCTACGACCGTGAACTCCTTGCTATCTACTCGGCTATCCGACACTTTCGGTATATGCTGGAAGCTAGAGATTTCACAGTGTTTACTGACCACAAGCCCCTCACTTATGCTTTTAGGGCAAAAAGTGACAAGTGTTCTCCACGGCAGATCCATCAGCTGGATTTCATCTCTCAGTTCACCACAAATATTGTACACATTCCAGGATCTGACAATATTGCTGCTGATGTTCTCTCTCGTGTTTCTGCAATCACCTTCCCAAGTCAAATTGACTATGACTGTATTGCTGAGACACAACAGACTGATCAGGAGCTTCACACCCTAATAGCATCTGGAACTTCCTTGAACTCAAAAAAGGTAACTTTTCCCAATTCATCTACTGAAATTATGTGTGATCTATCAACGGGCACAGCCAGACCCTACATCCCAAAACAGCATCGTCAAGATGTTTTCTCTGCTATGCATAATTTATCCCATCCTGGCATACGTCGATCAGTGCATTTGATGAAGCAGCGTTTTGTTTGGCCATCATTCTCATCAGATGTAGCTAAGTGGGCAAGACACTGCCTAGCTTGCCAAAAATCCAAAATTAATCGTCATACTAGATCACCTCTTTCATCATTTCAAGAACCTTCCCAACGTTTTGATCATGTTCATCTGGATCTCACTGGACCTCTACCTCCATCAAATGGCTACACCTATTGCCTGACAATGATTGACCGTTTTTCGAAATGGCCAGAGGCCCAACCTCTCAAAGACATAACTGCTGAGGCTGTGGCTGAGGCCTTCTTTTCCTCTTGGGTGTCTCGCTTTGGAACTCCTGCAATTCTCACAACCGACAGGGGCAGGCAGTTTGAGTCCTCGCTCTTCAAAGCTCTTAGCAAACTACTTGGTGTTCAGAAGTGTCGTACAACTGGATACCACCCTCAAGCTAATGGGATGATCGAAGAATTGCACCGCCCATTGAAAAGTGCAATCAAGTGCCATGCTACTGAGCGTTGGACAGAAGTACTCCCTATCATCTTACTAGGTCTACGAGCTTCTCTTAAAGAAGATATTCTGTGTACCCCAGCTGAATTAGTTTTTGGGACCACTATTCGACTGCCAGGGGAGATATTTGACTCTTCCAAGCCAGACGATGATGTTGTGAATTTTGTTTCGAAACTTAAGTCTCACATGCAATCACTTCACCCTAAACCACCAAAACACCATGTCAAACGTCCAGTTTTTATCCATCCAGGACTGTTGGAAGCAACACATGTTTTTCTTCGCCGAGACATGTTACGTCGTCCACTTCAACAACCCTATGATGGCCCTTTCAAAGTCTTACAAAGGAAGGATAAAGTGTTTTTCCTTGACATCAATGGTAAACGGGTATCTGTATCTATTGATAGATGCAAACCTGCCTTCTTTCTTAACACTGAGGACTTTCAACACTACCTCAAACCAAGAATGAAACACCTGCTACTGTGGAACCTAATGCAACAGCTTCAACACCAGCTACTGTGGAATCAGATCCAACGCCTACCCAGCCATCTACACGTTCTGGTCGCAAAGTTCATCTTCCAACTAGGTATTGTTGACACTGGAAGGGGAGTATGCAGCGACCTTGCAGCTCAACATAACGACTCCAAAACTGAACTGAATTGATCTGTTATTATTGTAGCGTGCCTGGTTCCATGTGTTGTAGTTCTTGAAAGCTTACCTCTTAATTGCTCATTTAATCTTTAAAGTTAATAAATGTTATTGTTATTTAATTCAACCGTGTTGTAGTGAAGAATGCCTGACCACGCAACGCGGCATATCTAATAATTATATACATAATGCTTTTAATCACTTATTGTTTTATCCAAAAGACATCTATCTTATTCATAAAATAAAAATTTTCTTAACATATTAGGTTTTATTTTTCTTAACATAGTAGGTTTCTCACAATTCAGTTGTTTCATATGGCGAAACTAAAGACATATCATGCAGGAGATATGATAGATTATCTAAACAGTTTTATTTAAAAAAAGATCAAACATTTCAATGCTTTGTTCTTTTAATAAAATAAGATAATAACTGAACGCGAATTACATCCAATTTATTATCTCTGTGAGAAGAATTTGACAAGAAAAGTCACTCTAAAATTGTTTATACAACTTCTTTTAATAGAACCCCCCCCCCCAAGTAAATCCTTGAAAGCAAAGCATTCGCTCGTGGCGCCATCTGTTACCCAATAGATTGTTACACAAGTTTATGAAAAGTTGAGAAATGCGATGAAGTTAAAATATAAAAACAAATATTTGTGTTTCAGCATTTTTTTTTTCCAACTTTCTAAAATTTATTCAAAGTTAAAAATTACACTAAAAACCTTTTTATAGCATCTGTAAATAAGCAAAATGAAAATATTTTCTTTATGAAAATATTTCAAGTTTGGGTCATTTAAAATTTCATAATTTCTATCAAATAATGTAAACTTTTTATCACATTTGTGCCAATTATGATAAACATATGCTTAATGTACATTTAAATATGTTTATTCAATATATATTTTTATTTGTTTTATAAAAATTACAAGGATTTGAATTAAAGTTTCTGAATAAATTAAGAAATATTAAAATGATGATAATAATGTATAACAGTAAAAAATTGATATTATGTTAAAACAACATAATATGTAACTGAAATATACAGTTACATATCTTAACTGGGCATACTTAAAAATATTCTAAAATATTCAAAACTGATTCAGTCCTTGATAAAATCCAATTTTTATAAAGCATACAATTTAAGAGAAAACTGAGAATATAAAATTTTTTCAGTACTTCAAAATCGTTAGATTTGCACAAACACACAGAGAAAACAAATATTTAAAGCAGTATCGTATTTTATTTTGCTGTAACTTTGTATAGATCAGAAATAATTCACTTTATACAAATTTTTAATTTTCGTCTAAAACAATTACTTCAAAACAATTGTGCTTAATAAAACAAATTGTTTCCTAGAACAGAATCAACAGAGGAAAAAGTATATTGCCCATTAAAAGTAAAAATATACTTTTAGAAAAGTAAAATTACATTTATGATAGAAATTGATTCACACTTATAAATACTGGAGTAAATTAAATGCTTTGCAAGAAAAAAATGCTTTTCAGTTTAATATTAAAAACTGATATTAAACTTTTATACTTTCAGCATATAAAAAACTAGATTTGCATTTACAACAATGGATCATGAAATAAATTGAAATAATTCCTGGCTATTAATATAACAGATTATTTAATGTTCTTATGGTATTCACTGTCTAATAAGTTTTTAATAAAAATAACTTGTTTAATAATTTGTTAACGTAAGCTATATACCATTCATATACTTAATTTTTGAACAAAGTAAAAAATATCAATATTTAAATATATTTTAGCAACTTAAAGCCTATTTAGTATTAGATTAAAATTATTACAAGTACTTGATACTTGGAAATTATAATAAATAATGGTCCTTATATATTTATACAATAAATTGTATATGAGCAGAAGAATATAATTTTCAATAATGAATTATCTGTGATACATCTACACTTTATATGTAACAAAATTACAAACAAATTTAAAGCCGGCAAGCTCGTGCAAAATTGACAAGTAATGGTGCATAAGACAAATGAAAATTAAAAACTAATATGTACTTTAGAGATATATACTAAAATTCCTATCATATTTAAAAAGAAATTTGTTAAGCTGTTTTCTATCAAAATTCTTATTTACAAATCAATTCAAGTTTTTTAAATACCTTTTACAGAGTTCAGCAAGAAAAATGCAGTGCCAATTTTGATTGAACATTAAAACCAAGATAGTTTCATTTTATATACAAATATATTCGAAGCAATAGGTATAGACATATACAAAATATCAGCTGTAGCCATTCTGTTATAAATATTATATATAATGTTCACACTGCACTGAGTAAAAATAATACACGGTTATAAATTCCTGCATGCTAATTAATACAAAGATAAATAAATAACATTATATTTCAGTAGAAAAATACATTGCAATAAAGCATTTATGTTTTGCTACAATAACTTGTAAACAAAAAATATATTGCCCCTATATAATAAAAATAAATAAATGCAAATAGAGCTCTTTTTAACATAAGCTCCTTTAAACATAATTTCATCAAGTGAATCACATATCAAAATATTAATAAATAAAAGTATAACAGCATATAGAAATCTAACTAAAAGCTTTTAAATCATTTTGAAACAATACTTAACTTTTTCAATATATATATATATATATAAATTAAAAGAATTTTAGACATACATACAAACAATTTGTAATTTGTGATGAAGAATATTTCATAAAAAATGCTTATTTTTTTAAATAAAATATACTTGAACAAACATGATACATTTAATTTAATAAAGCTTTTTCAGAAAAAGTTTTCTTAACTTAAGAAAAATATTTACTTAAAAGGGAGAAAAAAGGAAAAAAATTTTTAAATTCCATTTTTCATGTGATCCAAAAATAACATCTTAACATGAAAAAAAAAATACTTTCAATTACTTAAAAGGCTTTCTTTACTAGTAAGAAATAAATATTTCATTTTTATTAAGTTCATTTCTGATTTATATTCTAACATAGATATATAAAATATAAGTTATTTTACAGTAAAGTAATGCTCCAGTACTCTAAAAATTATATAAATAATTTTTTTAAAAAAAATTTACATTTAATTTATAAAGTTTTTCATATATATTTTTACCTCATGTATAATATAGACTCTCTACTAAATAAACATACATTTTACACAATTTCTTAAGCATTAATATAAAAAAGATAAAAAGGGTTATATTAGAGAAATTTCTAAAATATATACAATTACATAAATAATTAACAAAACATTCAGCAACTCTTTTAATATAAAATAATCATTAATATCATTTGCATACTAATAAATACATCTCTCGCACATTAACAGTTTAATTATAAAAGTGAAAAAAAAATCTTAATTAACATGAAGTATATATTAACACAAATATATAGTTTAAAATCAACTATAGACAACACAAATGGAATGCCAAATTTTCCTACAACTATTTTTGAAACTAAATATATATACATATTGTTGATCCTGAAAAACTTTAAACTCTTATAATCTCCTATCAAAAAATTCTCAAAGAACTAAAAAAAAGTATTATTTTAATAGCTATTAATGAAATTCTGATAGAAAATTTAAGTTGACAACAATACAAATTGTATAGCAAAATTAGATAAATAAATTCAAATAAACTAACCAAAATTTAAATTTCTTTATTTATGTAATTTATACAATATTTCTAAACAAATTAATTCAAACCATCTTACATTCCATAAAATTTTCCTAAGAATGTTTATCTTTATTTTGATTCAAAAACAAAATGCAAAATTTGGAAATCCAATTAAGAAAAAATTTATTCTGTAAAAAAATCCTTTTTAACTGTTAAATATTTTAAATGTATTTTCAATAGTTTAACTTAAGTACTGATTTTTTAAAATAATAAATTGAAACATTATAATTCAAAAGTCAAACAGAAAATAGTTTTTTCTGTATGCTGCAATATTCAACTATAATGGTTTAATTTTAAAAGCCTGGAAATACCAAAATATAATTCAAAAAAATTTATTCTGTAAAAAAATCCTTTTTAAGTGTTAGATATTTTAAATGTATTTTCAATAGTTTAACTTAAGTACTGATTTTTTAAAATAATAAATTGAAACATTATAATTCAAAAGTCAATCAGAAAATAGTTTTTTCTGTATGCTGCAATATTCAACTATAATGGTTTAATTTTAAAAACCTGGAAATACCAAAATATAATTCAAGTCATTCCCTGTGGAATCCAGTTTTTTGTTTTATTGAACAAGAGATATAACCTCTGTTACTTAGAATAATTTATTTTTCTATCAAGCATTCCATTTTTGTGTGGAAGTTGCAAGAACATAACAAATAACATAAAACTTAACAAAATTTGTACCACTTTGCACTGAACATAATTATTGGTTATATTCTAAGAAAATAATACAAATTAACTATGAATAGAAAGTTACATAATCATGATTCCCACAATGAAATAATAACTTCAGATCTATCATTTTAAATTCTTTTTTTTTCTTCTCATATTTATATGTGCCAGTAAAATTCTTATTTGTAAATCCAGTCTTAAACAAAAATAATAAGCTAGCAAAAACATGGAATGAAATCTTAGCAAAATAAGTTTCAAAACTATTGCATAGTATCGTAACTTTTCTTCCATTATCAGACTTAATATTTAAAATGTATCTGATTATTTAAAGGCTTATAGTAATACCCCGATTTACATAAAATCAACTTACATAAATTTTCAGATATGTAATTTTGCACTATACACTGTCCCATCCTAATTAATATTTCTCACAGCAATCAAAAATCTAAAAAATCCTTAATCTAAATCCAAAAACCTTGAAATTTCAATTCAAATCTGTAGATACTTAACTTTTATATCTTTTTTTGTTTATGCTTCTTGGCCTCACCTACTATGTAACTTTTGGGGTTTTGCTGTATTTATTTATAACAATAACAAATATTGAAAAATGTATTTCAAAGGTTACAATGAAAATTCAGAAGTAAATGGTACTGATGATTCAACATGAACATAAAATTGTTGTTTAATTAATATACTTAATCTCATGTTTTTGACTTGTATGAACCAAAATTTTTTAATTTTATTTGGCTGAGAATTCTATTGTATGTACCTAAATATGCAATGACAAGTCACTTATTAATATTATAAAATCAAATTAAAATATTTAAAAAGGAATGGACCTACAAATTTTAGCTTTAAAATTTGTGTTCAGAGTTTATGTGCCATTTAATTCAGATTAATATATCTAATGTGCATAGTCAAATTAATTCAAATATTTAATTATAGTTAATATCAAGGCAAATTTAAAAGGTCATTAGCTTCATATAATTTATGGGTCTCGTCAAACACTTTTTTGGAAACACTGGCAATGTCTCCCATCATTTTTGCATAAAATTGAACAACAGCTTCATCACAGGGACTACCATATACTCTTTCAATAAACTGTTGCTTGGCAGGCAATGTGTACATGGCAATAGTGGCACCTTTTCGGATGAGCCACGGGTGGTATTTGGAAAGGGTCTCATTATAGCACTTCTGTGCAATCGTCGAACTCTTTGCATCAATATCAGCACAACTAAAGTCGTTCATGAATGACATAATAAATTCCAAGGATCTGTGAAGTCGTAGCAAAGTTCTCGAACCAGAAGGTTGACTTGTGTTTCCAGTTATTCCATTGCAAGTTTCATATTCAATCATGGACTGGATGGTTGTGTACTGGTCACTGGCATCAGATTTCTTATACTCTTCTAAAATAGTTACTTTGCTGATAATATCTGATGCTACAAAACCAAATACAGATCCAAGAAGAGTAAAAAATCTATAAAAAGAAACCAAGGTATAGTTTCAAACATTTTTACTATATAAAATAACTAAACATAGAATTAATATCATGGTAGCTACATAACTATTACTCTTCCATTTATGTTACTATTAAGATTTCCAATACACACACACTGTTCATGACATTAAAATGGATAATTGTTTAATAGAATTGATTGTACTAATTTGATATCAGTACACTACAGGCCAAGTTGCAGTTAATATTTGCCACATTGAGAGATAACATTACAATATGGAACCTTGATTTTTATCACTTGATAATGTGTCTGCCATTGTGAATACATGCATTACAATAAATTGTTATTGATTAATTTTTATGGTAGTAACCCTATTTTCAGATGATTTTTATATGATTCGTTTACAAATTTAATCATTTTTGTTGTCTTGATTGCCGTTTTCAAATTCTGTTGTTCGTTCGAAAAAAAGATACTTTGAACGCTATTGGCGAGTACCAGATCTTGGTTTTTTTTTTAAAGAATATAAAGGCTTAGTAGCTCTGTTTTTAATTATTATGGACCAAAAGGAGTGCCAAAAGTTAAAGTTTATTTTGTTTTCAAAGAATTCAATTTTTTTTTTCTTCTCATTCCTGATAAAAATTTTGCTCATTTCGGCAAAATGAAATGTGATAGGTGTCAGGAATAAGCTATTTTTCAAAATTATTTTTATGTTGAGTTCTTAGTGCTAGGCTGCCATCTTAGATTGAAAACAACTCGTCACCCAATTCTTATTTAGTGCAATTTCAAAACAGAGCCCCCCAAAAAAGCCATTTGGCACACAGTATACTGATAACTAATAAGTTCTAAATTGATAAAAGAAATAAAATTGTATAAACATATTCTTGGGGGAAAAAAGGATTCAAACAGAGTATTTAAAATATTTCACACTCAAAAAGTAATCTTATCATAACATACATACAGATTAACAGCAAATTTCATCATAACAGCCCCTGACTTAACATGTGAAACAGGAAACATGTAGAGAAATAATGGAAAGAAGGGGGGATATGAATGAAAAAATATATAGAAATCTATTATTACTCAAAAAAAAATATGTCTAATGATATTTAATAAATTCAAAACAAACAATATTAAAATTGCCATTTTTTAAATGATAAAGGAAATATTAACTATAACCTTGTCCTTTTGAAATAAAAAACTACCATGCAAATACACTGATACATTTATTGCCAAATTGTAATGCTAATCATTTGATCTTAATTTTCAAAACTTCCAATTTTATGTTTAATTGAACTATGTTTTTAACTTAACTGCTATATTTGATATAAACATGTCCTCTTCATTTCACCATGCAATTTTGATATTTCCAGAGTGCAGTTGATGTATGAAAACAAGCACTCGATTTTGTCGAATCCACATTACAGTTATAAATGCACGAGGACCAAATTACATACATAAACATGTAATACATTTTAGAGAAAAGAAGTAGTTAAACAAGCATTAGAATACTTTCCATTAATGCCAGAAAACTTAATGTATTTTGTCTTGGTGCATTTTTGTTGTTATAAGTGTTATTAGTCTGATACAGAAATCCTTCCTAAGGTAATAATTGTTTTATACTCATTACTTGCATGTATAATAATGATTTGTTTGTCTAATCATTGCTTTGAATGTGCCAATGTGATCCTAAAAGTATGGATACTAGTTTTTTTTTCATATTTCCCTTTTTCATCTCTACTTTGAGAACAATATTACAATTTAGAATCAACTATTATTATTACAATAAGCATCAAAATTCTGCAAGTATAATAAAATTGACGTTGGAGTGTTTCATCTATTAAACTATAATGCTAAAATAAAACTCAAACAAGGAAGATTTATTATTTAATACAGTCAACATTTTTCTTTAAAAAAATGCTGACTGTAAAAGCCCCAAATCAAAAATTACCATTTAATACGCAAAAATAAATATGTGCTCAGTAACTGAAGTGATTAATTTGTATTACTATAGCACTTAGTATGAATAACACAAAAAAATTTTCATGAATTTTTGTTTAACAAACATTTAGTAAATACATATAGAACACACAGTAAAAACATTTAACATATAATTTAAACTTAGTTAATAACTTCATCCTCAATATATCAGAAACAATTTCCGAATTAGATTGGATTGAATCAGATCAAATATGAAATTATTAAAGACGAAGTTAAATGCTATGATTATTGTCGATGACATTAGCAATTAAGCAAGACATGAAAATATGTATCAACCGGAAATTAAATTAATCAAAATTCTCAAATTAAAAGAATTAAATCTCATCAAAAGAAATAATGAATAAAAAAATTAATTACCTATACAATTCTTTAAAGGCAATAAGGTACTGTTCCATTTCCAAAGCATTACTTTCTTTACAACATTTTTCGAGAGAATTGTACAATAACTGAATATCAAATTGATCTGATGCTTTTTCCGCAATATTTTCTTCGTTAATTTTATTAGTAACGTCTTCGTTTTCCATTTTAAAAGTATGAGAACAAACGACTAGAAAATGATATAATTTCACTGTACAACACAAATAATTTTGAAGATTAGATAATACAATGAAAATATTTACGTTTAGATAAGAATTTCATAGTGACTTGTGCTAAAAACAGCAAAATTTTAAATTAAAATTCTAAAAGATATTATGCCATAAAAAATTATATTTCAATTTTTCAAAATCATCCATATATTTATAAAAATATAAATATAATATTTAATTATATAAACTTCAGTTTTTTAAATTCTATTTGTCATTAAAGAGAAAAAATCAATCTGAAGTGAATCGAATTTTTGTTGAAACGGAAACTAAATGTCACTGGATGGACAACGAAGCACTTAGCTCTGTCAGGCTTTAATCTCCAGACATTTATGTGGTAATGATAGTAATGCTCAATTTCCTATTTATCCAATGTGGAAAATTTTTTTCTAAAAATAAAAAAATTGCGATTAAATATTTTTAAATTTTGTGAAATTTAAAATTAATAAGTTAAAAATTAGAGAAAATAATTAAGAATAATAAGAGAAAATAATAAGTTAAATTATCAAAACAATGGGCGGGGCTATGCCAAACCAATCCGAATGCCGTGAAATGGTCCGAGATTTATATAATTGAAGCTAAATGTAGATGATATATTAAACACAGCGACGCTGAGTAAAGAAACCTTGATTTCAGATTAAGACCTCGCGACTTCGATTTTAAGATGTTAAAGATTTCAGTGAATCATGCTTTTTCTCATTGTTTAACTAGTTAATAATTGTGTTTTGAAGTGAGAAATATTATAAATAATAACGAACGAAAATTTTAGAAATTTATCAGCCATACATTTTAACACGAATTACTTCAAAAGCTCTTTATATTGATTAAATAGATAAAGATGAATACTTTTAGATAAAATGAAAAGCTTTTAAGTTCCTATTCAACACCAATAATAAACAAAAAACCAAATTCTCACTGCTTTGAGATAGATTAAAAGATAGGCTTCACAGAGATGACGTTTGCCAGTTTTCTTCTTTTTTTTTTTTTAATTATATATTTCCTGATTATAAAGATGAATGTCCTAACTATTTTAAAGATTAGGGAAGTAGCAAATACTGATAAGCCCTTACAAAAATATCTAGATATATATTATAAATGCGAAAGTTTGTGAGGATGTTTGGGCGTCTTTCACGCAAAAACAACTGAATAAATTTTAAATGAAACTTTACAGTAATATAGCTTATACAACAGAATAATACATAGGCTATAATTTATAAAGATATTATGAGAAGTGTCCAAAATATAACGATATTTGTCAAGTAAGTAGGAAAAAATTCTGCGATCTGCATGCAATTATGGCATGCGCTGCAAAAATGCCCACGTATATTTTGTTTGTGAAAGAACCCTTTTTGTTTTGGCTACGCAAGGCGCTCGCTTCTAATTAATTCCTGTGATCAGCATAATTCCTAATTTTTTTTTATTTCAGAATAAAACTGAGTTTTGAAGGGAGAGGTTGTTATAAATCTCTCTTTATTTGAATGTTTTTTTCAATGATTTTATTATGCACATTTGGTAGTAAGAAATTGATGTTTTTTTTTAAAATAAATACTTTTATTGCTTCTGGTACTTACAGTAGATAAACTTTGTCTTTCACACTACATCATTTGGACATATTTGCATAGTTTGTTTGTGGTTAGTAGTTAATTATAACGCTATAATTTTAATTGAATAGGCGGATATTGCATTTTTAAGTATAAAAATAATTATAACCACTGTACTGTATTTTTTGGAGTGAGTGAATAATAACGTCGCACTGTGTTCAGTTACACGAGGGCTTTTGGCAACGGACCACGTAATTTTGAACCATGGTCAAGTGACGTGGACGACACCTGAGCTGGCACCCCCTTCTCTTAACTACCACACCACACCAACTAAGAAGGAATATTCTACTAATACTTAGCAAGAATATTCTTTGAAATCCACTCTCCCAAGATATACGGCAGCACGGGTTCTATGATGAGTATTTTAGTGGGGAAGGCGAACAGTTTTGTAGCAGATATTGCGTTTTCAGCGGATTGCAAAGATTATTATTTTTGTCGCAAAAAAATAATTAATGTCAAAATTTAAGTGTCTTATGGTTTTGTCTGTTAATGAAGACCTTGGAAAATGATTTGACTACTTATTTTAAGTGAACGGTGTACATAATTAATTTTACAGTGGAATATCTTTAATTAATTTATTAGCTCTAACGGATTAAATTTTCCTAAGTGGAGTATTTTGTTTATGTATATCCCTTAATTTGTACATGTAGTGATCCAAAAAAAAATTGTATGAAAAAAACTGCAGTAAATCATAATGTGGTAGATAAAGCATTAACGTGCATCGCGCCCCTACACGGCGGGTCTTACAAAGCTCTAATAAAGCTCGAGCTATGAAAGTAGCTAGACATTTGCCAACTTGATTATCGTTATCATTTCACTGTGTTTTTTATTGAATCGTCATTATAATTTAAGAAACGGCGTTGCTTGCGAATATTACAATTTTAACGTAAAATAAATACAACAGAAAGTAATATTAATGTATGACACTTTCAGATATAAATTATTTACACTATTTTAAGCGTCCATTATGCATTAACAATGTGTTACTTTTGCTGAGCAGAGATCAGCTTAGGGAGGTATTTTCAAAAATCGACCCTCAAGAGTTTTACGGGGAATTATAAATAAAAAAAAAATCCTTTTTATCAGCTATTAGATCTACATACTTAAAATTTAACAAAGGTGGTTTTTTTTTCTTTCTTTTTAGCTGAGATATACAAAAAGCTTTTTTTTTGTTTAATTTGCAATTCACATAAAATTAACTCATTAAAAACTTCCTTATCCTTCAATCTGTGTTGTTTAATTTTTCAATTCACCCGTGCGGAGAGCGGGTATACCAGCCAGTAATTAATAAAATATTATTGCAAAATTAGAGAAGGTCCGAAGTTATATTTATAATTATATTGTACACACTATTTGACTACAGTAGTCGAATAGAGTCGTGTTTGCTAGTTCATTCTCGGCAATGTTTCACTCGCACCTCTCACTCGGATCAGCGTGGTCAAGGTATCGGATCGTGGCTGGCCTTGTCACGAGTTCGAGCACAGTACCACTTAAGACCCGCCGTGTAGGGCAGCGATGCTCGTTAAATCTGTCGAGAGCTGAAACCTCCTCCCGTTGGTGTAGTGTCCCGAAGTTAGGAGAAGGGGTGCCAGCTCAGGTGTCGTCCACGTCACTTGACCATGGTTCAAAATTACGTGGTCCGTCGCCAATAGCCCTCGCGTAGCTGAACAGTGCGACGTTAATATTCACTCACTCCCTCTCGAATCAGAGTAGTCTTATAAAGATAGGATAACCTGCAAGGGGGATATGTTTTTCTTTTCTTTCTTTTAATCATTTTATACACGATTGTTTAATTTGGTACTTAAGTGTTATCGCAACTGTATTGGTGACATATGAAATGAAGCACATGGTTGCCAATTCAGAGCGTATAACACATGCGAAATCAGGGTTGGCAACTTGGCGAGTTATCTTGAACGTTGGTATTTTTGCGATAGTACGTAAGTACTCTTAATTTTTTTTATCAACAAACTAAACAATTTCATTACATAAATTTCTTGTCTTTAAATATACTTTTATTGATTCCATGAAAAGTGCAATACCTCATAGCAGTTTCGGATTTTTAAAAGCTATGATTAAAAAATCCTTAACACTTGTGTACAAAATAAATTGGTTTTAACACACATAGATGATTGATTCACTGCATAAACCACCAATCAAAGAATTCCTTGTAGAAATAATATCATTAGTTGAAACTAAATAAATTATGATAAAATTTTATTATTAGGAATAATAATTAAAATGAAAGTATTAAAAATATGCAAAATTCTTAGATAAATGTTAAAAATTGATTAATGACTCAAATAGGATTTTCCATTTAATATGTTTTAAATAAATTGCATAAATTATTGAATGTGTATATCACAATATTTTAATATGAAATTTGTTCCTCTTGGTGCATTTCAAGCGTCTTTTATATCTATTAAAATAGGTACAATATTGCGTATATTTCTTTCCATTTAATGATTTTTGCGAAATATAAAGTAAAGGTATGATTTATATATATAAGCTTAATATTTATTTAAATTCTTTAAAGTTCAAGTAAATTAAATTATGTAATACAAAATATTACAAGAAAAACAGGTATTAAAATTTATTACTTGTTTATTTTATAAAAAAATATGCTTGCTTTTTTAGAATTAACTGGTTTACCTCTTACATGTAATTTGATATTTATGTATTTATAGGGGGTGTAAGGGAATATATCATTTATTAAAAATAATTTTACTTTGTTTCTAACATTTCAACGTTATATTTAACATCAGTATTTTTTTTTTCTGTTCCAGAGGTATTAGAAAATAAATAGAAGAATGGCACCTTAAAATATTGTTTAACCTAACTTGTTTTAGGCCTGAGACGAAATTTTTTTTGTTTAATTGTGGCTAACTAAATTTGCCCTTAGCTATTTTCTTGCTTTCTACTTAATATTCATACTGAATTAGTATAATATATACATTCCTTCATTACATATCATAGCAGTTGTATAGTACCTAAGTTAAATACGAATCAACTTTATAAAATGTTGGAAGATAGCAAATAAAAGAATAAGATATAAAATTAGATAATTCCTTTTTCAATTCCTACTATTATAGTTCACTATCTCCCTATGTATATATATATATATATCTTGTTCAAATTTTTAATCGTTAATAAAATACTTTCTATCCATCCATTCAAGTTCAAATACATTTTTTTAAACTTGTAGTGGATAACACTAAATATTAATGCAGTTTTTTCAAAATTTTCTCCATTAATTGAATTAAAAAATGAATAAATAGTAACAAACAAAAAAATAATAGTCCAACAGCACATACAGAAAGGAAAATCGTTCGTTGTATCCCTGTAGTGTGCAATGGACTTCTAATCCAAAGGTCGTGGGTTCGAATCCCACCTGGGATGGCCTAGTTTCTGAGAATTTCTTTCTTACTATATTATTTTATTAGAATTAAATTTAATTAATGACTAAATAATAACAAACAAACAAAAAATAGTTCACTATATATAAAAAAAGGAAAATCGCTTTCTATTTTGTCACTTAATATTGTGATTCTGTCATATGTAAATTAATTGTAACTATTTAATAAAAAGTCACTAAAATAAAATTTTTCTTTGTTTATCTAAGTGGGAATTGACTAAATTTTTTTTATATTACTTGTTATGCAAGTTTTTCTATATGTTTGTGTTGTATAAACCTTGTAAAATTTAATCTATTGGTTTAATTTTCCTTGACATGAGCAATTGTTAAGCTAAGGAAACTAATTTTCATTTTTATAAAAATTTTTTAACTGTAAATATTTCAATTTGCTTTATGTGCTAAAGTGATGCATATTCTTGCAATCAATATGCGAGACATCCAACTTAGAAAATATAGCATTCAAATATAATAACCATTAGAAAATAATTCAAAACAAAAGTAAAATTTATCAACAAAAGATTTATTTTAAAATTATGATTACATACCCTTGTAATATAATAAACCTATTTATTTAAATGGTGGGTTTTAATTGAAAAAACTGGACAAAAAATGAGTCTTTCATAAAATATTCTCACTTTTTACCCGTAAACATTTATTTCAATTATTTACAAGCGAATGTTGCTGAGCACATTAAATGGCAATAGAGATTTTAACTATATGTATGATTTAATTTATTTTTTCCAAAAATAATTTTTCTTAAAAAAAAATCATGTGTATGCTTGAATAATTTACAGATTTAAAAGGGAAAGAAAGTTTTAATTATTTTGAGTTTCTAACTCAAAATTTTAATATGGATTATAATGCATAAAAAAAAAATTTTCACGCCCCTCTTCCAAATAACATTAATTTTTAGCTTCAAATGATAGAATATTTAAGAAATTAGTTTTAAAACTGCAGTTTCTCTATGTCTCTATATGCATATCATAATATCAATTCCATGTAGTAACAAATGTTTTTTGTTTTACCAAACTATTTTACTGAAACCCTAAATGAGCAATATGATATGATTGTACTCTCAAAATGAAATGAAACAAATTCTCTACAATATTTTTTATTTGAATAATTATCACACTAGTTACAAATATACACAAGATGAAGTTTAAAAACAAAATGCACAACAATCAAGTATATTTTTGACATACATATCCAAATGGCAAACAACATTTAAAAAATAGCACTACGTCACAGAATGGGGATTGGCAAAAATAAAATTTTCCCTCACAAAATATATCACACACATTGCGCCAATTCATAGACAATCTAACAGGCAGTTTAAGGATGGATTAGCGATTAATACTGGGGAAAATGTATTTTAAACAAATGAAAAATACATAAATTAAGTATAACCACAGCATAATCTAGAACTATATAATAAATAAACTCCAAAACAGCCCCATCGCTCACAAAAATAAATATATTTTATACCTGTTATGGAACAATGTCACTCGATCAAGGTAAAAAAAAAAGGAACTTTGCAATATAGCCCTCTTAGACTAGAATGCTTTGAAAAAACTTATTTCTGATAAACAGTAGTCTATATGCATACACTTAGACCATGTTTCAAAACAGGAAAGTCCTATTCGGATATAAATATCAAAATAAAAGGAACATGCTAAAATAAAATTATATTTAAGGTGTTTAAAGTTTACTGTTTTCATGATAGATCCATGCATACTGAAAAATGGAGGAATAAAAAAAAAAAAACTTCATTATGAAATTCTTGTCCAATATGAAAAAAGTAATGAGCAAGCTATACAATGCAAGATTTATATAATTGTACAGTTAAATTACCATATGATAGTGCCGAAAGTAGATTAAATATATTATACAAAGCTACATGTAAAACAGAAATGTTTATGTAAGTAAATATCAGAGTCTAAATTGTATTTTTTCCCCCTTTTCAATAAAAAAAAAGCTACTTTTGCATTTAAATGATGATTTGTATCAGTGATTCTTACATAGGATACCAAAATCAGATATAATGTCTTTTAAAAGAGGTTTGAGAATTAAAAAAGAACTATTGATTTTTTAAAGTTTTTCACTAGGAATCAAAATTTACAGGAAGAAGTCTTTCCGTGGGATTTCTAAACAATTTAATATTTTAAAAATGAGCATTTTTTTTTCATATTCATTTCATTGCTAATTTTTTTCCCTTCTCTTCTGGATAGTCTATAAGAACTAAACATTTATACATTTTACAGCAATATATATACATGATACTTTAAAATTTATTAAATTAAAAAGTACATCAAAAACTTGAACAAAAATTATTTTATAACAGTTTCAATTATTTAAAAAAAAATGTGCTTTCATTAGCTTCAAGTATTTATCTATATACTTTATGAAATGGGGGGACCTTTGATGTAATTACAGTCTTATTAACTTTTCATTTTTTTGCGCTTTACTACGTCTAAATTTTATTCAGCATAAAGAAATCAAAAATATAATACTGGAAGATGAATACTTAATTATGCAAATACGATCCCACAGCTTTATTTTTGCAATAACTTAAAAATCAAAAAGATTGAAAAATTTTATAGCAATTTTTAAGTATGCTCTACTAGGCTGTATCACACCAAGATATTTATCTTCTGTTCATAAGACTTAATATTTTTAATGATTTATAGAAGATGATTTGATTTAATATTTGCATTGCACAAGGGTTGGACCATAGGTTATTGGCAGCTAAATAAGGACTTGAACTTATAATCTGGTATACATAAAGTGTGTCATTTTCCCGCTGATCTAACATTGACTATTTATTTTGAAAATTAATAAAATAATTCAACACAATGTTTCAAAAAGGTATCCCATAAGTCAAAAATCACTGATTTAAATGAAAAATGATTATAAAATTCTGAATGATAACGTAACAAAAATGAGAGGGCATGGTATGATGAATAAATTTGGCACAATGGCATCTTATGTAGCTAAAGAATCACAACTGAGCTTAGAGCCAGCTAGAAGAGCATAATCTCAATTAGATATTTTTAAGCACAGAAATATTTATGTTTGCTAATAATTTATAAATTTCAAATTCATGAGTGTTACTTGCTAGCTGAAATTTAAAAACAAATAACTTTTTAACAAATTAAAATAAAGAAACATCTCCTACCAATTTTATTCCAAAAATAAATTAATAATAAAAATGTAACATATATTCTTCCTCTTTTTTTTTTGAATATTCAAAAATTCTGAACCATATTACAATTTTAAAAAACATTTATTTATAAAATAAATAAAAGCATTTTATAGAATTGCTATACATGTGTTTATTGTTAATTTTAAAAAATTTAAATCCTCCAATTATTTTAATTAAAACTAAGAAGGAAAAATATATGAATAAAAAAGTTGACAAAAAAAAATGACTAAACTTTCTTTTTATACAAAAAGTCAAAAAATGAAACAACTTTGTACAAAATAATAGTTAAAATATTTAATACACATATATAACAAAAATTAAAATCAAATTACAGATCTCTGTAGTGATAATTTTATGTTAAAAAAGGAGGAAATAAATGTATTATAATTCCTAATTTATTTAGTGGTAATGAATAAAAACTAGCTGCGACTTACACAAAATTAAAAACTTTTTTTAAGAATGTTTAATATTTATAAATACTATTTCACAACATTTATTATCAATAATAGAATGATGAAGGCTCTCTACTCAAGTACACTTTAAGCTTTAAAAAATCTCTAAAAATAAAGCCTTTAACAGAATAACTATGCATAAGAAGAATTCTTACATTATATTTAATCTGTTCATTACATCAGTGGTTCTTAAATTTTTGATCGCCCCAGCCCCTCTTAATGTATCAACCTGACATTGTGGACCCCCAAGATTTTGAACAGCTCTCTCTGACTCCCAACAAATGGTTGAGTGATTTAAATGCAATTGTTACCGTATTGGCATGCTATGAATCCAGTTTCTTATTTTTGCATAAATGTTTCTACAATTTTTTGAAAATATTACATCTGTAGTCATGGCTATGCAGTTACAAATAGTAGGGGGAAAAAAACCGATTTAATATTCTTGATCGAAATACATGTTCTAGTACAATTTTTTCATTGGGGGCAATTTAGTGATTTAACTTAGGATGGACGTTTTTCAATTTTTCCGCGAGGCCTTTCACACAGAGTCTGTACAAGAGAAAACATAATAAATGAGAGACCTTAGCAGACTCCCAGGGATCCACAGTTTACAAACCACTGCTTTACACCCGCATAATACTTATAGTGAGCAAACATTACGATATTCATATTTTAAGAAAATGAGTGCTTTACATTTTGATCAATTTCGAAAGCTAATTATTTTCTATAAAAAAGGTTAAAAATATTATATTATTAAATTTACCAGTAATGCTCTCTCTCTGATTACCTCTTTTTTGCTTACCTATAATGCATAAGTGCATATAAAAGAAAGTGTTTTATTATAATTTAAATTGATAAATCAACTGTTTTATCTAGATTAGATCGAAATTACAATTATAACCTTCAGATCATTAGGCAGTGAAACTATTCTGATCTATATTAAAGCACCTCTATCTCTGACATCTGTTCATCACAGATCTTTGATCAATGTAAATAGCTCTCGTCATCACAGATAGATATGGTTTTATTTATCAATGTATATTACTAGTTTTAAAGTTAGGTCAAAAATTATTTCCAACACAGCATTAAGTACAAATGTGTGTGAAAAGTAATAGCAATATAGTAGTTATCAATAAACAAAATGTTATAATTGCATATGATTACAAATTGTAACAAAATGAGAAATCGATTTAATTCAAGTATATTGATAACAATGAAGAAAAGTTAGTTAGATTTGTAAAAAAAAAAAAAATTCTGCTCAAATAACCATACTTTAAAAGTACTACAGTGAGTTAAAGCTTATTGTTTTAAAACCACCAACATATGAAGATATAATAAAAAGCAATAAGAAACAGCTTTCTCTCACTTAATTTAATACTCTTGCATGTGAATGAGAACTAATTCCAATACTTTGGCTCATACAAGGTTTAAGTAATGATTGGCCAGAATTTGTCAAAGATACAATTCAATATAAACTAAAATGTAAAGAAATAAAATATAAGAATTATTTATAATGAAAATAAGGAAGTATAAATAATCTTCCCTCAAAATTTCAGAAGAATCTTGATTTTTTGCTTTGCAATAATTATGTTGAATGCTAATGGAGTCTAAACAGAGAATTCCAATTTATCTATACATCTAATTGCTACAACTTTTCACACTAATTATTTTATAAAATAGCAAGCATATATCAAATCCCTTGTGTTGACTTTAATCATAATTCATTAGATCATGCATAGACAGCCATTTCACTATCTATTTAGTTCTTTTTAAATTTAAATTAGAAATTCCCATATGAATAGTAAAAAAAAATCAATAAAAAATTATAATCTCAGAAATAGAAAAATTGTTTTACAAGAATTTCATGAACCACAATAGGGCAATGTTTTTTATAAAGCTTTTTATACAAGCAACAGCTTTACAAAAAAGAAATGTTCAGAAAACATGAAATATAAATGTATTTTTTCTAAATATAATTTCTTAAATAATTTTCATTTTATTATTTCATAATTTTTAATAAGTGTCATTATTATTTATGATATTAAAGAAAGCTAAAATAATACATTTTAATAAAAATATGAATTTAGAAAATCAAGTTAAAGGAAAAGCTCCCTTTAAATTATTGTATGAAGCAGATTAATAATTTATCATAATGACAGTAAATGCATTGTTTTTTAAACAATCTAATAAAAAGAATGAATGCATATATATGCTACGCTACATTCAAGATAAAATACTATAAATTTAAAAGCAAACAAATATTTTCAACATGAAAACTTTTCAATAATTTACTACAAGGTATGAATTTCCCTACTTTCAGCTTACATTTCTCTTCAAAATAAATAATAATGAAATGCATACTCGTATTTTAAGTTGTCAGGGAAGTTTTTTCCATCCTTGTTATTAAGTATGTTCAAGAAATAAATACATGCAACAAAGCTCTTTTAGAAGCTTATTTCATATTGCAGAGAAGTCTACTATATTGTCAATTAAGGTAATGCCTAAAGGTAAAGTATAGTGTTTAAGTATATGAGTAACAGAAATATTTCCCTTGATATATAAAAAATTCATTTTAATGATTCATTAACTTTGTTCACATTCTCTCATAATGATGCAAAATATGTTTTCTGAAAATTATAACAGAGCTAATAAGAGGGAGAAATTGAGCAATTTAAAGGAGTCAATATAAATGATATGTTTACTCCTTAATTCTAATGGCAACCTGAATAAATGCTCAATATGCAAAACTGCTTTTAAATTTCTAAAGCCTCACACAATTAACATGAAAGCAATGGTGCATTTTTACTAAGTTTCAAAACATGATACACTAACTAAACAAAAGCATGCTGAGATTATTTGTACAAGATGAGGTACTATTTCACAAAACTCAATAAAAACATTTAATTTTTACTCACTGTTCAAATAAGATGTAAAAATATACTCTGGGTATTTAAAAAAAAAAGAGAGTGGGATAAATCTGCCATTTTTCAATTCTTATATATTTTTTGACAGATTTCTTCAGTCCCCAAGACAAGTTATATAGCGAAAAGTACACCTTAGTACTATAATACACTTAAATTTTCAAAGCATTTTTTTTAAAAAAATTGTTATTTAAGAATAAAACTACATACAGTATAGCAAACTGTTATTAATCTTATTTAAATTTTTGAATAATGGTAAAATACTAAAAACATGTAGAGGAACATATCATGAAAAAGTAAAATTGCAATATTTCTAAATATTTCAACAACAAATAATCTTAAGTGTTAATCACATGCAAAATAATACACAAGTATAAAGGTATCACAACTGTCATTTGAAAAGCATTCCTGCTTGTGTCTATACAACATTTAATATTAATTAACAATTAGCATCATCTCTGTTAAATTATATACCTAAGAACAGAAATATACAAAGGAGAATTTGTACACAAATAAAATACAGTTTTCTATAATTATATTAAGACTTCCAACAAATTGCACATTTCAAAAATTTTCAATTTTCCAAATTCTTCCTTAGGTGGCTCTAGTTCAAAAAAAGCTTTTTGTGAACTATAAAATCAATTATATTCAGAAACAATTTTAAAAATATCATAAGGATGCATTTCAAAGCTAGAACTAACTTTTAATTTTAAAAATTCCAAGTTGCAAATTGTACAATCAAAATTGTTCAAGAAAAAAAAAATGCTGCAAAACAAATGCACCAGCACTAGTTTTAAAATTAATTTAAAAAAGGTAATATTTTCACAATTCTTAAAAGATAAGCAATAACATTTTTATGGATGAATTATAATCAGAATTTAGACATTTATTCCATCAGTAATAAATCAGTTAAAATAAACGATGCATTTTAATTTTTATATTGATTAATATAACAAAAAATAATAAAAGTTTTAATATATTGATCGATATTCAGTTTCACAAGACAATAAAATGATCTTAAGAAATTAGTTTGATTTTAAATATAGTCAATATTAAAAAATTTGATTTTAAAAATTATACTTGACAATATGGCAAGATTTATACTAAATCAGGTACTTTAAAAACTTATCTTACCAACTTCTTAATAGCTGAATAACCAAATATTAAATAGCAATGCAACAAATAAAACCTTTTCTAGATAGAATTTATCACAGTTTTTTTCTGCTTTAGAAATAACAAATATGATTGAATGTTTTGATGACTATGAAATAAATATGTTATTGATCATCTTACCACATTAAAAAAAGTAAATAAAAAGAATCTCAGCTCTAAAAGTTTTCCAGAAAGCTGAAAATGCTTAATCAAACAATGTCTGTTTGATTATCTAATCTTTGGTTTACAAATGTGTCTTAACAAGTCACAACACAAAAAGAGCACTAACCTGTTTTCAGAAAAAGGAAGAAAATTTCGAACTTGAAAAGAAATTCATCTTCATTGGAATCTTCTTATATTCAAAATTTAACTCTTTTTAATTTATGCAACTTGAAAATTAAAAGAAATACTAAAGCTCATTTCATTATCCTTAATGATTATTTCCTAATAATTAAAAAAAAAACAAATACATCATTACTAAAAATAAATATATCCTAAAATATTGCAAAAAAAAAAAAAAATTATGAAAATCTTGCCCATGTATATTATACATCAGAGGAATATTTTTGCATTATTTAAAAATATTTGAATTTAATTTATTCCATACTAAGGATATATCACATTTTCTTTTTTCATTAATTATCCTTGCATAGTTGGTATTTTGAACACTTTTTGAAAATTAGAACTTCCAACCAGAATTTTTTTAAAAAAAAGTAGGTATTGCATAATTTGACTGAATTATAACAAATCCTTAATAGGATTTTTACACTAGAGGTTTTCCAATATTTATTCCATACAGCAACATATGCTAAAATAACAATCAGATATATTTATACAATATAAAAAACACATAAACCTTTACACAACCAAACTTTAGTTTTGACGTAACTAAAATATTAAAATAATGGCCATTCTACATTAAAAAAATATAATATACTATGTAAACTGTGGAACAACTACAGAAAACTACTAGTTCACCGGGAAAAAGAAGCCTTTAAAACAATTTTTTTCACACAAGTATAATTTGTTTTTACAGAATTATTCCTCACTAACAAACACAAAAATACTGTATATAATTTCATTTTTTTAGAATATATTAACTGTTCTATGTATAAAAAAAAATAAAACAGGCCCAGCTATCACCATCACATCAGATGCAAAACTAAGTGTGTGAATATATATATATGGGAAGATTGATCATTATATAACAAGAAAATATTTGGAAATTAAACTTTTCAAACTTAATGAATGTAATAAATGAGGAAATAATCATGTACATAAAATATAGAGAGGATAATACAATAGCACAATGCACAAATATACATTCTTTTACAAGTCCATAAACATTCACATAAACATCTTAACTTGCAACAGTTCCATAAAATATTTTAAGAAATAATTTCATACATCTAGTGGACCATATACACAGCATGAGAGGACTTCATGTTCATTTGACTGTTTAAGGGAACTTCAGTAACTTGAGGATCTTGAAAATCTGAAGATTAAAAAAATTTTGAGTTTATTAAAATCAAATCTGAAACATGTAACAATCCCTGACATAACTTATTTGAAGGAAAATATATACAGTCAAACCTCTATATTGTGAATTTTTCTATATAACAAACTTTTTCCTGGAACTTTGAACATTCCACGATTTTTTTCATAAAATAACCTCTCTATAGCGAAGTACACTTTCTATATAACGAACTTTTTCTTTTTAAGTATTTCTGAACATTTCAAGTTATTCTCTCTTTACCACATTTCATGGTGGTCATAAATCTTGAACTGGTTTTATTAGATCCTAACTCGCTGAGAGCAAAACAGTTCTGGATGTTTCAACTAAGAAGTCCAACCTTTAACCCCCATTGTCCAGTTCACTAGAAACATCTTCAATATCCCATTTCACACTCAGTTCAGTTGTCCCATGTCCCAGTGCTCTACTTATAAAATAATGCATGTTTAATAATACTTGTATACTGTAAATTATAAAATGTCCTTAAACTTCATTAATTTTAATATAAAATTATTTTCTAATAGTGAAAATAAAATGTGTTCTTCGACATTATTTTTTACTGATTTCCTTGCTTTTTTTTTATAGGTAAGATATATAAAATAAAAATAATTTTAAGAAAGGTGCGAGTAATTTCTTTTTTTAATATATAGTGTTTATGAATTTAAAATATTTGTTTTATGTGGTTTATAAAGTATATTAAAAGATGAACCTTTATATAATAAATTTTTCATATAAGAAACTTTTTTCCGGGCTTTAGCGATTTCATTATACAGAGGTTCGACTGTGTGTATATATTAATTATTTTCTAATCCCACAATTATTTTGTGTACTTGTTACCAGTAATTTTAACAGTAGCCTAATAAAAACTTTCATTAATAACAAAATTATTATGGTACTAAGCCCTCTGAGGTACTTTACTTTTGCAATCATGCCAACTTTCAATATAATTCACCAAATTGGCAACCATGTGCTTTTGTTTCATATTTCCCGCTTGCCACCATTCAAAGCCTAACCGTTCATTGACATGGTAAGCCTGAATACTTAGATGCGAATCTAGGTTTTACTGAATTCTTAATAAAATAAATATAATTAAGTAATAAAAATTAGTTATTCCTTTTTTATTGATTATTATTTGCTTACAATTATTATTTTTCACATAATATTTTTCAAATACATGCTCCATATTCCTGTAAGTGTATTTTGGTTTTAGAATTCATGCAGTTTTATTCTAAGTCACTGTGATAGTACATAAGTACCCACTCTTATATATTTGGAGTTGCATAAATCTAATGTTTTCTACATTAATTTTAGAATAAGAGAGCTAACATAGAAAAAAAAAAGGTTCTAATTAAAAAGTTTCCTTTAAATTATTTTGAGAATAAATTCATTTCCATATTGATTGAACATTAACATCATACTCGGAAGCTACACATGGGCTACTTAATAGTGAAAAACTTTGTAATTTTGAGCTTCGATCAAACTATGAGAATGACACTTGAACGAACATCCCCCTCTCCAAACTTCACACCACACAACATGAAGACTTTGAGCCTCAATAAATTTAATGTGCATCAACCCTTCTACATAGTGACACTTGGATTCAAACCCAGAAGCACTGCCAGACGCGAGTTTGTAACCATACCCCTATATATAGACTACTATAGTTACACAGTATATTACAAAAGTTAAAGACTAAATTAAATTCCTTATTAACAGAATCCTACGAGCCTTTTAACATGAAATTTTAAAAAATGATGTTTACCAAAAGTTTCATGCAGTCTTGTTGGAGAAAGTGGCACAGTGGAGCGCAGATCCAAACTTTCAAGTTCCTTGCAACATTTGATACGATGAGTTTTTCGGCACACTTTTGGTGTACTGGAAATAGTAGGTGAGCTTGATCGCCTTACCTTTGGTTCTCCATCTGAAGTTTCACCAAAAACTTGGTTTAGGGAAAGACTGAGGCCTTCCTTCTTTAAGGGTTGACCTTCTGCCACATCACCTGGGAGGAACACTTCAGAGTTGTCTATCTCCTTGCAAGAACAGATAGCACAAACTTCTTCATTGGCCATTTCCAGGCCTTCCAGCCACTTTACCCTATCCAGTACAAGACCTTCTGAGGAGTTATTTTTTACTGCTTTGTCCATGAGACCATCAGAATCACTAACCTTGACAGGTTGGTTCCAGAGACCACCAGAAGCCATTTGGCCAACTAGATCCTGTGACAATGCTGTTGTTCCAAAAGAGCAATAGCTGGGATCTAAGGAAAGGGAACGGGACACATCCAAAGCAGGTTTAGTAAGTGGAACAGTGTTGTCTTGAACAACAACTGACACATGAAAACGACCACGCTTTGATTTTTCTGAGGAATCACTCTTTGGGGAAACGTCTCCAGGCAAAGTAGTAGGAAGCACATGAGAGAAAATCCCATTGAAGAGAAAAGATAACTGAGCATCTTGGGGAGGGAGGGAACTTTTGGCTTCTTTGTTTTTTTGGCAACATTTACTTATTTCTTGAAGTCTCTCTTGACGTTCCTTAATGGGTTCACTCTGAAACATGTAAGTATTGTAAAAATAATGTAGCTGAAGAAAATTTAAAAGAGATTTGAACAGAGTTTCAATAACCAGTAACTAACAATTGTGATTAACAGAAAATTTAACCCTTTATCTACCGACGGTACTTATAAGTACCACTCACTTTAAAATTACTAAGAATAACCATTTTTACGAATACTCTGATGATACTTAGCAGAATATTCTTTCAAATTCACTCTTCCAAGAAATATGGCAGCATGGATTCTATGATGAGTATTTCAGCAGGGAAGGTGAAGAGTTTTATAGCAGAAATAGCATTTTCAGCTGGCAGGGTTTTCAGCGGTTTACAATGGTTGTCAATTTTGTCCCGAAAAAATAGTTTGTCAAAGGGTGACTTTATTTTTTTTTCAATGTTAATGAAGACCTTAGAAAATGATTTGACTATTTATTTTAAGTGAACAGTGTATGTAATTAATTTTACAGTTGAATATCTTTAATTAATCAATTAACTCTAATGGATTAAATTTCCCAAAGTTGAGTTTTGTTTATGTATATCCCTTAATTTTCAATGTGATTTAAAAAAAATACTGCAGTAAATCATAATGCAATAGATAAAGGGTTAATCTAAATAAATGTTAGCAATTTTAAGTGAAGCTCTATACATACATTCTAATAACAATTGAAAATATCATTGACAATTTATCTTGGCTTTGTCATACTAAAAATGATATTCTAAATCGTTTACACAAACATTAAGTTCCCCTTATATACTTAATTATTTTGTACTATGTCACAGAGAGAGAGAGAGAGAGAGAGAGAGAGAGAGAGAGAGAAAGTTCGAACGCAACTTAACTAAGATAGTTTAACTTTTGGGTGGGGGGCGGAGAATGTGTGTTTATTGATGTAGCGTTTTGTAACAAAATTGCTGTTAGTTGGGGAAGGGAAAGATGGTTAATAGATTGATTTCTTATTAACATAGCACTTTAAAGCTACATATGTTATGCTACTTTTGCAATTTGCTTAATTTCTATCATATAAATAGGATAAATCTCTGAAAAACCATAAATAGGTATAAACGGATTGGTATTTTTACCATTGCAGACCAAAGTACATTTCCCAGGAACTGGCATCACTTTTTAGTGCAGCACCACATACGCGATAGCAATTGACACAAGTAATTTTGATGCCCAGTTTTCTCTCCAGAGGGAGGCACCTGAGCTCTGACAATGCAAACTTGTTCTAGGAATTTAATTATGCCGAGAGCACCCAAGCCAAACAAGCACTCAAGGGATCTTATACATGCCACATAATCATACAACATGGATGCTGTCGATTTTCTGCATCATGAAAACCCACCTATTTGGGCCGGGGTTGAACCCACAACCTTCAGTGCAGAAGGCCAGCGACAAACCAACTACGCCACCCAGTCGGCAATATATGGTAGAATATGTAGTAAATATATTTAACTAACTTCCTTTTTCTAAAATTGAAATTAAAATAAAATATTTTCAAATTTCTGCACAATTTTTTAAAAGAAATCTGATACAAAATCACAGCAATATCTATACCAAAAATGCTTGTTTATATTTTAACCGACACTAATATCTTTATTTTACATGAATACTTAATAACAGACAGTTTTACAATGAAAATCTATTAATAAATAATTTTTCCCCAAAGATTTTCAGATAATTGATAATATACATAAAATTAAAATTTTCTTTAATAAAAAAATTAAAACACAGAAAGCAAACTTACCAAATCCATTGAAGTAGGGTCAACTTTCAGACTCGTAACATTAGAATTTTTCATTACAGCTTGACTAAGGGCAGTGAGACCATCTAGTCTAATGTCATTGCCACGAATATCCAATTTTTGAATTAACTGATTTTGAGATAAATATTCAGCTAAAGCTATTGCCCCTGAAATTAAATTTTCCTCGAATTTTTAGTCTTTGATGCATTTATATTATATAAAAATATATTACATAATGACATAAAATTACCCTTTAAGGTAATAAACTGAATGCTATAAGTACAACTTATTTTAAAATAATTTTTTTACTTAGCATTGCATTATGAATTAAATTAAAATATAAAATTACCAGTACCGAGAAACCTAAATAAATATATATATATATATATACCTTCCGAAGTAATTTTGGCATTTTCTAATTCCAGAATTTCTATAGTTCTATTACATATAAAACTTTGTTTCAATTCCAAGATTCCAGCACTTGTGATTGCATTACTTCCTAAATTTAGCCTTCTTAGAGCTCGAGCAGCAGTCTATAGTAAAAGACATTACAATAAATATTCATATTATGAAAAAAAAAATGCTTTTTATTTAACTGAAGTACAGTTTCTACAACTAAATCACATCCAATTTATTTGCTGAATAGTAAGAATTAATGGGAATGCTTTAGTAACACATTAAAGCTAATTTGTAGAATGCATGCTAACAGTTAATTGGTGGTCAAGATAATAAAAATTGAATAGAAAATAGTTGGTGTTGTTAAGGAGCACTAACTATAAAAAATTATTTAGAAATTTACCATAAAAACCAAAAAAGACAAATTTTTTTTAATAAATTAAAATGTTTTAACTATATTATACTAACAAATCTGTATTGCTTAATAAGAAGACTATGTGAAATTTACAATTTTCTTTAGTATTTCTTGAATACAATAAACTGTCTTAGGAAAGAAAAATACTAACTAAAAATTATTAGTTTCACTATTTTGAAAATAATCAAAACATTAAGTTAAAAATTACCTCAAATTACAAAAATGATTTGATAAAAATACAATACCAGTCCATCCTAATATTCATTACCAGAATGGTACTGATTGATTAGTTAGGTACAGGCAATAAATTACAAAATTTTTCTACTGCTTGCTGACAAAATATCTCACCAACAGCAATCCTTATACATTCAATTTGTGGCTGTAATTATTTAATAAGATTAATAGAAAATAAAGTAAGTAGCTTTTATTTTCATAAATTTTACATCATAGACAAAAGTGTCCACTTGGCAAAATTAGTGCCTAGCTAACCAAACAAGAACTTAGTAACAATGACAGAGGATCTTCATTTCAATACATATCATCAAACTCAAGATTCTAATGAAGCTTATATAATTTATACATATATATTAAGTAATTTACACAATACACCCTGTTGGGTTATTAATTTAATGGAGTGTGCTCGAAATTATTTTAAAAAAATCTAAATTTTATTAATGCGACTTTCGAACGATCTGAAATATTTTTATACAAGTATTAAAGTTGATACAAAACATATTGCTGTGGCAACCCTATGTGTTGCCATTATTTGTTAACAATTCTAAAATTTGCCAAGATGTGGCGCTAATATGCCAAAGTTTACATGGGCATTAATACCGCCCGACCTTGAAATCTTCTGGATTTCAAGTGATAATTAATTTTTCCAACAATCATAAAAATTCTATTAATATAATAATAAACAAGAAAAATGCTAATAAAACATACAGATACAAATACATTATATAGAATAATTTTGACATAGACATTTCAAACAATAAAATTTAAAATAAAGCATACACATTTCAAGTATTCGCATTAATAAAATTTAGATTTTTTTCTAAATAATTTCAAGTACAGTCCATTAAATTAATAACCCAACACACCCAAAACCAAGAAATAGTTGATTTTATAAAGAGCAACTTACTAAAGCTCTTGAAACACATGGCATCCCCTTGACTGTTAGTTCATTATTCCACAAGATCAATGTGTAAAGGCCCCTGCCAGAAGTATTTGACTGCTGTCCAAGGCTATCCATTACATGAGTTAAACCCTCATCCTGTAAGGAATTTTTTCAAATACGTTCATAATTATACGCATTATACACACACAAGGTTTCCAAGATATATGACTAAATTCTACCCTAACTAAGAAGCTGCAAGTATTTTCAATGGTGTTTTAATACAAATAAGTTATAAAAATAGTACATAAAATACATAAAATTCAATCTAAATGCATATTACTGTCCTTACAATGTAGTTATCTTTATTTAATTATTACTCATATTTATTGTTTATGGTCCTAAGTTGTATGAGCCATAAATTGAGAACATGCATACACATTTTTTATTAAATATATATGATGACAAAAAAGTATAATCACACTTATTTACAAAAATAAATTAAAATAGTTATATTTTTATAATTTTAAACCATAAAAATCATCATACTCATTACACAGCAAATGTGAATATACTTACTCCTAATTTGTTATTACTCAGATCTAGTAATTCTAAATGAGTGTTAGTCCTAAGTAAGTTTCCCAATTGAAAGCCATCAGCTGATGATATCTTATTTTCTGCTAAGAACAATTCTCGCATTGTTGTGTTCTGTTTCAAAGCAGCCACTAAATGAAATATATCAGAAAAATATTTAAATTACATTAATTTTTTTTAAAATTCTGTTAAAATAGCAGAAAATTTATCAAAATGATTGTCATTCATTCCAATATGTTATCCCAATTATTTTTCTGTGTCTTATAGATAGAACAATTCTGTTCAATTACTTGAATTGTATTGATTGATTGATTGAATATTAACGTCGCACTGTTCAGCTACACGAGGGCTTACTTGAATTGTAAATGATACACAATTTTTTTTTTTAAAGTTTAAATAGTGGGAAGCAAACATACATTAGTATATTTAAAAAAATGTATTTAATCAGAATTCTGTATCATTTAAAAAAATAGGGATGAAAATGAAAAATATTATATTTTGTAATATGTATAATACCAAGATAAATAGCAGAGTAGAAAATGAAGAATTTATTTCCGTAATTCAGACATTCGGAGAATAGTGATTAAGCATCCTTCCCTATAAGAGAAGATTGCGAAAAGAAGCAGAAAAGTCCACATACTCAATCAAATAAGGAAAAAGAGGGATAATATAATCATGTGTTCAAGTGAAGGGAAATATTTGTTATTTTTAGAACTTGGGTATGTGGTTTTAAGGAAAAGTTTTTATTGCCAAGTACGGCACATGCAAGATATTCTTCTATACACTGCAAATAATTCTGTCAAATACCGAGCTAATGCAGGAAAAGACATGAAAAATGGTATTTGTAATTGAGATTTACAGTAAAATATACAAAATTAGAATTTAAAGTAATATTAAGTGAGATTGTGACATATATTGTGAAAATGAGCCAATTGTTCATTAAATGCATAAGCAAGTATTATACCCAGTCATGCCCTTTCTGATAAATTTGAGATCATGTATTGTGATTCAAATGTGCAACAGACAATTTTAAATTTCTTTGTTAAGAGATAATCTGCAAAATTTTTTAAATAGCTGTTGTCTTTCACGCACGTTGATCTGAATCAGTCAAAGCTTTAACACTTTGAACAGTAGAGAGCAGTAGAAAGCATCAAAAAAGAAAGGATTGATCTTTTCAACAAGACTCTACTCTGGTTCAAAAGGTGAAGACGGCTCAGTGGTGGTTGAAAGAGAATAAGCAAAATTTAATAAAACATAAAAAATGGCCTTGCAGATGACTGGATTTAAGTGTACTTGACTATAAGTTATGGTTATAGTATTGAAGGCAAAGGTGTGCAAAAGGCACATGCGTACCACTAGGGCTGGAGGTTTCTTTTGCGAGCATCACTCACAGGTCGGAGGGTTTATTGTAGAATTGTTTATTGTCTAAATCCATAAAAAAAACCGAAATATAAACACATTGTTTAATATTGTTCTGTATGTTACATGAACAGCATATGTGTTACATATTTTGTATTTGCATACTTTATTTACTTCAGTCACTTTCTGTTTAAGTAGAATTTTTTAAACTTTTTACTGTCAGTATTTATTTACCATTAAATGACTCTTAACATTATACATTTGCAAACTAAATATGTTTCTTAAAATTCCTTTTAGTATGAAAAATTTTAAAGCAGGAATATATACCAAGTCCTACATTACAATTTTTGCATTCATAATAAATCATTTGCTATTTTGGAGGGGTTTTTTTGCATGAATGTGAACAAACAAAAACTAAATTTTCTATTGTTGGTGGCCATAGAGAGGCATTTACTGTCGATGTAATCGGCATACAAATGTCTGAAATATCCTTATAATTAAATTAGTGATGAGCAGAACAATCAATATATTATTTGCCACTATCACTACTCTTAGATTCTAATTCAGAATCAATTTTACCCCCTTCTGCTATTCCAAGTTCAGTTAAATATTTTCAATGCTTTGACTTGATAAAAAAAAAAAAAAAAATTTCTGTCTACCAGATCTAATTATCCATTAAAAACTAGACAACAAACCAAATGCTCTAGCGAAAATTGTACTATAAACAAAAACCATATGTTCATTTCAAGAGCAGTCAGTCATAAAGCATTCAATTCGGAAACAATCTATTTCTCTAATGCTTATAAATCAAAATCTACCTGCATGTGAATAATATTTATTTCTCTCATTTCAAGTAAAAGGCCATATCTACAATATCTCAAATCTTATGAACACCTAATGCCATCTATTGCCAAACGTTCTAAGTCAGTGTCACAGATTTGTGACTGCTCTGGCATATATGTGTGTCATTCAGGAACTTTGAGTGTTTCATGATGGCACATATACATGACGGTCGGCCCGAAAGAATTAAGGGAAGCAGCGATGGAAATTCCTTCCCACTAAGTGAGTACCATGATACATGATTTGGCCAAAAAGACTTACAGCCAGTGTGCAAAGTCAAAAGGTGATCATTTTGAGTAAAAGATGCATAATGTTAAATTTAAACCCAAATTAAAACTTTAAAAAGATTTAGTTTTGAATTAGAATATAAAGTTTTTAATTTTAATTCCTATATATTTGTATTAGAACTTATGGCACAACTACACATATGAAGAATTAATTTTTTTAACAAAAATAAAGTATGGAAAATATACAAAGATTGCTCAATAATAGACAAAATAGAAAATGAAGGAGGCATTAAAACTTTATAAATGAATGTATAATGTTTTCATTAAGTAATATCTTTTTTATGGAACTAATGATCGCAAATACAGACAAAAAAAATTTCATTATTATTTACTTTTTTATAAAATATAAAATGCAAGAATGTACCTAATATTACAAGACATCTTCCAAATATACCACAATTCTCCAGATGCAAAGTCACTAAATTGGAACCCAAGCGCAATGCACGGCCGATAATTAAGAGAACTTGTTCGTTTAATCCTGTACTTCTGGCATTTAAATTCACTAAGGATGTAGTCTGCCAAAAAGAAAGTATTTAATACAATATAAACAATAAATAATCCAATTAGATGTAAGGTATTTTACTTATTGTTGAAAAAGGATTAATTTTTAATATCTGCATAAATTAGACATCATTAAAGTGTATTTGATAATTATTTAATCATAAACAATATGGTATAGGCAAAATAAATTACATACACATAAAATAAGTTGCTTAGATGCTATTTTCATAATGATTTCTTAGTATTTTTTAAAACTTGTTTACACAAATTTCATTACACTTAATATTTTGGCTTTTTTCTATTAAGGCTAGCATAATGTTAAAAGAGTGGGACCCAAAATTATAACACTTTTTGAAATAAAAAAGCACTTGGGCATAAATATTATGTTTCGACTTTGCAGAACAGAAAACAACAAAAGAACAATGCATTATATAACATAACTAGACAGTTTGTGTATGAGACAATCCATTTTCTTTACTCATCGCCAAATCAAATGAGTTCTATATTTTAGCTCCTATACAGTGAGATTAAAGAGGTTTTTAAGTCTATGTTGCAAATAAAAAATAGGTGTATTTTTGGAGGAGAATATTGTATTTTTAAGAATACAATATGATAAATATATGTTTTGAATTATGTCACTTTTTTGTATGAAAACTGAAACAATTTTCTGTCTTTTGAGTTGCAATCCAAGTTTGGATTGAGCTATTTGACATTAGGTGAAAAAGCTTTATTAGGTGCTTGTTTCATAGCACTCTAAATAATACTCAAGTGTGTTGAGTTTTCATTTAATTCAAACATTAAACTTTATCAAAATCTACTGGAATTTTATTCTGCGTGCTCATTCAAAGGCGGCAAAGATAGATCTCCAGTTGTACAGAGAAATGCCACGTTTTTAGTATTTTACACAGTTATGCTGCAGTTAAGCATAATACAATCGATACGACTACATGAGTAAAGAAAATATAAAAACAGAAATATAAATTATGAAAACCATTTTAAAAATTAACAGAAATTAAATGCATTTATATAAAAAATAAGTTTAACAATTATTATTTAAGTTTAACATTTATTTGAATAGAATTAATTTCTATCTTGCCAATATCCGTTTAGAGAATTCGAAAAACAGTTGACAGGTGCAGCCATCTAGCGAGAGAAAATCTCTACAAAACTGTCCTTTACATTACTCCCTTGCCAGTAACAAAGTTACGATACAAGAAAAAAATATATGGCAGGGACAGTTTCAGACTTATTGAACAGATTATAATTTCATTTTTTTTTTACAAATTAAACTTATACAAACCGCTTTTAACACAATTATTACTAATCATTGCATTACACAACACAAAATTACTACTACAGGATTGCTACAGAAGTCTTAATGCACAAAATATGCTACAAGTTTAAAATATTAAAACACAGCTACCTTCCTGTTTCTTAAAAATACATGGAAAATACAACTAAAATGTTCAGCAATTACTTTAAATGTATATTTATACTGAGCAACAATCAAATTCAAACAAAGTCAAAAAAGAGTATATATAAGATATGCAATAACTCAAAAAAAAATAATAAACTACAGAATGCTTTTGCAAATACCAAGAGAATTATTACCAAGTATATATTTAATCAATTAGATACATTTTTATAAATGGTGATTTTCAAATTTACTAATTTTTAATAACTGTTTACTAGTAATAAGTGAAAGGAATTTCAAACTTTAACACTTACATACATAATAGTTGCTATTTTGTTTATTCTCTAAATCTTACTGGTTTTTTTATCTTTCTACCACAGCTGGTAGTAGATTGTTCATCAGGCATTGGGGAAAGTTCTTTCCAATTTGAAATCTCATTTTTTTGTCCAACACTAGTTTGTTCATTTTGATTGTCCACTGCTAACAAATAGGCAGGTTTCAGTCTATCTACAGATATATTAATTGTTTTATCTTTGATTAGGATTGTGAAATATTTATCAAACTTTTTATGTACAGTATATGGTCCTTCATATGGTGGTTCTAATGCTTTTTTAACTCTGTCGATACGAAGAAACACATGGGAACAGGATTTCAAATCTTTATGCACAAAGATATTTTGCTTCCTGTTGCTAGGAGACTTCAGTGGCTTTAGCTCTGCCATGTGCTGCTGTAATTTGGCGACAAAATTCTGTGGATCCATGTTAATAGTAGGGGATCAAAAAATTCGCCAGGTAATTTAATGGAAGTACCATAGACCATCTGTGCAATTGTGTAACTAATGTCAGGTCTTATGGCAGCTCTTAAACCTAACAACACAGTGGGTAATGACTCTGTCCATCTAATATTGTTGTGAGCTTTTATAGCACCTTTCAAGGTCCTATGTAAACGTTCAACTTTCCCATTACATTGAGGGTGATAAGATGTTGTGTGGGCTACTTTAGCACCACATATTGCAGCTATGCTTCTAAATAGTTCTGCCTCAAACTGTCGACCTTGATCTGTGACTATTTTGGCAGGTACTCCAAACCTGCAAATCCATTTCTCATAAAATGCTCTCCCAACTATTTCAGCTGTTATTTCAGGTATAGGAATTGCTTCCATCCAGCAAGAGAATCGGTCAATGCAGGTTAAGCAATACTGCATCCCTTCTGAAGGTGGTAGTTTTCCAATGAGATCTATGTGAACTACACTAAACCTTTCATCTGGTTGTTCGAAGTCTCCTAATTTGGATTTTGTATGCCTGCTGACTTTACATTTTTGGCATCTAATGCAAGCTTTTGCCCATTCTCTGACTTGCTTTTTAATATCTGACCAGACATATTTTTCAGTCATCAGTTTTACTGTAGATTTAATACCAGGGTGAGCTAAGCCATGAATTAGTTGGAATATTTGAAACCTGAATTTTTGTGGAATGTAAGGCCTAATTTTTTGTGTTGAGATGTCACACCAAAGTTTTTTCCCAGATGGCAATGTCGAAGGTTTAAATTTTAAAGAATTGTTGTGCAATAATATTTGCAACTCTTCGTCAGTAGTTTGTTTTTTCTGCAATTTCCTCAAAGTTGATTTCGGAAATTGAATGAATTCTGATAAGGCATCTGCAACAACATTATCTTTACCCAATACATGTTGAATGTTACAACTAAATTCTGAAATATATTGAAGTTGTCGTTGTTGTCTTGGTGATGCTTTTTCATTTTTTTGCTTAAATGCAAAAGTTAGAGGCTTGTGGTCAGTATATATAATAAAATCATTCCCTTCCAGCAGGTGTTTGAAATGTTTCACTGAAAGGTATATTCCCAATAGTTCTCGGTCATAGGTACTATACCTTGTTTGTGTTTCATTTAGCTTCTTTGAGTAAAAGCTATTGGTTTCCAACGCCGTTTTCTAATTGCTGGAGTACTGCGCCCACAGCAAAATCTGATGCATCTGTGCAAAGTGATAGGGGTAGTCCAGATCTTGAAATGATAAAAGAGCAGCTTCGGCAAGGTCAGTTTTGCATTTTTCGAAGCTTCTCCTGGTGTCATCAGTCCAATGCACTTTTCTGCGGTCTTTCTTTTCGCTCCTTTTAACAGTTCATGTAGAGGTGCTTGGGTCTTAGCAGCATCCTTTAGGTATCTTCGGTAAAAATTTATCATGCCCAGAAACGTTCGCAGGTCATGAATAGTTTCTGGTAGTTTGTAGTTGAAGATAGCTTGAACTTTTTCTGGCAATGGCCGAGAACCTTCTGCAGTGATCAGAAATCCCAAATATTCAATTTGGGCAGCTCCCATCACTGATTTGGAGACATTTATTCGAAGTCCATATTGCTGGAATCTTTCAAATACCATTTTTAGGTGTTCACTGTGTTCCTCTTCAGTAGATGAGGCAACAAGTACATCATCAAGATACGGGAAAACAAAGTCGAGTCCATACAGTACTTCAGTAATGAAACGTTGGAAGGTTGAAGGAGCATTCCTCAGTCCAAAACTCATAGTATTGAACTCGTACAAGCCAAATGGGGTGGTGATGGCAGTTTTTTCTTTGTCTTCCTCAGCAATTGGTATCTGATAATAAGCCTTTACTAGATCTATCTTGAAAATATTTTTTTATCCTTCAGGATGTGATTAAAGTCCTCAATTCTAGGAATTGATATCGATCTGGTATTGTCTGTGCGTTGAGTCGCCTGTAATCGCCACATGGTCTTAATGTGCCATCCTTTTTATTTACTAAATGCAATGGACTTGCCCATTGAGATTTTGAGGGTCTAATAATGTCGTTGTCCAGCATAAATTGGAATTCTTGCTTCGCCAGCTTCAACTTATCAGGGGCTAGTTGTCTTGCTTCGAATAAACCGGTTGGCCAGTTGTTAGATGTGGTGCTTTACTTCATGTTTAACAACTCTGTTAACCAAGTTTGGCTTGGTTAAATCAGGATACAACTTAAGCAGGTTGAAATATTTGGAGGCTCTATTGACTGTGCTGAGATCATTATTTTCTTGGATGGTAGCAACTTCTCCTTTAATTGAAAGATTTGTTACTCCATCGATTAATTTCCTGTTGTGCAGATCTATCAGCAACTGGAATTTTTGAAGGAAATCAGCACCTATGATTCCTCGCTCAACTTTGGCAATAATAAACGGCCACTGAAATGGGCGTCTTAGGCCTAGGTCCAGCGTGAGAATTTTTAGACCATATGTTGGAATTTCAGTGCCATTAGCAGCATACAGTTTATATTGAGAGGCTTGGCACTCACCTTCGTTTTTGTCCAAGGGAGGATCGAGACGTCTGCTCCACTATCCACAAGGAATTGACATCCGGTTTCTCTGTCCTTGACAAATAACCGGAATTTGCGGCCTAAAATATCGGCAGCAGGACTCGCCGCGCGCCTACTGCTGGTATTCGTTTCCCGGCTCATTGAAACTGCACGGCTGTACGCATTTACCAGGGAGGCACTTCTTCCCGAATCGGAAATGGTAGAAGCAATATCGTCCCTGAGGATTGTAGCGGCGCCTTGATTTGCTGCGACTTCTACTCCTCTGATGGTGATGAGGGCTTGAGCTCCGAACTTTTCGTTGTAGCTTCAAAGAGGCAAGTTGTTCTTCCAGACTTACTAATTTAGAGAGGAGTTCATCCACTCTTAGGGAATTTTTCTGAACCACTGCAGCATCAATTGTTCTTAGCGCCATCTCCACGATCTTGTTAGCCAATGCGCTATTTTGTCATTTTCCAGTAAAAAAAAAAAATCCAGGGTCACCAGTTATTAAGTGCTTGTTTCATAGCACTCTAAATAATACTCAAGTGTGTTGAGTTTTCATTTAATTCAAACATTAAACTTTATCAAAATCTACTGGAATTTTATTCTGCGTGCTCATTCAAAGGCGGCAAAGATAGATCTCCAGTTGTACAGAGAAATGCCACGTTTTTTAGTATTTTTACACAGTTATGCTGCAGTTAAGCATAATACAATCGATACGACTACATGAGTAAAGAAAAAATATAAAAACAGAAATATAAATTATGAAAACCATTTTAAAAATTAACAGAAATTAAATGCATTTATATAAAATAAGCTTAACAATTATTATTTAAGTTTAACATTTATTTGAATAGAATTAATTTCTATCTTGCCAATATCCGTTTAGAGAATTCGAAAAACAGTTGACAGGTGCAGCCATCTAGCGAGAGAAAATCTCTACAAAAACTGTCCTTTACAGCTTTAAAGAAGCAACATATATGAATTTGTTACAAATATTCCATTCATGTTTTTAAATTAATGGAATATTTATTAAGCAGAGCATTAAGCAAAATTTTCACATTTCCCTCATATGTATAATGATATTTAGACTGATCATGTTTTATACTTACAATCCTATAAGAATAAAAAAAAGTCATTTTTATGCAATTTATCTTCACAACATTTAACAGCACTTATTTATTCCTAATTTGTACTATACCTGAAATAAAATTTATAACATGGGCAAATAAAAAAATTACTTTTTTTTAAAACACACAACCAATACTTCATTGAAATTTTGAGAAAACATTTAAATAAACTATCATTAAATTTTATTATGTTATCTCTCAAAAAGTGCTAGTCAAAATCGATTCATATTCTGAGTATTAAAAAAATTATTATCAAACTGATTACTTTATTTATCAATATATCAAGACAAAATTAAAGATTAAAAATGAAACTTAACTTAATAAAGCAAAATAACAAAAAAGTCATCTTATATGGTATTTTTTTAAGAAACAAGGAATTGTTCTAAACTTTTGCATTATACATTAATTTTTACGAGAATCTCCTTTGGCTACCATTGATTATACATACATATTACAAGATTAACATACTAAGGTTAAAAAAAAATACCTTCTTTAACATGCGAGAGCAAGCTTGCCATCCTCGACAATCAATATGTTTTGTGAATGATATATTTAACTGAACAGCCGAGTCGTAGTACTCAATCATATCAAAAAAAGCTGCAGCCCCCTGAAAACACATTGAGAGATTCCAAATTAGAATAGAAGAACAGAATGACTTTTCTACAAACAGAAATGAGGAAATGCAAATAGATCTGATGTACTTGTGGAAAAGCACAATATAACAAAATATTAACACTAATTTGCATCTAAAGAAACAAAATGAAATTAACTTACAGATATACAAGCTTTGCCAAGGATTTTCGGGACTGTCCCAGAAAACTACAACTATTAAAACACAAAACTAAAAAAGAAATGTGCCAATACAATGTGAACTGTTAAAAAAAGTAGAGCAGATAATATAATCAGTACTCTACAAAATAATCTAATAATGAAAAACAGTTCTCTAAGAATTTTGCTTTTATTGAGCATCTTTTGCATGAATGAAGGAGAAAAGTTAGTATGTAACAATAAATATACCAAAACATAAATACCTTTTGGGAAATGAAAGTGAATTTTAATAGAACCAATACTTACTAATGAAAGATTAGATAAATTAATGAAGAAAAAAAATTAAAGAAAATAAATTGCAAAAGTGTTTTCCCTTTAAAGAAATACAGAAATTCCATTCCACAAGTAAAGCAGAAATGCATTGCATAAAAGAAAGGAAAGGTACAAGTAAAAGAATATAAAGTAACAACCACTCAGAAAAGTAAAAGTCATTCAAGCTATAGATGCATGATCTTCTAACCTTATTTATACAATTCAATCTTAAATAATTAATACTAAATAAAGGGGAAAAAATGTTTTCACAGAAGCAAAATTATAAAAATATTTGTCTACATGATTTCCAACATAAACAATGTACAAAATGCAGTGCAAGACAAGTAATATATTTATATTTTTTCCCATTAAATAATGACTATAAATAATTCAGTTATAAAATAAGTCAGCTTTTTTTTTTTAAAAAAAAAGACAACAAAAAATCTAGTGATAAAATTATGTGTACTTAGTCAACAGACTAAAATAAAGAGTACCTTGAAAAGATTTCATATGCATATAAAAAAAGTTCTTTTAGTTTTTGTTTAATGATTTATTATAGAACTTCATATGAAATCTTTTATTTATTATACACAAATTTACATTAGGGAAAGTTTTTAAAATCAATTTAGTCAGTAGTAGACTCAAAACATATCAAAATATGACATAACTCTTTTATGTACTGAATCAAATATGCATTTTAAAAAATAATAAATATATCATTTTTATAGACATTCCAAAATAAAACAAGAAATCTAATAAATAGAATAAAACACTTCAAATTTTTAAAAACAAAATTAAAATTTATAAGACCATGCTTCACATAAGAATGAATAAAAGATAAAAATAAATAATATATATACACATCTAAGCCTCTTTTTATGCTTTTTTTTAATTCAGAATAATTTCTTTTTCACAACATTCATCCACACCTTAAAGTACTAAAAAATTAACATCAAAACAGTTAGATCAAGATTGTTATAAAAATTTAAAAACTGGTTGTAGGCAAGGATTACCAGAATGCAGAGGAAATCCACATAATAGAAGTACAAAAGACAAGTTCTAGTGGATATTTTTTGAAATTTTTCCTACACAATGACCTTTTTCTTGTTTTGAAAGTAAAGTGAGCAAAATTTTATCAAGATTGGAATAAAACTGAGGAACTGTATGAAAAACATATGTATGAAACTCTCGCTGCATGTACTTTGCCATGGAAATCATGGGATGCACAGCGAGAGGGTTAAAAGATATTCTTCAACTTTTCTTTGACCAATCTTCGACTTTTGACAGTATTATACACAGTGTGGCAAATAAGTTTTAAGACTGTGTTCATCAAAAGAAATGGACACAAAAAATTAATATGTTTTGATTTTTTATTCAAAATAGGACCCTCTGGCTTCAATGCACTTGTTACAGCGATTTAAGGAATCGAACGCCTGTTGTAAATCACTTTGTGGAATGGCCAGCAAAGCTCGCATTGAAGCTACTTGTGAGGTTGAAATATCCTCAAAATAACACCCTTTTAATTTCATTTTTAAGTTTTGGGAATAAGGAGTAGTAACAGGGTGCTAAATCAGGTGAATATGATGGATGGTTCAACACACAGACATTATTTTTTGCCAAAAATGAACGAACAACAAAAATGGTGCAACTGGGTACATTGTCATGGAACAAACACCAGCTGCTTTCAGTCCGATATTCTGGACGAATGTGACGAATTCTGCCCATCAAACGCTTATAAACAGCTAAGTAGTAGTGAACTGTAATTGTTTGTCCATTTGGAACAAATTCTTTATGAATAATACCCCTAGCATCAAAGAATGTAATAAGCATTGTTTTGATTTTGGATGGAATTTTCTGTGTTTCTTTGGCTTGCAGTGAATTTTCTGACTACCGTTTCCTGCTTTGTCGTTTTGTTTCAGGATCATATTGGAAATACTAAGTTTCATCACCTGTAACAATGGACTTCAAGAAGTTTGGATTGTTTTTAGTAGCTGAAATGATGTTTCTGCAATGTGCACTTCTCAATGCTTTTTGTTCAGGGGATAAAGTGCATGAAACAAATTTAGCACACACTTTTCTTTTGCCCAAATTTTCATGCAGGATGGTTCAAATTGTTTCTTTGTTGATGTTTAAAGGATCTGCCATCATTCCTAATGATGCACAGCGATCGTTTGCCACGAAAATTTGTACTTTCTCAATAATTTCAGGTGTTCTAAATGAAATTGGTCTTCCACAACACTGATCATTTTCTACCATATCTCTTCCATCCAAAAAATGCTTGATCTACTAAAATAACAGTCACCATAAACTTGTATCATGAGTTGGTACCTTTCTGATACACTTTTACCAAGTTTTGCGTGAAATTTGATTATAGCTCTTTATTCCATCTTAAAAAATTAACTTCAGTAATAAATGCTCGCCTTCTCTTAACTACTTAACTAACTGCACACAACTTGTTGGCAATGTACCAGCAGACCATGGACATTATGACGCATGCACAATTGCACCATTACAGCCTGCCCTCTAGGACATCTTAAAACTTATTTGCCGCATTGTGTATATAACCTTTACTTTTTCTATCAAAATAAGCTCTTTTTCACCTTATCATACGCAATTTTTAAGAACACATATAGTGCATAAAAAGAAGTTTAGATATATGCATATAAGCACACAATATAAATAAATCCATTTTAAAAAGATTATTTTCATGACATAATTCAATTCCAAAATACAAAATTTGACTAAACATTAATTGTTTTTAGAATTTCAGATATATTACATTTAAAAACTCTGCATCTAATAAAAAACTATAAAACATTTAATATAAAACATTCATGAAAACTCTTTAACTCCTTAACTTATAAATTATTTTGTAAAAGATTGTTCAAAACTTGCAATTTTTTTATTTCAGAATTTTAAATTTTTTTATGAATAAAGATATTGTCAAGATAATACATGAATACTCTCAGGCTTTAAAGTTAAGAGGTTAAAAAATTTAATTCATTTTTAATTGATATATTTTATATATTTCATTAACTACTAAAAGTTTGTAATTTATAATATAGAAAATGAAGTTCTTGGAAAGATTTTTAATAGTACTACTCCATGCATTGTAAGGAGAAATACAGCATTTTATTTAAAACAGTAATTTAAAATTGAGAATAGTCAATAGTCAAACAAATAGTCACTTTCACTATAAAAAGATATAATATTTTTTAGAATGAAAAAAATACCATCATCTATGTGAAAATAAAATGAGATCAGCTACTTCCAGTATTTGTTGATCTCTGCAACTATAAGAAATTAGAACAAAACCACATAGAAACACATAAAAATACAAGCACATAACAAGCAGTAAGGGTGGTTTAAAACCACTAATGACTAAAAAAAAAGTGGTTAACTTTGAAGAGGGAAGACTTACTTAAAGTTATCTTCCACAGCAGCCCTTTAAAATCACCTTGATAAATGTCAGAACAAAACACATAATTCTTTTTTTTAAAGAAATTATGAAATTTGATCTCCCTTCCAAAATTATCAAAAAAATTGAATATGATTAATGTATTTACCTCATCCTCTAAATAACAGCCCTCTAAATCTATTAATTGAAATTGTAGCCTTCTTAAAACTTCTTCTAAAGCTTCACAATGCTTCATGCTCAATTTCTCACCTGAAAAATGTTTCAAGATATTTAACATAAAGCAAGGAATACAAAATAAATGCAATAAAATGAACTTTAAATCACATTTCTATTAAAAAATTTTTTAAAAAAAATATATTAGAGTATTAATTACCCTTGTATCAATAAGAAGTGCATCTTGTATGCCTTAGCATATAACTATCAATCAACTACTAAGAAAACTAAGTCGTTTCTTCAAATTTTGTCACAAGAAAAGAAATGTATTTGGAAACATTTTAATTGCTATTGTTGCGTTCTAATTTTTTTTAGCATTTTATTCTCTGATGGATATCAATTTTAAAAAGTGATAAATATCCATTACTTTTTTAAAAAAAGTTTTACATATTTCCTTCATTGAACATGAGATTTAACTTGAAACGCCTATGTAAATGTTTGACATAATTTTGCTTTTGCATATTTTTTCAGTGATTGTTTCATTTCTCCCTCCTGGATACAATAATAGATTATAAGAGTTAGTCAAGGCTTATTTACAAAAAGAAAGAAAATAATGTAGATTATGTTCTTTTCCAGAATGGGGTTTAAAAAGATTAATGTTATGAAATAAAAAGAATGAGATTTCTTTGTTGTTATACAATACATTTTCTATTTACTGCAAAAATAGAAAAAAAAACTCCATTGATGGATGGATCTATTTACATTTTCAGACTTAAGCATATTGAATGTTAATTGAAATAGCTTGTAGTTCACATTATTACCTAGGGCGATAATTATGATTTATCATAATTTGTTTATGTGCCAAATTAGAATGGCTATGATGAAATTCATAGTGTATCAGTGTAAAGGTGAATTTTGTAATATTGTATAATTTGGATATTACATGATTTGTAATTAACTTTACACTGGAATCCTGAAAAGAACTACAGTAGTTAAGGAGTAAATTGCTAATGTGTTAAAGAGTAAATTGCTAATGTGTTAAAGAGTAAATTGCTCCACTCTAGAATCGCATAATCCTTCTGCTTTGTTATGATGTGATACTGCTGTTTATATACATGTTTAACACAACTGGAATTAGTGGATTTACAAGGACTTAGCTTGAGATTAAATTAAAATTTTTTAAAGATTTACGGGATTTATTTTAAATATGAATAAAAATTTCTCAAACAATAAGTTTAAAATATTTCATTACACTAAAAGGAATTAGATTTTGAAAAATGGAACAAAGCCTTTATAGTTCTATAATATCCCCCACCCCACACTTATTAACACTAAACCTACCATGGCAGGTCAAATGACCCATTTATAAACTTTTTGTCAGAATTTCTTAGAAATAACATTATTAAATCGCCATTTGCCTTCACAACTTTTATTAAAAGATACATTGAATGTATTTTCCAAGATTTACTTATCTCTTGCTAATTATTTTACTGAGAAAGATATATGATCTGCCCTAACTACCGTAACGGGTCATTTGACCCGTGCACAGATTGTATCTCTTGATTGGGACGTTTTTGCTATTGCGTGATATAATTTGCTCCATTGAGTTATATTTGTTGTAGGCTGACAGATGAATAGCCAATTTCAATCTACTACAAGCGAGCGTTACAGTAAAAATTTCAAGTTACAGTGCTATTTACAAATCAGGAATTTTTATTTGATCATTTTTCTAATAATTCTTATCCCAAAAATGTTGAAACATTCAAGATATTTGAAATCATTGGAAATTATAAATAACATAGATAAAGGATGCTCAGAATCCAGTGAGGAGGAACTATCTGAAAGTGAAGTGTATAGCATGGAGCAATATACTGATTCATTTGACACTACAGACAAATGTGAGTCCTCAGGTAAAGAAAGCGAAAACAAGAACATTTTGAACAGGCGAAGAGAACAGAAAAGAAAAAGACTGTTCTTGAGTTCAGAAAGTGAAAGTGATGTAGAAGACCGATCTACTGAAATTGCGGCTGATGGTACAATTTGGCAAGAAACTACAAGGCTCAACACCTGGGCAAGCTCCAATTTATAATATTTGTAGGGAGGTTGTAGGCTCGACAGCATATGCCAAATGAAATATAATGAAGGGTAAAGTAAAAACTGCCTCTTTGATTATTGACAATTGTGTAATGAAGCACATAAGAAAATGCACAGAAGAAGAAGCCTCTTGAGTATTGTGAGCTCAATGGAATCTTACTCCTGCAAAAATAAATGCATTTATTGGTTTTCTATATGCACGTGGCACATATCAGACAAGCAATTTGAACATTTCATATCTATGGAACAGTAAATGGGGGCCTCTCTTTTTTTTTTTCAAAAACCATGAGCAGGTTTTTGTGAAATTATGTGGTTTATTAGATTTGATAAGTCAACGAAGCCAGCATTTACAAAATGATAAATTTGCTCTAATCTCGGAAGTATGGTATAAATTCATTGAGAATAGTCAAAATTGTTACAGGCCTGGGGAACATGTAACTATTGATGAACAGCTTTCCCAACCAAAGCGAGGAGTAGGTTTACACAATACATGCTGAACAAACTGGATAAATTTGGTATCAAATTTTGGCTAGCATCTGATGTCAGCAATAAATATATCATAAATGGATTTCCATAGTTGGAAAAGGAAGAAAACAGAGGTGCTTCAACTCTGCTAAAGGAATTCGTTATTCTAAAACTACTGGAACCATTCACAGGATGCGGAAGAAGCATCACTACAGATAATTTCTTTACAAGCTCATCACTAGCTACTAAACTATTAGAAAAAAGAACCACTATTGTTGGAATGATCTGCAGAAACAGAGAACTACCCAAATTTTCCAAGCAGAAGAAAGATGTATGCCAACGCTTCTCAACACAAAACTATATAAATCTATTCACTGTTCACTTACCATTTATAAAAGTAAGCCAAACAAAAAAGTGTATTTACTAAGCTCAAAACATAAATCTGTAAGCACTGAAATATATAGCAAGCGTATACCTGAAACAATTAGATTTTACAATAAAACTAAGTATGGTGTAGACATGACCGATCAGATGGCCAAAAAATACTTGGTGAAATTGAAAAGATGGCCTGTGCAGGTTTTCTTCAATATTCTTGACCTGGCTGGAATCAACTTATGGATTTTATATAGAGAAACAACCGGGGGAAAAATCTCTAGACAACAATTTTTATTTCAATTAGCTGAAGAACTTGTCGAAGATTTTCAACATGAGCAAAAGGAAGAAAAAGAATATACAGAAAACGTCAACAAATGTAAGTTCAGATTCTCGTGTACAAATGCGGAAAAGGTATCAAATAGGTTTTTGCAAAGAAAACAAAACTACAAAAATCTGTTTCAAATGCAACAAATTCAAGTGTGGAAAATGTACTTTCAAGAACCCAATAATTTGCAAAACATGCGGTAAACATAAATAAAGTTAGCATATTATTTACTTGTTTGCTAAATTTGAGATTGAATTGAAGAATATTTAATTTTTTTCTTGAATAAATTCTTCCTATGTTTTTTAAATTTAATATATAAACTATTTTGAATCTTTAACTGAAAACAATTGTTTTATTCATGTACCAAATTGGCCTAATTGATATATTTTTCGCTAGACTTAGTAATATATATAACATTTTAAAGACTGGTCATTTGACTCACTTTGGTAGGAATAGGAATACATAAATTATCGGTAAGGTTTAGTGTTAAATATAATACCTTCTACATATCAATAGAAATTCAGCACACACATATATACACACACACACACATATATATGTATATATATCAATTTATATTAAAACATCTAATTTCTAATTTAAACAAAACTTGAAAAGAAAAAATATATTTGAATATTTAATCTACTTAGTTAAATGTTAATTCCTATTAAACTCTTGGTAAAGATTTGAATTTTTCTTAATGTTTAGTTCATATTAACTTACCTAAAATTGAAAGATCAAATGCCCGAGGATTGGCTTCCAATTTGTAAGAAGAGCTTTGATATTCCTGGATAAATATGTATTTATATAATTATATTAATAGTAAATATTAATATCATAAAAAAAGAGAAAAATCATTGCTAATTATAAATAATAATAGTATAAGTAATTTAAAATTAATATTGCTGTTGTTACTAATCTCTCATCTGGTCAAACAAAAATTTTAAATTATAACACATATAAATTAAAATCAATATTCACTGTATAAGATCTAAAAATAACAAAACAATCAAATATGTTTCAATAAAATTAAAAACTGTTAGAAAAAAAAAGGTTGACATTGTTCATATCGTTTTTTTTTTTATCAATGCTTACTAAGAGAGAGAGAGAATTAATTGAAATAAATACTCAACTTTTTAAAATTTTTATAATAATTTTCAGAATGTATGAAATAACCACAAGAAATTTTAAAAATAAAGTAACAAATATGTTAACTAACTTAAGAAAAGGACTAAAAATATATTCATTGTATTTATAATTTTAAAAGACCTACTCTAAAAACCAAAAAATTAATTAAATACCTGCAATTGATCTAGGACACATGGTAAAGGTTTGATCCCTTGCTTGTCACAAGCAGCCACATAAGCAGAAATGAGAGTGTTTATAGTATTGCCGTAGACTGTAAGAAAAAAAACAAATACTTTAAAATAAATTATTACTTTTACTGATTAATATAATCAATAATAAAATATTTTTGATTATGTTTTGTAAGACTCATTAACATTAAATAGGATGGTCAAGATTTAAAAATTTTATTTATTAATTTTTTTATTTCAAATGGCACTGCAGATTGGCATTTACAATTGCACACACACAGACTCAGTACATTCCCAAGGAGCTGGTATCACTTTTAAGAGCGGCACCCTAAAACACCAATCCCTGCAATGTAATTTTGATGTCTAGTTTCCTCCACAGAGGGAGGGGCACCTGAGATCTGATTATGTGAATTTTAATTTTGCTGAGAGCACCCAAGCTAAACAGGCACATTAGAGATCTTTTAACATGTTGCATAATCATATGACATGGATGCTGTCGATTTTCTGAATCATGAAAATCCACAGATTTGGGCCAGAGTCGACCCAGCAACCTTAGGCATACAAGGCCAGCGACAAACCAACTACGCCATCTAGCAGAATGGTGGTCAAGATATTAAATGGGTAAATTTTAAATACCAAACAATTTTAGAAATTTAATTCATGACTTTAAGTTCCTACTTACTGTGTCTTAGAAGAACAAAAGCATGCTAAATTTTTTTAATGAATTACTTGGTTTCTTAAAGAAGCATACAAATGTTTGAACCTAATTTAATTTTATGCCAGAAAAACATTAGGTAAAAAGGTCCAAGTAAAATGGTAAAAAATTTTTTTTTGCATTTTTTCAAGAACACATAAAATTATTTGAGTACAAGATATATGCAGGCTCCAGGCAATATTTTGTAATGGCTCTGTTATAGTGTATAAAATAAATGACACCCCAAATCTATAACGTAACTGTGCAAGTCTTTTATTTGTTACAGCGAATTAAACAGAGGCACCTTTGGACATCCTTTTGAGTTTTTCTTCAATCTGATTTAAATCGTGTAATTTAGGATTTCATTAATTCTTTAATTTCCCAGCACTGAAATTTTAACTCGGTTAATTGCCAATCTATTAATCTGATTATAAATACTGTATTTATAATCAGATAACGAGCCTCACAATTACTAAAGTTAAAAAAAAACACAAATGAATTTTTTTTAATACAAAGGAAGATAAAAAAAATTTTAAACTTATTTTTAATATATGCATTTATTTTTCATCATTTTGTTTTATGATACAGATATCTTAAGATGGAGAATTTTCTAGGAACAAAACCATTTGTACAAACAATTATAAATCTGTATTTTGTACTAAAAATTACCTCCAACAATATTATTACACTTCATCATTAATCTCTTCCTATACACAAATTTTCCCAGCAAATTTACTACAACAGAACAAAATAACTGACAGAAATAAATTTTTAAATATATAGAAAATTTGCTATAAAAAAATAATTTATAGAATTTGTTAATGCAAGGCTAATATATTTCAATCGTCCATTTTTATATTTTAAAATTTAACTTCTTACATATATGTATGTGTGCATTGCTCATATGTTTGACACTATTTTGACACACTTTGACATCAATGCTCTTCTAATTAACTAAATTTTTATTTCCTTTTCTTATATACATAGGCTTGGGTTTTATGTTTCAACAATAATACCAAAGTAAAACAATATATCTGTTACCATGAAAAAATTTTTGAAAAATGATTTTAAAGAAAGCATTGCTATCACAATGGAATGTGCTAATCATTCCTTTAATTTTGATATATATTTCAAAATGTCATTGTAACACAGATAATATGCAGTTAAGCAAATTATATAACAAAACATTTTTAAAAAGCACCTTAATTGCATATGTTAATAATTTTAACCAAGTTACAAACACAATAACCACAGGTGGTATATAACTTAAAAAATGATTGTTTCAATAATTATTATTACAGATTGGTATATAGCTTTTTAAATGTGAGTTTCTAAGTCTTTTTTTCATGCAGATATTATATGTTAAAATGGATTTAGTTCTTTGCAAGAAACTACAGGAAAACCCGCTAAATAATGCATATCTATACTTTCAAGCTGCAATTTTAATTTTTAAGGATATTCGCTGCATTAGGCTCACCCCCTTTTTTACAAAGAGACCTGAAATGTAAACGCGCAATAATCTAATGTTTTGAAGCCATTTCTTCAAGGTATTATTCCAAGTTTAAAAAAAAATAATATACTTCCGGAATTACAACCCTTTGTGTTCATAAAGAATGTTAGGTACTTCTTTTAAACAGTATTTCAACGTATGTAGAAGTCTAATATTTTTCTATGCTCATCTTTTATTTTTAAAGTGAAGTGAATGTGGAGTTTAGTGGCGCAAGGGCCATTTTATTTTTAAAGCTCTTCTTTTTATAACTGGCCTATAAAGTGTACCCATAAATTTTGATCTGATATTTTGTGTTAAAAGTGCATGTTACATGCCGGATTTTACTGTATGATATTACATAAAACAAATTCAATGTTATTGATCTTACCATTCACCTATTAATATAAAAATACAATATAATGTATGCAACTCTTTGCTTTATTTAAAATCATTTCTATTTCAATCACAATACACTTATTTTGTATTTACATAAGAACTGTGTGTGTGTGTCAAGCCACATATGAAATAACTCAACTTAATTAGTTTGACAAATACCTACACATCATAATGCTAAATACAAAGAATTTTTGAAAACACAACATTGATATTTTTTTCCCTACTGTAATGTTAATGTTGGATACTTATCTATTCATTCAGTACAAATTTCGCTAGTAAAGCTAAGTACATGTAATAAATCCCCAAATATCTCTTTAATTGGTGCTATTGAAACAGCAATCATTTTTTGTTTACCAGATGGAGATGTAAAAAAGTTTCTTAATGAGCATGGTTTGATATTTGGTTCTTTATTTCTATAATTATGCTGCTGGATTATAAAAAAAATTATTTTGAACTAAACTAATTTTTTAATAAATGAATTTGTGTTTTATTTTTGAAACTGTTCATATAATTTGTTAGTTGCATTGTCATCAAAATGGAAAATTTGATTTAGCAAAATTTGTGCTTAGCTAATATGAAGTTCAGAGTTTTGATACAACTATCCACATACAATTTGTATGTTCATTAAATCCTTTAACAATATGCTACTAATAGTATAAAACATTAAATTTTATAAACTACTATATTTTAATAAAAAAATAATGAATTTGCACAATTATCTTATTTAAAATAATTTTCCTTTTGAAATAATTCCTTCTTATAATAATCATTTAAAAGTTATAAAACACTACTAAGTTGATATGAATGGTTTGTGCTTCTTTTTAAATAAGATTTGTCAGTACTTTTCTGTTTCGGTGAGCCATAATAATCGAAAAAAGAAATTGCCAATCAACTGCATAAAAAAAATGAACTTTTCTCATCAATGTTGGAAACAATTAAAAAGGAGATGGATAAAGATCAGCCTTTTTTCACCTATCGGCAAATTCATATCATGTATATTTTTTTTAACACTGATACTCAGTCAAAATGAAAATGTTAGGTTTTTTTCAAAAAAAATCTTTTATATATATTAAATAGAGAAAACAGGAAAAAAATAACAATGTTAAACTATTTGTAACAAATGTCTTTGATTATATTTCCTTCTCGCTTTCACTGGCTGAATTGTCACTGGACCATCCAGTAGCAGGGTCTTGAAGTGTATCAGCATATCCAAGACTTGGTGTTTTTGTCTGAGTGTGATTATGGCACCAGTATCCAAAGTACAGATGTGCATAGCAGCCAACAATTCTAGCACCAACTTTGCACTGACAATACCATTCCATGTTTGGATTATAACCTATACTTGTTCTCATTCATCTCTTATATACTTTTGAACTTGTGTGTCATGATCTCAACTGGAGTCGAACAACTGAGGAATCTTTTTGAGTTGCGTAAAGAGAGTACAGCCCTGATTTATTAAAGTGTCCGTGAGTGCATTATTTTTTAATAAAATACATAAAACGCATACAATACTATGTAAAATAATGGCCACAATACAAAAGAAATATTTTTATTACAATATGACATGCGTGAGGTGAAAACACGTTTGAACACGCACATGACATAGGAGTCTGACCAATTCGCAGACAAGCTATTTTGTTTCGTATCACATCAACGTGCTCGATGCACCAAAACAAATTAATGTTAGTCTAAAAGCCTTATTACTGTAGTATTTAAGTGACCAAAAAATATAGTGGTGCTTAAAGAGGTTAACAGTTTTTGAAGTGAAACTTTTTTGCACGCAGGAGTGAATGAGAAATTTGCCCAGTTTTGCGTAACAGTCGAAAAAGCGAACGGAAGTACTCTTCTCCCCCATCCCCTGAGTCGTCGTCATGGTGACAGGATAGCGATTGGGTGGAAAAGGGGAGAGCGGGGACACAACGTCACTTACGTCATATCCGTGAAAAAGTTGGATGATTGCCCACCTTCCAATTGGGGGTCCTTTTCCCCCAGACCCGGGAACATCTATGCATTACAGTGTAGACAAAAAAGCTCTCGCAGTAAAAGCATGCCTTTTTGAAATATTTCCTTAGATTTTTGGCTACATGGCTATGTGTTTGGTGGCTAATTTGTTTTTTAAATTTTCATTTGCATTGAATTCTTATTAGTTCTAGTCAAAATGCCTAAATCAAATGCACAAAGAGAAAAAGAGTTTCGTGAAAGAAAAAAAAAGATTAGCAACAAGTCCAGTTGAAAAAGTGACAAAAAACCCCCCCAGAAAAATAGTGCTAATTCGTCAAGTGCTACTGCCAAATCGCCACATAGTACACGAGAGAATATCGAGCATGGAAAAAAAACACTGCAAAATATTCTTAATGACCAGTTTAAGGGATGGGAATGCTATTCAGATTCTTCTAATGACAGCACAGATCAATACGGACTTTGTGAACCAACCTGTGCCATTAACTACAGAGCCCTCAACAAGTCTAGTGAGTGTTGGAACTGATGCATGTAAATCAATAATAAATTCTATCTTACATTACAAAGACTACGATTCCCATAAAATGCTGACAAAGATTTTCAAAAGCGATTCATTGATAATCCTTTCCATCATGAGCATTCAATTTATGATAGATTATGGTTTGGAGATTATTTGAGAATGCCTGTTGCTGAGCACAGAAATATTTTATAACATATTTTAATGGGAATTAATATAGAAGTCACATTAACACATGCTACAATTTCTGGCAAAGTTTAAATAGGAAAAGCATACCAAATTTATCAAAATATAATGGTTATACCCAGAAATTCCAGCATATCTTTCTACTTTGGATTTGGTATCATTTGGCTACGAATACCCTTTCATGCAAATTAGGTGATTGAGACAAGTATGCGGTAAGTTTGGATTATTAGGGCAAATAATCAATATATGTTCCAAGGTCGCCAAAGAAGTTTCACTTCTATTGCGTGGTATTCCACGCATCATTTTTTTTAAAATGAAAGAAAAAGCGTTTAAAATAACAAAACTCAAGGAATTTGTCAAGTTCTATGACCTTTATGTGACTTGCTTTTTTCTTACAATTTTAGAATAAAAGTAAAAATCAATACCTAAAGTTCACATAAATATAATAATAGAGCTCCAATAAATACTTTGAATTTTCTTGACTATGATAGGCGAAAAAAGGCCGATCTTTACCCACCTCCTTTCATGCCTCTTCCATAAAACAATAGTTTTAGAATTGAAATTGGAATTAAGATAACTACTGTATTTTCTGTTAAGTGTTTAATTTGGCAAAAAAAATTTAACCATTGCCAACAATCTCTAATAACAGAAAAGTACTGATTTGCCTTTGTATATTACTTTCTTTAAAATGTAAGATGTGGTAACTTTATAAAATAATCTAAAAGAAACATAAAATGATTATTTATGTGCAATAGAAATAATACATATAAAACAATTATTTAATACTAACTAAAGCAATTCCGATATTATTTTATATAAGAATTTTAGGTACTTGCGTATTACTGCAACAATCCTATAAATGTTCAAGATAACTTGCCAAGTTAGCAACCCCAATTTCGCATGCATCGTATGTGCTGAATTGACAATCATGAGCTTCATTACATAGTATGTCGCCAATAGGTTGCGATAATAGGCAAGAACCAAATTTTATATGTATAAATAATTTTTTCTATACAATGTAGCTATAAATAAAACTAAAATCACTAACATGTATTTGAAAAATTGATCAATTAAAACAATATATTTAGTTAGCTGTAATTGAAAGATAAATTATTAAGCCTATTTTTCTATTAGGATACATAAATCTATAAAGATATGGGTGGATATTTCATTCTTCTAAGTATAAAATAAAATATTCTTTGATAAAAATATTTCTGAGTTTTGAGACCAATGTTCCAATCAGTATTTTACTTTTTGAAATATGCACATACAACATAACTTTTCTAGGTCCAATTAAGACAAAATTATTTTGAATATGGCTGAATGAAAAAGAAAAACTATCCAATATTAAACTCCTAACAAATGAATTGAAACTAACCGTTAAAAATATTTTTGAAGCAACACTAAAGAATAAGATGCTTACAAAGGTATTAAAAAAACTTTTTGAATACCAAGATATTTGCACCTTTATCAACTGTACCATGAAAAACTGTGTCAAGTTATTTATACACTTGGTTAAGAGAACTTTGGCCAGTATACATAAAGCTTCTTATAAACTCATCTGAGAATAAGATTATTTGTTAAATAATTGAGTGGACAAAAATAATAGTCTGAAAAAATTATAATTTATTAAAATTTCAAAATAATTCGTAGTTTTAACCCAAGACAAAAATCCAACTAAAATAAATAAAGTTTAACCATTAAGAATAGTTATCCAATATTATCATTTCAATAAACATTTAATTTCTCCTCAAACTCGCAAAGGTGCAAAACTACGTCATTTACATGTTGATATATTTTGGTTTACTTCGCTAAGAACAATTCTAATTTTAGGAACTTGTAGAAGAACAGATATCAATTCAAATTACGAAGAACAACAAAGCATTCATTAATTAACAAGGTCACACTATTGTTGGTACGGCTTTCATCATAAGATTAATTTTTTTCCGATATTAAAATGAGAGATGGGGAAATTTAATATGACACAAAATGTGAAAATAAGGGAAAAAATTCCAAATCACCTTTCGACCAAGGATCCGGCGGTTCTAGATAGCAAGTTACAAGCATTTCATCAACGGGGAAGTGCACCCTATTACTGTGTTTCGCTTTTTTCTTCGCCGAGGCATTGTGAATTTGTTTCACTTGCTCTGTCGGAGTGGATGGAGCAGAAACAGATGCAGCGAAACTCATGTTTCAAGATCACAGCATCTATTTAATGTGAAATTTTGCATTGATCTTTAAAGTTTTGAAGGTGCTAAATTAAAAACCAATTCTATTAGTGAAAATTAAATTTAATCTCTAATTTTGATATGGATCAATGCTCGTCTGCCATAATAAAACTACAACAATTAGCTGTTGCCAATTTTAGAATTTCCTCAAGAAAACCCCTTCTTAAAAAATAAAAGTTGTCTTTGATGAACATGTGACTTTTGATTTTATAAGGATATTATTACATATTTCATTAATGTTTTGAAATCAAATTTAAAAAATTAATTTTTTAAAAATTTAAATTACTTTTGGATTATTCCTTACAGTTTTAATCATTAGAAAATAACAGTTGTAAAAAAAAAAGTCGAACATAGATTTCAAAACAATAAACCGAAACTGGCGAAATCTACCTTGTTTTTCTGGTCTCACGTTAATTTAAGAGAACGGATAAGGGAACGCAAATTGGTTTTAATCCATATTTTTTCCTAAAATAAATCAAAGGAGGTGGAATAAAAATCGATAGTTGATTCGAATAGATTTTTTATTAGATAATAAAGCTGTATTTTTTTGCATTTTTACATGAATGTTTCCATCTATGGAAATATTCAGACCTATTTTTAGAATATTGTTCTGGTATTATATTACTCTCTTTTCGGTAAAACCCCCCAAAAATTATCGGATCTTCGTTGGATTCTGTGGGATTATTTGGTCTGAGTTTCGAAACCTATCATTAACAGCCTACCATGAACCAGAGTTGTATTTAAATATCATTACAAAGCAAAGAAATACTGAAAGTTTATTGCAAAGTTCTTTTTAAACGTCGTACTTGCAGTAACCTAGTGATTACGATCACGAACTTGTGGCTGGCATATCATGAGTTTGGTCCCTAGTCCCGCTTAAGACCCCCTCGTGTAGAAGAGCCTGATGCACGTTAATTCTGTTGTGACTCAAAGTCGGCATGTTGACGTGATAAGGGAGTTAGAATATCAGCTCAGGTGTAATTCACGTCACTTGACCAAGGCTCAAAATTACGAGTTTAATCAGTAGATTTTGCGGGATTTTAGTTAAATGTGACGTTAATGAAAAATCAATAACCAAATAAAACATAGGTACATGATTAGGACAGAATCGCTTTTGTTCGTCTAAATCTATTTAGTGGTCATGGTCATGATCTCATGACTCGGATTATTTCTGTCGGATCCTTAAGCCATGCCTCTAATTTCTAAATATTTTCGTAACCTGTTTAAAGTGTAACAATTAAAATAAATTCTGTAAAAATGTACACTGATTAGAACTTATATTCTCTAATTGGCACGTGTGCAAGATTTACGGAATGTTATGTTTCCAAGTAGGAGATAAAGGCAGTGGCGTAACGTACACCCCCGCCACCCCTGCACTGCGGGGGGGCAGGACTCTAGGGCCCAAAGCCTGAGCGATGCCGATTGCGCAAGATCCGGCTACAGCTCAAAATCTGATTTTGCAGGGGGGCCCGAGAATTCACCGTTACGCCACTGGATAAAGGCAAGAAAGGGGCAAATGTTCCACGTGTATCCTCAGGTATTTATAATCCTACGAGGGGAGTGGGGACTCTGAGTGTAAAAGCATTGATTCACATTAAATCTGTTGAAGTTCAAAGTTCTCCCGTTGGCTAGGAGGGGAAATCTGAAAAGTCGGATATCAGCTGAGGTGTTGCCCTCGTCATTTGGCTGTGGCTCAAAATTGCAAGTCCATCGCTAATTGTTTTCACATTGCTTTGGCGCACGACGCTAATAAATAATCGATCAACCAACGTTCGATTGAACGAAGTGAGAAAAGCAATTAAGAGCAGAATCGGTTCAAGTGTAGTATGGGGGGGGGGCACCTTGGCGCAGTCCTTGGTTTTGACGACTAAAAGTGGACGCCAAGGTACTTATTTTGGAATTATTTATAATTTATTTTAGAATGAATTCGATATCTCACCATGACATTTAGATAAAAATCGCCAAATCTGAAGAAAAATCGTAAAAAAAAATCAAAAAGTGCCCCCCCTATACTACACTTGAGCCGGTAGAATCATTAAGAGTGTCAACAATAATGGAGAAAAGGTCGAATTTTTCCAATAAAATAAATGCTTTTTAATTTGATTTTGACAAATGCGTGGTTTTGCTTTTTCGTAAATCGTTAAAACGTTGTGAAAAAAACTTCTTCATACACTCTGGTATGTACATATCACTTTGAGGTTTTATCTGATTTCGAAATTAAATTTTAAGGCAAATACTTATTTTTTAATTCAATCACAAATTATATAATAATACACTGAAAGTTATACTGAACTGTGCTCATAAAATAAACCTCTAGTTTCTTATTAGAATAAAATGTACCACCAATTCCTGATATCAATATGTTTTTTTTTTATAATTCACAAAATTTCCATTATTTTACAGTATTAGAAAGAAATGGGAACTTTTCATGCGAGTATATTTCACAGTGGACTTATGTGTTTTGTGGGTGTTTTTCGTATTAATACCAAATACGTGATTTTATATGAATCATGCTCTAGCGATAAACAGCAAAATAAATAAATAAAAGTTTGTTTCCCACATGCAATGTGTTTATACTTCTAATACTTTTACCCCACCTTTAAAATCTACCATTTAATCTAAAAGAATATTGTAATTGCTATACTTGTCAACTTTCTCTGATATTTATTTACAATTTGTGAAAGTACTACGGATTCTAAAATTTAAAAACGAAGTTAAAAAAAGTATCTCAATCATAGGAATAATCATAACTCCCACTAAATATCCTTAAGAAATAATTATACTCGATGTTGTTTTCACTAATAGTATAAAAGTTTGGAGGAAACTGATATTTTTTTGTGATTGTTAATCCTCATATGTTGTGTGGTGATGTCTACATGTCATTTGTCCAATACATTAAGATTGTAGGCCATCGGGTTACCTAGAGCTTATGTTTCTACATACAGCATTCAGTAACGTGAGATCAATTTTAATACAGAATCAATCTATTCTAGATCAAACACCGGTTACAATTCCCACGCAAGGTCATTTTCCAGATTTTTTTGGCCCGAAGGAAAAGGAACGCTATTATGCTTCAACTTATTTTACCAAAACAAGGTACTTTTACTACAGTGTATGCCAGTGGTGCCCACAGGAAATTTTCAAGGGGAGGGGGCAAGGTCGAAAGTCCCCCTTTCTTGTATCATATCCCAATTCACGCAGTCCAACTTTTTAATTTTTTCAATTGTTGGCAACAAAAAAAAAAGGAAAAAAATCAGTACAAAATAAATTATTGAATAAATAATCAGCAATAATTAATAAAATAAATTATTAATAACAAATACTTAATTTCTACTCCCTATATGCATAGGAATCAATGGTGAAGGGGGGGGGGGTACACATTAATTTGAGATGTACTAAATTTATTACTTAAAATCAAAACAAAGAAAACAATTTTTTACAATAACTTGTACAGTTACTAGTGTAACAAACATTTCAAATTTTGAACTTATGTATTATCCTATTGACCATTTTCACAAAATGTGACAAGACAATTATATTAAAATAAGTTGTTGAATACCATGGGGGAAGTACTGGCTGATAAAAAGTTTAGCTTTAATTTGAATGATGGCAGTCATTTGACTTAATATTCAGAGTTAATGGATTAATATGTAAATACAAAAAATTTTGAGTTTCGAAAGAAATATTCCGAAAATAAAATCTTTTTGCAGTTAAATACATTTTATTAATTGAGCAATTTTGTATCTTCAGAATTTTTATATAAACATTTATTTTTAAAAACCAGAGCAAATAAATAAATAAATAAAATAAAACACTTATTTTTGAGTGACAATAAATATTCACACAGATATCAGTTTTTGTATGAAGTTTATTTACATAGCTTTGTACAAGAGGTATAACTTTTGTTACATGAAGATTCTCTCTTTAAAGAACAAAAATCATTTTACATTCACAGGCTGCAATAACAGATGTCTGATGAAATATTTTAAAAATTGATGCTTATATCACTTCAGATGATCATATAGTTCCTTTTAAAAAATTATTTATTTTCAAGATAATTCATGACGTATGTTGTATTTACCACACTGTAAGTCACCGATACCTATTCTAGACCAACTTCCATCTTGCTTTTGAAGAAGAACTTCGCTAGTATTGACAGATACAACATGGGCACTGAAAAAAAATTATATTCAATCTCATGAATTAAGACAGAAAAATAAAATTTATTTAGACTACATAGAACCATCCCATTTTGAATGGGTCTATTAAATCTACTTTAATGCATAATATGGTAGATAAATCTTTACACTAGACCACAAAATTTTAAAATACACTAATTTTTTGTGGATTTTATAAATTATTGTAGTTTAAAGTTATCTTTTTGAACTATCTTTTCAAAAAAGAAAGGTATTTTATTCTTTAAATAATCTAAAAATTAAGAAAATTACAAAATATAAATATTACACGTAGAAGAACAAGAAAAGAAAATTTTATTTCCAGAAATAAACAGAACTTTATTTTTACACATTTTTCTATCCTTTCACAATGTAAGGTATGATAACAGTTAAGAATTTTTCCAAAAACTCAGATTTCAGTAAAACAGAAAATAAAATTTTAGCCATTTAATATAACTTTATCAAAAGTTAAAAAATAATTGCTTCAAATTATTAGTTCAGAAATGAATTAGCTATCTGACATTTCATGAACATTAATACTCCAGAACAAAAAAAAGAAAACTTTTTAATGATAATAAACTTTATAAAGGGAAAAAAACTATCAATCTCTTACACACTTCTGCTGATTAATGAATAATCATACAAGAGGGTGTTACGGAATTCGACTGACAAATTCAGAGGGTGTCAGTAGGAAACATAGGGACGACAAATCAACATAGAACATGGGGTCACAAACCACGTTCAGTCGGAGTAATGAAGGGTATGATGATGAGTGGAATGAAAGGGGACAATAAGGGGTAAGAAACACATTTATTAGATGTAAAGCACATTTACAATACAATCAATGCATCACAGTTTTACATCAGATTTGTTTAAACGTGCCCGATAATCCTTTGTCTATTGATGTCGGCAGTGCTATGACCTTACACAGCCGAAACTTCAAACAATTCTTGTGATTATGACTTGCCGCTGCATTTTTGACGTTGAGCTGAGATGAATTGTTCATACTGAAAATATGTTTTACTAGTAATAAATGTACTTCTAACCCAACGTCCATTTTCATTCCACTCGACATCACACCCTTCATTACTGAATTATTTTCGACTAAACATGCTTTGTGACACAAAGTTCTACGGTGATCTTTCATCCCCATGCTGTCTATTACCACCCTTCTGAATTTGTCAGTGAAATTCAGAAACACCATCTGTAGTAAAATTTTAAAAAACAAATTTTCATGAGTTATTTTATTATTCTCCAGAAAGCAGTACTAAAATGATAAAACTTTTAAATACATTGGTTCTTTACATCTTATTAAATATAATCTAAAGACCACGGTAAAATTTTTATTGAAAAGCAATTTAAGCATGAACTATTCATTAGGGTGAATCCCTGTTATGTGAAGAAAAAATATCAATTGGAACGTACCCATGCGGAAAAGATGTTCTATGATATTGAGATTAGGAAAAAATTTATTTCAAAATTTGATATTGTCATAAAGGAATTGAATTTTTGTAAAAATGGGGAAACAGGCTTAATTTTGTTTATATGTTTGGACTCAAAATAAAATTATTTTTCCACAATATAAATAACTAAAAGTGATTATTTTTTATGGTGAGTACAAAGTGGTGAATAGTACATTGCCGCATTTTGTAACCCTAGCTTTCTCTCCCTGCACCGTTGAGCCAGTCCGATCCAAGCCTGTTTCCATCTTCTGCTTTATCATGCACTATATCTTATATTGAAAAAGCTACTAAATGTACGTGACGTGGTTTTTTTTAAGTAACTATTTAGAAAGTGTTCTCTTAATGTAATAAATGTCAAAATGTGTTAAATTGCCTGTTTCTCTTCAACAAAATTTATTTTGACTTTTTACTATAAAAACGCTCAAACACCTAAACTTCATAGTAACTTGAAGCAATAATTTCTTCTTCTTTCATCTATATACCAGAGAACGTCTTTTTCATATAAGTAGGATTTAAAATTCTGAAAAAGGTTTTTCGATCCCCACCTTTTGATTCATGTTTTTTGTAACACAAATTTCTCAATAACTTTATTAGGAAGTGAAAATACAAAGTTAAAACATATTTTAAAACAGCAATGAAACAAGAAATTTCTCCTAATTAATTACAAAATTTGCTTATCTTCAAACTTCAAAATTGATGGCATGCATATTTTTTTAGCTGTATACTATACTATCAGTATTTTCATCAACAAATTTTAAAATACACAAATGTTTCAAAAATAATTTGAAGACATTTTGATATCAAAAGATATATTTGATCCATAAAGATATTTCGATAAGAAAAATTACTCATAGAAAACTCTCCTTTTGGATCAACATGATGTGTAAAACCTGCACATTAAGGTAAATTTAAAGGCATGTATATAGTATAACCTACAATAAAGTAAGTTTACAACAAAGATGTTTTTATAAAAAATTATTAAATTTGTACAATATATTTATAAAAAATTTTTACACACATATATGTTACATACAAAGACATACAGGTAGCAAAAAAACATTCAATACAAAGTCTCGAATGTTACAAATCTTCATTAGACCCTATTTTCATTTGTTTTATTTTTAGTCATTTTCTGTGAATAAAAATTGAATAGCTTAAAATACTTGAATAAGAATATAGTAAAAAATACCAATATTATATATAATTTTTTTTCTTTCCCAACGTTTTGATACATACTGACACAATTTTAAAATGGGAGAGGGAAGAAGAGTAAGTCAAAAATCAAATTTTCGTAAAAATTTTTTTTAGCAAGTGATTACAACTTACAGCAATTATATTACAAACAATGACAAAATGATCAGATGTGTTTGTCTTTACAATTTCATCTATGGAGACATTAGCATAAAATCTTCCAGCTAACAAAATTAACATATATACAGCATAAATACTTCTTCAAAAAACTGGATTCTTGCATGAGATAAAAAGCTTATATGTAATTCTTTATAAGGACAAAAAACTATTGTTTTTTTGTAAAAACACACACAAAACAATACAAGATTTGTCTAAATTTTAAAACTCTGCAAATACATTTACTTTTGATTTTGCAATGTAAGGAAAATGTTACACAGGTTAAATAAAACAAACAGGAAATTCGATTTCCAAATAATTACTAGCAAATATTTGTTTTGAGGAAGTTGGTGAAAGTTTATATTTACATAAAATATGAATACATGAGCCATCACTTTAATATATTTATGTTAAACAAATAATTTTCTTTCTTTTCTGAAGCCAGTTATCTAGTCAGATGCACAGAGGAAAATCTTACAATATTTGAAGACATTCACGCACTCTCATGCAAGTATACATTTTTTTAAACTGATACAATACAAAGAATATTTAATGTAATATTCTTTGTGTAAATCCTTCGACATAAAAATGAAATATCTTACAGCCATGGTTTATCCATCTTGTCATCTACATAAACTGTTTCTCCTTTTCTATACGAATCTCCTTTGAATAATAATTTTCCATCTGCAAAACGAGCACTTACTCGTTGCTCGGGTGCATTGAATTCATCTATGGAAAATGTATGGCAATCAAAACATCGCTAAAATTCACTTTATTCACAAGGAAGACTTAAAGAGAGAAAGATATCAGGTGAAATGGAAGCCCAAATGAATTTCCAAGCATGCGTGGAAGTTTAGTAAATTACAAAGAGCCTATAAAATCGTGCAAGAAGGAAAATTTAATAAAATTTTTTTAAAAAGATTCAAGAAAATTTTCTTATGTAAATTTAGGAAAATTAAACCTCTTTACAAAATCAAAGAAAAAAGGTGATTTTTTACAATAATTATTCAAAACTCTTAAATTATTTTTTATTTTAAAGCCTGTATTTTTCCTATTAAATTAAATATGCATATAAGCAAGAAACAAACATGAAATTAAAAACAATATGACACAAAACAGAAAAAAAACCCCACTATTCTCTTATGTTTTAAGAAACACTCAAAGTTGATAAAAGTTCAGCAAAACTTGATTTCAGATGAAGTCCTGGAAATGAAAATTATGGATAAAAGAATTCTTTTTAAATGTGGTGGGAGACAATTTTTTCAAGTTTTGTGCTGACATTACAGCACTACACATTACAAAGAATTTGTTTTGAGAGAAAAAAATATGTATCAGTCCTAAGCCTTAAATTTAAATTCTATCATTTTAGGTATGGGACGGGAGAAAAGAGAAGAAAAAGAGAGAAAAACATATTACCAACAAGATTGATAATACTGTACTGAAATAATTTATTTCTTTTGATAAGCAGAGAAAAACTGTTATTCGAATGTTTTACCATTCAAAATTTTAACAATTTATAATTACTGTGATCATTTTTACATGAATTACAATATTTCATAATTAATCATCATTAAAATTAATTAATATTCATACTTACATTCACTGCTTTGTTTAGAAGCTTTTAAAGCCTGAAATATTATTAAAAAAAGTTAGCTGATATGAACAATACAAAGATGCACACATTTCACTAGAAATTAAGTACATTACATTCTTTTATAATATCAATACACATCCATGAAAATGAATTTTAAATTTAATTAGAACTGAAAACTTACTTTTCGAATAGTAGTCCAATCTTCTAAAATATCATTTTCTTGTAGCATATAAACAATATACGGACTTGCGATAATTAAGGAAGTTTTAACAATCAATATATAGTCACTAACATATATTTAAGATATATTAATTTAAAAAGGAAGTATTTCAATATACAATTAACACAATTGCAAAGATAGATAAAAAAAGGTAAAGAAATCCGAAATAATTAAGCATTTGTTTAAAAAACATTGTTAAATAATAACCAAAGATACTTTTTAAAATAAATTGTATTCTAAGTATATTAAAAACTTAGTTAAATCTTCCTTTTTCAGAGTAAGAAAATATCCTCTGGAATAATATTTTGAATTGTGAATTCTCAAACTGGTTTACTAATTCTAATTTATTTTAGGTATTTAATCATTGAACACTTCACGTTTAAATTAAATGAAAAAATTTTGAATTATATATAGATGTCAGGTCTGGAAAGTTAAACTTAAAAATACATAGAATAATAAATAAAATTGCTACCACATAGGGATCTTAGGGTGAGTAGGGTTTTTTAAAGACAAAGAACGCTGGGGTAGAGAGAGAACAATTAAGAAGAGCGAGTTGGTGACTCGTTGCTGCGTGTACGTCTTTTGTTCTACTCAGTTAGGCGCCAAGTGGCAGCCATATTTGAATAGTTTGAAGATGATGGAATAAAGTTTATATTACTGCTATTCTCTCTATGCAGGCTTAGAGCCTGTCATAGATAAATTAAATAAATTTTGAATTCAGGTAAACACATTGTTTAAAACTCAAGTATTCTTACATTATAAATAAAGCTAATTTAGGAAACTTGCAAGACAAAATATTAATCATAATATAGGAAAGTATTAATTTCATTACATTAAAAAAAGCATAATTTCTTTCGTTAATTTACTTCTTGTTATGCAAATTAAAATACCTTTATTTGTAAAGAATGTGCAATTGAGCAGGCATTAGTAAATGCTAATAAAAATTCATTATAGAAATTATATATAAAAGATTTCTAAATAAAGACTATTTATTTACTTTTACTTATTACTGTACTTAGATAGGTGAATGATAAAAGTTTACTATTAGATTAAATGATTCAGATTTAGAACTTTCATCAAAGAAGATAGTTTTTTTTTAATTAAGACAAATACTGAATAATGTATTCTTTATGAAAATTAATACAAGTGTGTAGCTTGTGTTACATAGTAGAGTTAAATGCATTTCAGGACATATGCTTGCAAAAACTATACAATTCAATTTAATTTAGTTTATATATGTACTATATAATGATAAAATAACAAAATTTTGATAACTAAACAATTTTTTCACATCTTTCTAAATGTTAGACAAAAGCTAAATACAGCAAAATTTGGTTCAGTCCTAGGAGAGCCCACACCCTTGGCGCGAATTATTTTAGTTGGCGATAATTGTGCCATCTTGGTAACCCTACTTTGATACACTAGATATGGTAAACCTAACTATTTCTGGAATTTTCGTATTTTGTCGGCGGGCATTTCGAATTTCATTTTGGAGAACCGGGCTGGAATGGTTGCGTGTGTGAAGGAATAGATCTTAGAATTTTTTACTTTGTTGAATGCAAAAGGTTAGAAAGAATTGATTGAATAGTGTATGAAGGAAGGATTGATTGCTTAGAGTTATGAATGTCCTAAATGTAACAATTGGCATGATGTAACATGGTTGACAATAAAACGCATTCTTCGAAATTGCACCAGCCACGCAGAAGGTATGTTCGACCATTACCTCACAGAATAAAAATGGCGGCGCTCAAACGATCATTCAGTTAGCAATGAGACCTTCAAGACTTTTTTAAAATCTGTTATGCTGTACCCTCCACTCGGAAAAGATCAGCAGTAAGAAAGTAAGTGCTGTTTTTATCTTAAATGTTTAATTTCTGTATTGTTGGCATATATTTTCATTACGCATCCACCTTAACTCTGTATTCACTTTAACCATTGTCGGTTTCGCTTGGCACCATCTCGTTCTGGCTTGGCGCTTTTTTCGTTTTGTTGCCAAGGGTGTGGGCTCTTCTGGGATTTTACCCCAAAATTTTGAAAATGGTAAGGGCATGAATGTTTTTGACAAGAAATTACTAATAAATGTAATTTTGAGAAATATACACAAAATTTATACAATTCATACAAATTAAAAAATTTTAATTTAAAAGGATTTTATTTTCATAGTTACGATTCTTTTAAGCAGATAAACAGTTACAAATGGAATCTATCAGTTAAAAATAAAAAGTGCTGTTTAAGATTAAACTCTCTTATGGAACTCCTATCCTGTTACTAAATTATTAAAGGTGAAAAAGTGTGCTTTAATGAATAATTTGAAGTTCTGCACACACAAACTTAAATTTTAAAAAAATTAAGAACTTCAACAAAATATTCCAAAAGAATATTTTTATATACTTATAGAAGTTTTTTAAATATCTTAGTCCCTATTTTAATTGTTCAGGATGTTTTCATTGGATATTTTTTTATTGAAAGCTAGAGATTTTGTTTATAAATAATTGTCTTAATCCTACAAATTTCTGTATGAAAGGATATCATTAACAGTAACAGGTTTTTTCCTTTTTCCTAAGCATTGAGGATCTGTTTTTCTTTTGTTCCTTTTATGATTCACTTGTTCATTCCATAAATCTGGGGAAAAAAACATGCAATTAAAGCAAGTTCATATGTAACATAAATAAGTAAAATAATTTTTTAATGTATTAGATGAATAATAAAATATTTGAGAATTTTACCTGAAGTAATATCTACACTATTTCGATCCTCCTCTAATCTCCGTATCTTGTCTTCAAGATCACACTTTATAGAATCCCACAATAGAGCTTTTTCACTCTGAAAAGCATATTTTGATAAAAACAATTTTAAGATACATGTCAATGAATTTTATAAACAAATACATTGTACAAATGTTAACATGTTAACTATCATGACAGTTTCAGTGAACAATTTTAGAAAATGCATCTAAAAGTATACAAGAGAAAAAAAAAGAGGATAGTGAACCAAACATAAACATAATTACAGTGAAAATCATTTAACACGAAACTCAGGGGACTGAAATATTTTTTCATGTTAAAAGATATATTGCAAAAAAAATATATACAACAAAATTATGTTTATTAGAGTACGTTTTATTTACATAGATATGTTCAAATATTTTTGTAATTTGCTCTCTTGTTTAAACTATTGTTGATAATGTAAAGTTAACAATGTCAAAATCTACAGATTTTTGTAAACTTGTTTTTTGATCAACAGTCTTAAGAAGCTTCATCTTCATTTTAAGTGAAAAAGCAGTTTGCTTTCCCCCTGAGCTCTTTGCCAATGTGCCCATAAAAGCATTCTTCTATAATCAAGAATTAAGACGTTAACCAAATTCAGTGACTTTTAATCATACTGCAATGTACTTGTCACCAAATTCTAACACTGACTGATGATAGATGAAATGCTTATGTGTGGCATTTGTGCAGGGTGAAAGTAGCTTAGATAAACCAAATTAGCTCCTGTCACAGGCAATTCTAAAGGTTTTTCAAAGCCAAGTTAGCTTCCTTTCTACAAAACATGTGAAACCACCTCTCTTTCATTTCACACTCTTAAATCTTGCCTGTGCGGCTGGTGTTTTCTGTATTTTGTTCATTCCCAGTACGAAAATCTTTTCGTGTTAAGAGAAAACAATGCATGAAAATACATAGTAGTTTGTCGGGACCGCTGTATTATTTTGTGTTAATTGATATTTTGTCTTAAGCGTTTTCACGTTAAATGTATTTCACTGTATATTTTATTGCTTCATTTATGTTTATTTTGTATAGCAATTTCGCTTTCTGTTTTTGGATTTAAGAGGAAACAAATATATATTGATCACATACTGATGTTTGAGAGAACTTTCTTCATTTTAACTCAACTATTTCCTGTAGTACAGAACACATTTTAATAAAATTAAATACGTACATAAGTTGAAATAATGAAAGGGGAGAAGAAAGACCAGTTATGGTACATAAGCATGATAATGTGTATGAATTATCAGAAAAGTTTAAAAGATAATAAATGAAAGCTTAAATGAGAAGTAACAAGATAGAATTAAAAAGGGGAAGGGATAAGAGGGTTGATTGATTGATTGAATATTAACGTCGCACTGTTCAGCTACACGAGGGCTTTTGGCGACGGACCACGTAATTTTGAACCATGGTCAAGTGACGTGGACGACACCTGAGCTGGCACCCCCCTCTCCTAACTACCACACCACACCAACGGGAGGACGTTTCAGCTCTCGACAGATTTAACGTGCATCGCTGCCCTACACGGCGGGTCTTTAGTGGTACTGGGCTCGAACCCGTGACAAAGCAAGCCACAGTCCGATACCTATACCACTCGGCTACCGCGGCCACAAGGGATAAGAGGGAGTGTGGTTACAGTTACAACAGAATTTATGCTGAATATGAGACAGTTTAGAGTTCCAATTCTCTACAATGCAGTTTTCAGGTCTTTGAGTTCCTTCCCAAGTGCATCCCAAATACAATCTATATAGGCAGTGGCCCCCTGCCCTCGAGCTGCAAACTGGTCCAAGGATCAAATGGTACTGGTTTGCACAAGAAACATTATTTTCATTTTATTTACTGTGGTGTATTTTTGTACGGTTTGTGCAACTTTCCATGGAGGAGAGGTTGACCAAGTGCCAAGAGATGTCACCTAAAGCTGCACTAGTATCACAAGTGTGTAAAATATTTTTGATATTTGAACAGTTTTAAGTGATGTCTGGAGCTGGAAATGAGTTAAAATGTTATGCAGTTAGAGAATTAAAATGTTAAATCATTTTATTTTCATTTTTTTATGTAACTCTATTTTATTTTGAAGGCATTTTTAAATACAATTAAATTAAAATTATCAAATCAAAACAAAAAATATAAACAATCAATGTCCCCCCTCAGAGGGCACTCCTAAAATTATCAAACATTGACTAGTCCACAGCGATAAAAAGATAGAGGTGCACTGATATTGGGTACAGGTCTGGAGATATTGCTGACCAATCCCTCTAGTAAATACTCTTACTTTCCAGCAATTAGTCAGTCAGATGTACCTGGTGGATATATGGATGAATGTTGTCAACTATTACAATGAAATAAAGGTCAATTGCATCCCTGGAAAGGCAAAACATACAGGCCCAAGATTTTAACCCAATATTTCACAACACAGAGCCTCTATCAAACACATAGAAATATGTACACTCAACATGATACCAGCCCAGACAATTAAACTTCTGCTGCCATTTTCTTTTTTTCTAATACATAACTTTTCTTTTATGGATGCTATAGGATATGCAAGAGGTTTCTTTCATATAAAGGTTCTTAAAGATTCAGCAGTTAGCCTGCATTCAAATTTATCAATAAATAGAAAGGTCTCTCACAGATCCTTAGTTTGATATAAATATTCTCTGCACAATGCAAAGCAGGCTCATGTAAGCAAAAGTGAGCATAAAGCAAACAAAAAGTCTTCTTACAAACAGACCTCTCTCATGTATCCTACAAAATAATGACCCTTGTAACATCCCAGTGGCCAAAGGAAATTTAAAAGACGGCTGAGAAACTGTTTCCACAATAAACAAATATAAATTTTTGTTGATCAAGGTAACTGAGATGACTATTCCCACGCTTTCTCTCCATGAATCTAGTGTCATTAATCCACCTTCATAAGTTGCACAAAATGCTGGTTGTTAGATTAAATTTATAAATGTTGCAAAATATTACTACAAGAGTCCCTTAGGTGTGTGAAAAAACAAATTTTGGAAATATGCATGCAGACTTACAAAACATTTAACCTCTGCATGTACAACTCACATTCATGTGTACACCAATGCTTTCAACATTAAAAGTTTACAATTCTGTTTGGAAGCATTAGCTTTAATTTTCAAGAAATTTGTTTAAAAATGTAAATTTAAATTGTAATCTGTATATGTTTATTTTAAAAAAATGATTCACAGAAAGTAACTAAATTAACTTATTTTCCAATCCTCCATACATCTACCTGCATGTTTAAACTACATTACAACTCAACATAATAAAGTAGATTAAAGAACTAAGAAATTCATTGAAATCACCAAAGAATGAAAATATTTTGTAATCAAAAATACAAGTAATAATAAATATAATTATTCATTTTTAAGGGTTCAAAGGATCTTTTAAGTTGAAAATAAAAAAAATAATGATTAAATGCTAAAATTAGGGGTTTTTTTTATGTTTGTTAAACCATTTCATACAGAATACATATAACTGAAAAATTTCTTCATATTTTTAAAAAAAATTATGAAAAGTTTTTTTCTAGTGACAAAAAAAAAAAAAAAATCTGTTTTGAAACAACTTTCTAATTTTTACCAAAATGTTATTCACACCTTATTTACAGTTTCTTCTATTTTAATCTGTGACGTTTCCTTAAGCCCCCCCCCTCCCGAGTCTATTCGCGCAGAACCCATCTTTAGTGGATCTTTACTCAATAAAAGAAACATGACTCAAATTTCAAAAAGGCCTGTAAATATAATCGTTCTGGGGATCTTATTCATGATGAGTGAGTGTGTGAATCTAGCTTCTATATATCTATACACATATGTTTCAGGCCCCTGCAACCCTTTGGAGTTGATTTCTCAGTGGATCTCTACCATAACAAAAGAAATATCCTTGCTAAATTTCAAACCTATCTCAGGAGATCTTGTGATGAGTGATTGAGTTGCCTTTCTCCTATATATACAGATAAACACATTCTCATTTAATCTATCATAAATGTTTTCTTACTCTTATTATAAAGAGCTTAATTCTCTTAGAAATAGTAAAAATAAATAAAGAAAGAATGCACCATAGCTCTGTTCTACACATTATCAATAGATTAGACCAATGTTTGTCTTATAGGGTTTCATAACAAGAATCTGAAATTTAGATTACAACATTTATTTGAGGCAGTAAAATCCTATTGAAAATGGAAGGGGAAAAATTTCTACTTGCTTACTTTCAGAAATATTTCTCATATTTTAAATCTGAGAATCCACATCCAGTGCATTGAAATGACTGAAAATTGAGGGCTGTTTTCTTTCGAGATCAAATTATTATAGAAAATAATGTGACAGAAACATTTCATAAACTTTCTCATTAGTCTAGTGTTCAGGAAATGTATGGTCTAAAATGCAGTGATTTTGCTCATGGATTTTATTAAATTTTATACAAGTAAATAAAACTGAATGATAATAGCTTTAAAAAAAATCTTACCTCGAGATTTTGCTTTGATGCCTGATTTTCAGCTTCATGTATGTGACGAATATTCACTAGCCTTAACTCCTTTAAAATATCTAAATAAAATAGAAGAATTTTAGATATTTTTCACCATTTTGAATTTACATAAATTCACGTAACGTACACAAATTATGTATTAAGTACCTGATACTTCTAAACGATTTTCTAAATTTTGGCGTAGCTCTTCAAGAGGTTGTGTATATTCTAAGGCAATACCAGTTTTCACTTCCGCTAGTCGTGAATCAACTTGAGAGCTTCGTTCTTCATACAACCTATATGATTTATGACATTCATTTAGATTTATTGGAAATGGAAAAAATTAGACTGATATATCAGTAATTCTTACAGTAATATTATATAATAACAATCCGTTATTAATTAAAAACATTTTTAAATGTTTTAACTTAACTCAGTGACGTGACAGCTCATGATGGCCAAAGCCTACTGTGCCCAACCCAGTAAATGCAACCATGGGCCCTGAGGTGCAAGAGCAGATGTTCCGGTCAGGTGGTCAATCTGACGCAAAACCCCCAGTGTTAAGTTCCCAGGCAAACTTGGAACTCATTTTATCGACCCACTGAAGGGATGCAAGGCTGAGTCAGCCTTGTCCAGCCCGGGGTTTGAACCTCGGACCTGTGGTGTGGAAGCATGATGCACTAACCACTCAGCCACTGGGCTTCTTTCAAATGTTTTAATAATTATTAATATAATTAATGTTATAATTAAATTAATAATAATGTAACAAAATTAATTAAATTTTTTTTTTTACAAATTTAAGTGATAGAGATTAATGTATTGCATTTATATAAGTAAAAACATACTACTGCCTCATTTGATAAGTTAATAGATTAATATTGTATAATATTAAACAATATAAACTCACTGCTCCTTCATATGCACAAATTGTCTTTCTAATTCAGCCATTTGCTGCAAGCATTCTGTTCTTCTTTTATCACAGCTTTCTTCATCCATTTCTACAAAAGATTTTAAGGTTTTAAAAATGTAATAAACAATTGCATGATAATTAATAATCTAATTTAGTTTTTTTTTTCAGATGGATTTAATGCCAAAGAAAAAAATCATTAAATAGTTTTTAACCACATTTTTTATAATTATGAAAGTAAACCTTTTAACACAGAATTCAGTAAATGTGTAGTCTAAATTTAATACTTAGTTTTTAGCAATATAACAGAAATGAATTGTTTTTAATATTTGCAGACATATCCAAAATTCTATATATACAGTTCACTATACTTTTAAGATAGACAAAAATGTGGCAACATGCTCCACGGTAATCCTTAAAAGGAAATTTTCATGGACCTTCCCAAACCAATGGGGAATTCAATAAGTCTGCAAACAATTTTGGCCAATTGCAGAGCCCCAAAAAATCAGTGGTGCACCTACCGACAAAATCGAAATTTTTTTAATGAATATTTAATGCTGTGTGTGTTTGTATCATAATAACAAATATTTCAAAACTTAAATGATTCTTACACCATACATGATGTTGTGTATGCATTGTTATACATTTTTCAAAAATAATTTTGAAAATTTATTTTTGCCGCCTTTGCTCTGATTGGTTCATAATTCACCAGATCAAAATGCAGTAACTTAGCTGAAAAATTTGTTAACCAATCAAAGACAGCTCTTGTTCACTAATTTCATTTCTCATCTAATCTTTCCTACGCCCCCCTCCCTCAAAAAAAAAAACAATTGACTTCCTTGCCTCACTCAGGGATTGGTTAGGGTTCACCTCATCCACTTCAAAGATTTCAAAATTTTACTTTGGAAAGCTTTTCAAAAGCTTTTTAAATGTTCATTTTTTATTTTTGAATTTCTTTAAAACTTAATTTTCTTATAGAACAAAAAAGGGTTTTTTTATATTAAAAATTTCAATCTTACACTGGGAAATAAAAGCATTTTTTTATAGGCACTCAAAATCCAACGACAAAGATTAGAGTAACAGGGTTACGCACTCCAACTAAGTTTCCCAATGACCATACAAATTGGCTTTTTTTCTTGGTTATAACAATTAAAGTAAGATATTACTAAGTTAATTAACTTTAAGTTAATTAAATATTTTCAATAGCATATAAAAACAATTAAGCAAAAATAAAATTTACCGAACATAAAAGTATTAAGAGTAATTACTCCACCAAAACATTTACACCTCTCGCTGTATAATTTTTTTTTTTATCAAAGTAGGTTCCAAAGGTGCATATTTTTTTATTACGTATTTTAAATCTACATATTAAATATATATTTTAGAGTTAAAGTAAACAAACAATTTTAGCAAAAGAATTTTTTTTCTTTCAATATAGAATTAGATCATAAATGAAAACATAAACTGGAACAGTGCAGGTTGCACAGCGAAATAGTTGGAAAAGATGCACCCCTCCATGGAGTTCATGGGTTGTGCAAATTTTTCTATTTCTGCATTGCTGTGGAAATTGTAGGATACACAGCGAGAGGGTTAGTATAGATATACATCACTTTTATCTAAATTTATTTAAAACAGTAGCAAAATATACTTTAGTGAAAATTAGTAATTTAATATTCATTCTAAAAAGATAATTTTATGGAAAGCACTGAGCACTTCTTCATAATTCAATTTCATGTCAATTATGAACAGTTAAAACCATTAAATAATGGCATTTATTTTGAAAATGCATTTCTTTTTTTTTTTTTTTTTGAAAAAGATCTTATCCTCCAGGTAAAATACAAACAATGGAAATTTTTGATTTAAAAACAAATTTTTCTAATTGACAATTTCTTTCATAACCAATTATTATTATGAAAGTTGTTTAATTTTTTTACAGGAAAATTGTAAGTGCACATATATTTATTTTCAATACCTGAAAAATAAAATAGTACACATACCAGAACTACTGTCATCTTCAGACCCAGATCCGGATGAGGAATCTGTATCTTCATTGGTGCTTTTGTCACTCTCAGCAGTTTCCTGATCCAATTCTTCCCCTTCACTTTCATTCAATCCCTTCACTCCAGGCATGCTGTAAAAACATTGATTTTAGAATGGAAAATATACAAATCAAAATGTAGCATAAAAGCATAATATTTGATTAATATCTTAAAAATGCAATCTGTCATGCCAGCATATTTTTTTATGCAGAAGATTTTTGACAACACTATGGAGTGATAAAATTTTAGCAAATTATTCCGGGGATATGAGTGACATGAGATAACAAATAAAAATAAACCATATAAAATTTTTGATAAAATTGGCAGCAGTGGTGTAACTGCACTGAACTGATACTATTACATATCTTTAATGCTTTATCAAAAAAAAAATTTTTTTTTATAAATAGGTGAAAATCTCTGTATTAAGTTAAACTTGCAAGAAAAAAGATTGCATACAGTTTGTATATCCCATTTGTGCATTTTTATGTTTCTTTAACTTTCATAAGGAAGCTTACAATCATTATATCTTACCACAAGAAAAAATTCAAATGCAAAATTAAGTTTTACATTGAGTAAGTATTACTCAAATATTACATTAATTTATTGAAATTAATTAAAATAGAAATATTAAATTAAACATATTAGGATTTATCAAAACCTTAATATAAAATGGATTTACTTTATTTTGAGTATACTTTAAGTGTTATTTTGATCTTTTTCCTCCTTAAAAAAAAACTTAACATAAAGGTCTTTTATCACATATGGTTGACATGTTTACTTTTATAAAGGTAAACTATTTACTTTTATAGAGGTAACCTTACAAGTGGTTAAGTAAAAATTAAGGGGAGGGGATTGCATTAGACCTATTTTTCATAATTCTCAAAATACATGTTTTTTGAAAATTATGCACATTTTACTACTTCATATATTTAATTTCTGATTATGATACTCTTTCAAGCTTTTTACAAAAATTTATTTGGGGGCACTTTTCTGCTTCATTGGCACAAATATTACCAAGCAGGCTTTACAGGCAACAACACACAATATACACATAAAAAAAAGTTGATAAATAATCGTTTTCATTAGTTTTGCATGCAACAAGGAAAAAATGTTACTGATAAGAAAAAAAACTACAATTTGTTTTGAAAATGTAATGGTAAACGATAACCACTGAAAATATTCTGTTTGGCATCGATTGTATCATTCTTGGCGATTTTATCACTTACGACGGTGAAATGGAAAAGCACTGTTTATTCATATAAAAAGCAATTAAATTATTTTACTCATTGGTTCCACTTTTATGACATTGTTACTAAAGAGTACCAACAATAGTGAGCAGTTATTTTCAAGGATTGAACACGCAATAAAACTATGATAAAAATAACTGATTAGTATACTGAGTATTGCAAATACTCCCAATAAACAAAAAAAGCACATTTATGTCTCAATATAGCAATTTTATAGTTCATTTTAGCTTATAAATTGTCTTCTATTAAGAAAATGTGGCACTTATCCATTAGCATGGCACCTTTTAATAAAATATTTATCATATTTATTATTTTTAATTCAAAAATACTTATCAGCATAGAAATTTTATCAAAACTACATATAAATAAAAAAAAATACTACAAAAGACACATTGTAACACTGTGTACTGCCCATTGTTTGAGTATGACATTCAGTGTCAAGTTAAATGAAATTATAACTGAGCAATCACAGTTTACAGAGGTTTGACAGTGAAATGTTTAAAGAGGTTATTTTTCTACTTTCTTGCCTTGCATATCATACAAAATTTATATGCACATCATCCAATGAGAGGTGACCAAGGCGGAGAGAGTATTGCAGGTAGCATATGCCCCACCCCTTCGGATCTATAGTAATGCGATACCTACCTATAGATGCTAAAGAGATATAAAATTGCAGAATAACTTTTAGAAGCCAACTTTCTTTTCTGTAAATAATTATTTGTTTTAAATTTTCAATAAATAGTATATGTATATATACTGGAGCATGTAAATTATTGAGTGCATAAAATTAACCAGAGCAACAACATGGTGACTGTGTTTACAAATACCAAAACAAATGAAAGAAAGAAAACAACATCATTATACAGGGTGTCCCAAGTTCATTTGAACAAACTTTAAGGGGAGGTAGGGGACATCACAAGGATTCAGATTTGCATAGCAACCCATGGTCAAAAATGTCTTCGTAAGGTGCCAGGTGGCGTGGTTTACAAAACCCATTTAAGTAAACAGACTTGCATTAACACAGTCATTTGAGCTGCCACTGCCCACAGAGGAAATGGAACATTTTACAAACATTGAGCTGGCAGATATGTCCCTGATTTACGGATTGGCAGAAGGAAATTCACAAGCAGCGGGAAAAATTGTATCACGAAAGGTACCCACAGAGAGATGTGCCAGACCACGGGATGTTTAGTAATTTGCATCTTAATTTGTGTGAATATGGATCATTACAAACTAATAAGCATAGTGAGAGTGGGCCATGAGTGACTCAAACTCCCAACATGGAACTCGGATTCCTTTAAACAGTCTCCAACATATTTTGTTCTATGCATGGAACAAAATGTGTCGGATACAGTTACCATTGGAATGCATGGCCCAACATTCTATACTCCTCTGCGGGCAATAACAGCTCAAATGACTGCAGTAATGCAGGTTTGTTTCCTTAAAGGCTCTTGTGAACAAAGCCACCTAACACCAAACTAAGACGTTTCTGACCATGGGTTGCTATCCAAATCTGAATCCTTGTGATGTAAAGTTTGTCCCAATGATTCTGGGACACCCTGTACATCATTTCCAATGATTTGAAAAAATAATACAGCCATTCAAGATTTTTTCCTGGATCATAGTCATTGAAATCCTAACATGACAAAAGAGATTAAAAGGACCATAAAATATTCCTTAGTTTCATTAAATATATCTCTAAATACCCACAAAGACAACAGATCACCACACATGTTTGACTTCCCCCCCATAATCAATTACATTCACTTATTCAAAAATTATGAAATAATTGGAAATTGAACGGTCAAAATCACAAGCAGTTTGTAGCTTTCTTTGATACACTTACATTTATTTATAGCTGCTATAGATATATGCAAATGTACTAAAAATGCATAAATGAAGCAAATTTATGCAGTTTGAGATGGTCAACAAATGCTTCTACAGCTTTAAAAGAAAGTTCCATTTTACTACTTTTAATAATGAGGTGTCGGCAACCTAGGGCGCATGGCCCAGATTTGGGACGTGGAATTATTCTCAGTGCCCCTTTACACCACACAACAAATTTGTCAATTTTTGAGTGGATAAAGTTGATAATTTTTAAACTCCATTACAAAATTATGAACTTAACATGTTCAGAATTATGGAAAGCAAAATTTATGGAATTACGAAAAAAAATCTTCAAGATAACTTTAATGAAAAATCAACAGCTATTATAGATTGTTGGATGTCATTGCTGGAGAGATTTAATTGTTTGAAGAGAGAAAAATGTACATACTCTGCTTTTCACTTTTGGTTCTACATATCTATGTAAACAGATCCTTTTTCAAATGAAAATATTTTGAGTGCATCAATAAAGTTGTTTAACAACTGATCATTTGGAATGTCAAATTGAAAATCAAAAATCAATTTCTGATATTGTCACATGAAGTAAAGTGATACAAGGACATAGTTCACATTAAAATATGTATTTTTTATTTAACTATATTGAAATAACACTTATATTTTACAATGTTTATTTTTTATTTTAATAAATATGTTTAAGAGATACAGAATATATATACAGTTTTAATTTTTGTGTTGATGGAATACTCATATTTTATGCTGTTTATTTTTATGTTAATATCTTTAATAATGCAAAATTAATATGTAATAAAACTGTTAATCTGTATTCTTGACCTCTATTAATTAACTTCATAGGCACTGCCAAGGGAATTGAATTGTTTCAAATATTTCTTACGACATGGCACCCTGAATCATATTGGTAAATTGGTTTGGCACACTGCATCTACAAGGATTTTGACCTCAGATCTAGATTATTGGTTATGTACTTTTTCCCCCGCTTATGAACCCTTTGAGTCCTAGTTTTAAGTATATGAAACCTACATGCATGCTCAAAAAAAATATTTATCTGTAGGATACTAAAAGCTATTAATAAGGTGATTAATTCTAAATGAAACAGTTGTTTGTAGATTATTATAAAAAATCTAATAACTAAACTATTCAAAAATTATTAAAAAAATTGTTTAGTGATAGCCAGCCGCCTATATTTTACACATTTATTTAGCTTATTATATACTTCAGAGTGTGGCATGTCCAAAAATTTGCAAGTACCCCAAATATTTATTATTTGAGTCATTCTATGATAAGCAAACTAATTTTTTAAAGTAAATTAAAAAATTAATTTACTTTAAAGTAAAAACTTTAAGTGATTTTTACCTTATATCTTCCAATTTTCTTAACCACATAATGAATCATTAGTCTTATTGTTAACCATGAACCAGCACTATGACAACTATTGTAATTGACACCAAATTTTTCAAACATAAGACAGATAATACAGATGCAGACACACACACATACAAGTATATTTTCGAGGTCACCACAAAAATTCCCAGTGTTACCAAAAGATACTTTGCACTTCACTTTCATCAGATTCAACTAATGTATTTATTTCGGAATGCCACAAATAACCATGCATCATATCAGAAGGTCTGTGAAAAAGAATAATTGGTTTGAAATAAACAAGTTAAGCATGATACAGATTTTACTAGTGATAAATATGTGGTTCAAATAACCAACTGTGATTTCATTTCTTTTGAGATTGATGTCTCGAAGAGAAGAGTCATAGATACTTTATTTAGTCCATCAAGAAGAAATCATTGTATGGAAAACATAAGAGTGAGAAACTAGTTCATACGGGATAAGATGCACAAAATCATTAATTTGTAGCAGTAGTACCTATATAAGTCAGTAGCAGCCTCTGGACTAAAGTGATCATTTTGATCCAGTGGTAAGTTACGTGCATACAGAACCAAAGATAGCGAGTTCTATCCATTACATTGGTCACCTGGACACTGAACTAAGAAAAATGCAACCTTTGTGCAGGTGTCGTGGTGCCATCTACCCACCGCAAAAACAATCAAAAGCTGTCAGATCCACTTGATGCAGCAAACAAAGCTGTCAGATCGACATGAGGTAACAATCAAGCCGTCAGACACACTTGACACAACAAGCAAGTCGTCAGACACATTTGATGCAACAGCATCAACTCACACGCTTGCCATAACAACTATATCATTCATTTGCCTATCCACCAGCTCACTGGTGGGGGAGTGTGTAGCAGTGGTGTCTATATATACCAGAAACAGTCTCCGGACTGAAGTGATCATTTTTGTTCAAGTGGCAAGAACCAAAGGTAGTGAGTTCTATCTATTACAAATCCAAGTAAATAGTTTTCCATCTTTCACGACACTTTTAAAAAAATTGACAAAGGTCTTAGTTGAATTTCCTACTTTTAGGGGGCCACATTGCACTAATGGAGCATTCTTCAAACATAAAGCAACCCTGGTAGCCTAGTGGTCAAGGTCACAGACTCCTGGCTGGCATGTCATGAGTTTATCTAGTGCTGAAGACATGCCTGTTGCATGTTAAATCTGCCAATACTCAAATGTCTCCTTGTTAATGTGGTGTAGAAGTCAGGAGAAGGGGTGCCAGCTCAGATCTCATCCTTATCACTTGACCATAGTTCAAAATTGTGATGTCAGTCACCAATAGCTTTTGTACAGCTTTTCAGTGCATCATTAATATAACTCTCACTCTCTCGAACATGAAGGCAAAACTGGACATTTTGAAGTACAAAATACTATTTCAAAAATCCCTGATTTCATTAAAATAATAAATAAAATATTAAAGTTAACTTTAATCACCATCAACCATGTTATAAACAGAAGAAAAAACATTTATTTAGAAGAAATATCTTTTTCTATTGAATGACACATTGCAATTACTTCCAGTGGTTTTCTTATAGCATCATCATTCAAAGCCACCAATCTCATATTTAAGATTGGTGACTTTGCTGATGATTATATTTAAGATTGGTGAAAAAATATAACATTTTCCACATTTTTTTTCACACATCCATACTTAAAAGCCATCAAACCTGCATTGATATACAATTCAAGCATTGATTTCTTACCCTCTTTGGTAAAGTCCTCGGATATCTGACAAGCGAAACTGACAATGGCAGTGTGAGTGAAAATAGCAGGACAAGGTGGATACGTAATGAAAATATATGTAAACAATACAGAAATTAATCAAAAATATTTAAGATAATTAAAAAAACAGCACTTACTTTCTTACTTCTGATCTTTTGTGAGTGGAGGGTACAGCGTGACAGCAGATTATAAAAAAAGCCTTGAAGGCCTCATCACTAAGCGAATGACCATGGAAGGGCCGCCATATATATTCTGTGAGTTAATGGTCGAATATACCCTTTTGACATCTTCATTCAAATCCATCCAAAACAGTACTCTTTCGTTCGTATAATCCCATTCACTCATTTAGGACATTCAATATTCGAAGCAATCAATCCTTCCTTCCTTCAGGCACTATTTAGTCAATTCTTTCTTACCTTTCACGTTCAACAAAATAAAGAATTCTAAGGTATATTCACTCACACAAGTAGCCATAATTCTAGCCCGGTGCCCACCGACAAAATATGAAAATTCCAGAAATAATTAGGTTTACCATATCTAGTCTATCAAAGTAGTGTGTTACCAAGATGGCACAATTATCGCCAACCAAAATAATTTGTGCCAAGGGTGTGGGCTCTCCTAAGACTGAACCCCTTCTTTATTCAATAAAACAAAAAAGAAAATACTAGTAAAATTAACCATTTAGCTATTACCATCAAGGTAAAAGACAACTATGATAAGGAATATATTTGGATTAAGATTCCCAAGATTTCTATTTTGTTACTAATTGGATTTTGATCAAATAGGTTTGTCTCTATTCAAAAAAATAAAAATTCTAAACAAAAAACATGTTATAATTCTTATTTCACATATGTAAAATGTATGCTTAAGGCCAACGGCCATATTTTCAAAAGCTACCTTTATCCAAAAGATGGCATTGTTTGCAACTCGGATGACGTCAAAGCGATAATGTGTGTAAAAAGATAACCCTTCGTTACTATAGCAACGGGGTGTGGATAAGAAATGATTGACAGATATAGTCGGTTTCAGAATGCATGCGCAGGTGAGGACAACGGGTGCAGTGTTGGTTAAATGGGGAAAAGAAAGTTTTGTAAAAGTGCTGTGTTTTAGAATTGCCGCGGAAATGGGGGTGCACAGTCTTTTTTTTTAAATCCGTACAAATATTTTGGGATATCCAGGAGTGAATGAATAAGTACTTTTACATTTTCTTGGGTATCATAAACATTGCCTATTGGGTTAAGAATAAAGATGGAATTTAAAAAGGAGTTTTAATTTTTGGAGGAAGGATTTGATAGACCTCCAGTTTTATTTTTGTAGAGATATCTTTATTTGTCTTAGCGTATTTAATTCAATTTTTTTTGTTTGATAGATATGTAATAAAATTCTTTCTGCTCATATCTTAGACACTAATTGTATTTGAAATTGCTATTTAAGAATACTCATCCGGGAAATAATCATTTTCAATTTGAGTCTTTCACAAGAAAATGTTACTTTTCCAAGAAAATAACCTAGAGCAAATTTTTCACAAATACACTGCTGGACAATTGCTAAGGACAGATAACACTATCATTAATAGCAACCACAAAATGAAAGGAAGCAAAATGTAGAAAATTAGAATAAGTGCGAAGAAGTATGAGTATGCAAATTTTTTTCCACGTCTGTTCATCACGTAATAGCGTTCATAAGAGCTTTAAAGGTTTTGACGCGTGTGGATAGTTGTTGTTTCAAGTCAAAGTTTTACAGGAAAGATTTAATAGACGAACTTAAAATTTTTGGCATGTCTTTCCGACATCACATAGATGATTTTATGCGTGGCCGAATTATTGGAAAGATCGAAGGGCGAAAAATAACAGATGTTGCCAGGGAGTTCGACATCGCTCACAGCGTTGTTTCACGGCTGTGGAAGTAATTTAAAACTACTGGAATGTGTAGTAGACGGCACGGGGGAGGTTGTGTTAGAAGTACGACGCCTGCAGAAGACAGATATATCGTCCTATCAGCAAAAAGGAACAGGCGCACCACAGCTCAGCAGGTGGCAAATTAGTTTCTTGCTGCCTCAGGAAAGCAGATCTCCCGAAAAACTGTTGCCAGACGTTTGAGGGGAGGAGGACTATACGCACGCAGATCTGTTGTGTGTGTCCCATTGACCAGATAGCACCGTACTGTCCGTTTGCAATGGTGTCGTGAGCATCACAATTGGACTGAAAAGGACTGGGCATGCGTACTATTCTCAGATGAGAGTAGGTTCAGTCTGTCATCAGATTGTAGACGCCAACTGATCTGCCGCGAGAGTGGTACTGCTTATTGTCCAGAAAATATCCAGGAAAAGGACCGATATCCGACATGCAGTATCATGGTGTGGGCCGGCATCATGATCAATGGCCGCACGCGCCTACATGTGGTTGCGAATGGGCCTATGACGGGCCAACGATACATTGATGAAGTTCTACTTCCTCATGTTCATCTTTTCCGTGGTGCTGTCGGTGATAAATTTGTTTTTATGGACGACAATGCAACATGTCATCGAACACTCGCTGTTCAGGATTGTCTAGACAGCGAGGGTATTCAACGTCTCGTATGGCCAGCGCATTCTCCAGATCTAAACCCCATTGGGTTGAATCCTAGGAGGACCCACTTTTGGTCACCAAATTTTTTGTCGCCAAATTTTGAGCGATAAAGGTTACAATATGGTAACCTTTCCATTTCATCAAAAAATTTGATTTTCAAATCACCGAAAAAAAAATGGCAACCCTAAAAAGTGCAACATTTTTCGCCTTTTTCCGAAAAAACGTCATTTTGACATTTGACTTCGCTGGAGGTTGTTAGAATGTTATGAAGAATGTTAGAATGAATGAAGAATGGCGTGTGAAAGGAAATTACTTTAAAGTGAGGCTACGATAGGTTTCTTTGTGCTCCTGGGCACATAGGGGAAGAAAGAGACTTTAGAATGGTGTATGAAAGCTAATTTAATTGCTTCTCGTTATGAATGTTCGAGGTGTAAAAAAGATATGCGTTTGCAGTAAAAGCGAAAAGGTTGACGGCTACGAATGGCGTTGCCGCAACCAGTCGAAAGATAATCGCCACGACGTCGTTCGGAGTGTGAGAAAGGAAACTTGGTTTAGCGAAAGCAAACTTGCTATAACTATTATCTTGCGTTTGACGAGATATTGGTTTGGCAAGAGCATAAATGAGTTTGTGATGAATGACTTGAAAGTTAATAAGAATATGACAAAGTTAATAAGACATGTGGCGGCGATCTTACGATCACAAGTTGGTGAATGAGAATTTTCATAAATTCCTTGCATCCATCGCAAGGGTGTATCCACCAACAGATCATGACGAAATGCAAGCGTAAGGTAAGTGCTTTTTAACATTTTTTAAAATTGATTTCATGTATTTCTTGATTTTATCTTTGCGAAACGCCCCTTTTGTCCTTTTTTTAAAAATGTAAATCATGTTGTACACACTGGTTTTAGAATACTTTTTTAAAATGAATTTCATTGCTTTCTCCGTTTTTTTCTTTATATAATGATTAATTTAATGTATTTATTCGATTTCATCTTTGCGAAATGCCCATTTCATCCCCCTCCCTCCTCCCCTCCGCTGACGCATGCGCTTCCCAAGAGTTTTTCGTCATTGACGCCTTTTTGAAAACCTTAAATTTGGCGCTTTTTGGCGAAAAATTTTTGGCGCCAAAACAGCAGTGGGTCCTCCTAGGATTTTACCCCCCATTGAAAATGTGTGGGATGCTTTGGGGAGGCAAGTTGCTGGTCGAAACTATCCTCCGACAAACAAGAACACCCTCATCCGTGTACTCACAGAGGAATGGGATAAATTGCCTCAACAGCTGCTGGATAATGTTGTGCAAAGTATGGTACGATGTGTGGAATGTTGCATCACACTCCACGTTGAACATATCCCGTACTGATACCTTTCTTTAAGGTACCTTTAGATGCATTGTTCCATTTCTCCGTACGCAGATCAAATGAACATTTTTTTTCTTTCAGATGTTTCACAGCTTTTGTACTTTCCAGAACAATAAATATTCTTTATTCTAATGTCTGAACAGTGTGGCAAATATATTTTATCCTACTAGGCCTCATGTCTCGCTTAATGTTATGCTACATAGCAATTTGTGATCCGTCCTTAGCAATTGTCCAGCAGTGTAGTTTGTATAATTCTGTTTTCAAACACATCTATATATTTCTTGTTTTACAAATTAATTTTATTATTTCCAATACGCATGAAAATATGACAAAAATTTCACTAAATTACAGTTGCAGTTAAACCAGAAAAAAAATTTGTTATTTGGAAAATTTCGTGAAATGGTGATTTATCTTTCAATATAGTTTAAAAACCCCTTAAAACAAATTTTAAATTTACATAACTATACATTATTATAAAATTGTTCATACACCTTTTTTGTAAGTTAATATCTATTTATTTTACATATCTTACCTATCAAAAAGAATTTGGCTAGGAAAGCTGGGGGAAAAAACTTTGTCAAGAAATACTCAGTATTTCCAACTTTAAAAAAGTACTTTTGTATTATGATTAACAAATTTTAATAACATTTTCCAATTTTAAGCCTACAAGTAATTTTAAACATGCATATTTTATGACCAGTAATTTTAAGAATGTGTGTCCTTCAATTTAACAACTGGTTAAGTCTATTAATTTTGTTTGAGTTTTTTCGTTTAAAAAAAAATGTTTTCTCTCATTCTTCGCATCTTTGCAGTGCACAAAATACCTCACCAGGCTTATTTTTTTCACACAATTCAAGTCTAATCGTTTCAAATGATTTTACTTGCTCATTACATCACACGAAGGTCCAAAAATATTTAAAAATCAGAGAGAAAAAAAATCGAATCCCAAGAGAAAAAGTTCGATAAATGGAAAATGCACTTAGCTATTTGGAGGTTATTTGACGAAAAAAATCATAAAATGTTCTTGGTTCCAGGAAAAAGTATGCGAAATAGAGAAATTCACAAGATAGAGGTTCGCAAAACGGAGGACCGACTATATTATATTCATCGAATTAATTTCCAAATTAAGCTTTCTTTTTATTACGCTTCCTTAAGTTGGTATGAAATTGAAAACCTGTTTTGTTGTTGAATTTTAACAATTATTCTTATAGATAATCCGAGAAAAATCATAATATTGTTAAATTTGGAAACTTGGAAGAATATGAACATTTTTAAAACATTAACTTAAATGTTTTAAAAAACTAGCGAGAGTTCTCATATCTAAATTTATATAAAACTTTTATAGAACAGATATATATATATATATAAGTATAATTGGTCTTAAATAAAATAACGTAGTATGTATATACATATACATTACATACGTTCAATAAATGTATATTAATCACTTGAATTAATGAAATTATATACTAATGTATAAAAAACACTTTGTTATAAGCAGATTTCAGCCTTTATTAGTATATGTATTTTTATGTTACTAATAATTTTTGAATTGTGCGTTTATTGAAGATATTTAATTAACATAGTAACTCTTTTATAAATCAATACAAATTATTGGATTTTAAAAATATGAAGAAGCCAACGAGCTGATTCTTTGGGATGACAAAAAAGAAGAAAAAAAAATTCTTTGGGAGGAGTAGAGATTACTTTCAAACAGCTAAAGGAAACACATCAACAGCTAGAATACACAAGTTTTTTCTTGCATAAGTACGATGGGCAATATTCGTCTTTGAACAATGAAGAAGGGCAAACGGGTCAAGCAGTCATAAAAACTACAGAATGGGCTTCTTTCTCTGCCCCCTCCATTGTGGCGGGACCAAGAGGGAGACACCAGATACTTTTTTTGTCTTCAGTTGCTTCCCTAACCAGTTTATGTTGTCTGAAATGGAATTCGAAGAACACAGTTTTGTCGTATTTTCATAAATACCAGAAATAATAACATTAATTTATAAAATAAGAAATGGAAATGTGGTTAAAAAAATTATAACAATTTATGAAAAAGTACTCTAATGACCATTTTCACAGAAAAATGATGTTTTCTTTTTAAGGATTTGTATCAAAACTTATTATGTTCTTGATGAGAGTTTCTTATAATGCAATTCAGAAATTCAAAGTTAAGTACAATTTATTTCTACCATCTACATTTTCTTAAACAGGATACCACATAATGTAGCCTATTTTCTGAGTTACTACATTAAATGAAGCTGTTATTTGGTTACCCAACACACACACATGCATAAAAATTAAACAATATGTTTGAAATGAATTAGGAAAGGAGCTTATAATTTTCATTGAGACAAAAATTGTTTTAACCTACAATTATATTATATAGAACAGAGGTTCCTAAACGTTTTTGCCTCATAGACCCCTTGACAGGTTTTTCGGTTTGGGGTATAGACCCCTACTTACGTAATATTAAATTTTTGCAAATTCATCAACTTAAATGTATTTTTTAAAGCAGGTATAGAGCTACTTCCTTTAAAAGATTTAAATTTTTAACTGCAGGGAATTATAGCGTTTAATAGTTAAGAAAGTACATGTTAATTAAATAAAAATTTAATTAATAGATAAAATAACTGAGCAACAAACAAATGCTTTTCGTGGGAGGGATACGTTTGGGGATGCAATAAAAATTTTTCAACATTTGACATCAATCTTGTCAGGTTTTAACTGCTAAATATCTGCTTGGTTAAAAGTGTCCAGTCTTTTCTTTCTTTTTTGTTTTGGAGATTTGCAAGTGCACTCTAACTCTTTCTCAATTGGAAAAATAATTTTCATTTACATGTACAACATAGAATATGCCAGGTGTATTGTTATGCGACACTTTTATCATCGATGTAATTCAGAATTCGAGGAATGCGTAATTATTCGAATCTTGGAGTACACAGGAATGATGAATAGTGAGTGAGAGAATATTAACGTCGCACTGTACAGCTACACAAGGGCTTTTGGCGATGAACCACGTAATTTTGAACCATAGTCAAGTGACATGGACGACACCTGAGCGAGAACCACCTAACTACCTCACCACACCAATGGGAGGACGTTTGAGCTCTCGATAAATTTAATGTGCATCGCTCCCATACACGGCGGGTTTTAGTGGTACTGGGCTCGGACTCGTGACAAGGCCAGCCACGATCCGATACCTTAACCACTGCCACATGTCTATGTTCAAACTTCCTCCAGTTGGTGTGGTGTGGAAGTTAGTAAAGTGGGGTAGCTCAGATGTCATCCTCGTCACTTGATTATGGTTCATAATTAGGAGATCGGTTGCCAAAAGTCCTCAATTAATGAAAAAGTACGACGTTAATATTCACTTACTCAACTCTTATTAAAAGTTGTATTTTTATATTATTAATAATTGGGCAAAATTTGTAATAATTGTGCGGTTATTGAAAAAGATATTTAATTAGCATCGTAATTCTTATATAAATCAATTCAGAAGTATGACTGAAGCTGACTGTTTGGGATAACAATAAATAAATAAAATTGCTTTGCTCTCATAAAAATAATTTTTCTATCCGGCTTCAATGGTAAAAGTATGAGTTAATAGCCATTTCCCTGAAAGAACCGATTATTCTCACAAATATCTATCTTTATAAAAACAAAAAAGTTTTTCTTGATGCTGTAATAAATTTAATTCTGCTTAAAATGTGAATTTTTGAAGCTGCGGACTATCCACCAGTGCGGATAATACGCTGGTTGTTCACGGTTAAAGCGCAACTGCCGGGAGGGGGAAAAGTAGTTGATGCATCAGCTTGATTTTTAGGAGCCTTAGTAGCAAGTACCTGGAGTACGAAAATCACTGATAGTGAAGATAGTGATGCTGAAAATGAACTTTTGGACACTCTTCCCTAAAATATATTAGAACTGTTTAATTCTGATACCGATGAATCGGACTTTGAAGGTTTTCATTAATGTAGTAGAATGTGTGATTAATTAATATATGATTAATTAGTAAGCTCTGTTTTTATTTGTATTTAGCGTTTTATTTCTGAAGGTATATTAGTAAGGAAGTACTTTTTTTCTATTTATACTTAGTTCTTTGTTTCTAAAATACATTAATATTGCCGTATTAAAATAATGTAATTTCGGACATATAGTCCGCGGACTATCCGGTGGTGTGGACTATCTGATGATTTTTGAAATTTTTTTATATAAAATTGTGTCTGTGGACTATACGATGGTGCGGACTATACGTGCGAAATTACGGTAGTAAAATCAAAGGAATAAAAAAAGAGAGTTTGCCTAAAGTTGGATCAAACTTATCTATGATACTAAAAAAGCTGGTCTTTCAGTCACCAAAATAAACGAAAATCAGGTATAATAAACTGAGATTACAAGTATTTGTGATGAAATGCTTTAAATGACCATTTTCAATAGGAAAAAATATTCAGGAAACTATTCTTGTACTTTTGTTTCGTCAAATACATGTTAATTTTGTCCCCTAAGCTTTTGGACAAATATCGGGAACAAATGGTGTTTACTTGAAATAGTTAATTGATAATGCCAATTGTGGACAATATTGCTAACCATACTATTAAACAAAATGATTGGCATTTCTTGTATTGAATCCAATAAATTTTTAGTTTCAGATACCGCTGTATAATCATTTACATTAATGAATTCTTCTGGATTGTTACGAGTTTGTTCAAACTGTGCATACACTGCTTTAACCGAATCTATTTTAGCTTCCCAACGGGTATCGCAAGATTGTCTTAGAGTATTGCTTAAATGCTTTTGTAGAATTTCCCATCTTTGTAGATGCAGAAAATAAGCTTAGAAATATCTACTCCCAACTTTTATAGTACATATTACTGGAAGTGACATCACAAACTAAAATATTTAAAGATGATAAGCAAGGTGATAGGTTTAGAGCAATTATTCTAGATCTTGCACCTTTATATTTCTGTTTCATATTGCTACCCTTTTGTCCAGTGGCGCACACAAGGGATGGTCCCCCCCCAAAGCCCTTGATTTTTGTCCAATTAATTACAATTTTAAGTATATAGTATGAAAAATTTAAGTATTTGTTATTAATGATTAATTTTATTAATTAATGCTAATTATTTATTCAAAAATTAGTTTTTACTGTGTTTTGTTCCCGAAAATCGACAAAATCAAAAGGAGCATGATACAAGAATAGTGAACTTTTGATTCCAGATTAAATTAGTGTAATTAACCCAGCTGTGATTACAAGACTATTTCAGCAACTGATTCTGCAAAATAAATGCAAACAGAGTTCCATTACTGAGTATAAATGAATTTTTAATATTTTTTCGTTGTATTTATAATTCTTGCTAAGGACTAAAAACTTAAATCCATATCATGTCAGCAACATCTCAAAATATTCTTGTATTCACTTTCAAAACTTAACAGAAAAATACAATACCTAACAACGTCAATAAATTTTCAAATAAATAGTTACAATATAAATGACTTATTTCTACTTAAAAATAATTATAAATATGATATAAAAAACAACTTACATTAAAATGGGATGGTGGAAATGTATGTAGTTTAGATTTTTTCTCAGAACCTTACTATACAACAAACTATTTATGCAGAAAAAATAATTAAAATAAATACAAAATATCCAGTTTAAATAACTTAGGGGAAAAGAGACAATGAAACTTTAGAAATACTTCCGAATTCTTTGCAAAAAAATTTAACTTAAAAATTGAAAACCACAACACCAATAACAAGCGCCGTTATTTGTAAACTAAAACTCTGGAATTAGTTTCACCTCACTTCGTTGACAAAATATTTATAAATAAAACATTATTAACTAAAAGAAATACAAAAACATTCTCAATAATTATTGAAAAAGTATGAGGTTTTTAAAATTCAAAAAGTAATTTTCTTAATATTTATTGAGTTAAGTTAGTAATATGGACAAATTTTCTCCATATGTGTTAACCTCTGGGAACGGAGTATCACAAAGAACTGTTTTGTCAGCCGAAAAACTGGAGTGTTTGTTTCAAATTACAGTTTTGTTATAGATTTAAGCAGTCACTGATATTTATAATGTTTTAAAATGTTAAGCTGACATAATAAAATTATCAGAAACAAGTACTGTAACTTTAGGTATACTTTTTCAATTTCAAAACATATTTATTTTTATTTTGTGTTATTCCGGATTGATGCTGTCGATTAAAATATATATTCTTTAAGTAAGTATACTTTTGTGATAAAGAAAATTTAAGTTCATTGACAAAATTTTAGAACGTATATTCTGTGTCAATTTTCAAACGTAATTTTTAACAAATAACTATTCTCTTAAAATCATCATATCTCATGAAGCATTTTTTTGTCAATATGTTTTTAATGAATGTATATTTTTGTATTGCAAACATTTACAAAATCGGGATATTACTTTTTTTATAGAAAGTATTAATCAATTGATTCGAAAATATTTTGTTCGTTCTTTTCAAGGATTCGGTTAAAATTTTAGTTCTTAATAATAAAATTTATACTTTAAAAAACTTCTTTAGAAAGCAATTTTCTTGTTTCATTTTTTCCCTTTTCACTCTCTATGTATTGTATTTTGGCAGTATAGGTTTGCATGGAAATCCATTGGTCCTTTCAGTGTTGTAATATCTGAGTGATATTAGTCCAATGTTTGCATTACTTTATAACTTAAAGAGCGATGCTAAAAATTTTTTGTCAATATGTTTTTAATGAATGTATATTTTTGTATTGCAAACACTTACAAAATCGGGATATTACTTTTTTTATAGAAAGTATTAATTTTGGAGAAAAAAACTTATTCATTAAATCTATACATATTTACATACACAAATCTATTAAATATATACATGTGTTAAATTTAAGCAAATTTATAAATTATTTATTTTTTAAGTTTTTAGAAGAAAATTTCATCACAAAAGATTTAAGCAACTGCAACTGTATTCTTTATTGCTTGATTTTTGCTTCTTAGAAATTAAGTTAGATATCAATCTAGAACTATTCCATTGTACTTCTTGTTGTAGCATCCACCCCTCGTACATTTGTGCGTGTTACATATTTATAGTTATACATATGATTGACTGTTCCATGCTTGAATATATTCTTTTCAAGTTCTTCTATTTAATTAGAAAATTGGCCGAAAGTTCAGATGATACTCCCCCCTGTTTTAAAGACAGATTCATCTCGAATTTCATGTCTTCATTTTTTGAAAATTGGATTATGCCGAAAAATTGAAGGAAAAAGTTATACATCAATATGCAATAAATTTAACACCTACAAAAAGTATTAATTCATTTACCAAACAAAACATTAGGTTAGATTGCCATGAAAATGTGAGAAGCTATCAGTATTTAATGCGTTTTGTAACTGAGAAACTTCCACTTATGTAGATATACACGTATATAACATTTTTTTATAACAATTTCACGCATTTTCATACAATTAAAAATAGAATATAATTCTACTGAATTAAAACACATTTTTATTAATTCATAAATTTTTTTAAACTTTACATTAAAAAAATATTAAATGGTATTCTTAAAATAAAGCACATTGGTAAAAAGTTTAAATATTGTAAAGTGTATGGAAATTGTTTCTAAAAAAATAATCTTTAAAAATGCACAGATATCTTAGCATAAATATGATTAAAATCAAAAATTTCTTAACTAACATATATCTTATCTTTGATTTTAATAAAAAATCAAGGTTGCACCATATTCTCTATTTAAAAGACTTTATTCAAAGAATTTAATCAATTTTTCATTATATATAAAGGAGAAAAGCGACTCACTGACTGACTGACTAATCACGATATCTCTGGAACTATTGAACCTACAGACTTGAAATTTGGTAGGTAGGTCCCTTTCATGGAGTAGACGTCAGCTAAGAACGGATTTTGCAAAGTTCGAACCCCAAGGGGCATTATAGATAATTATTTCCATTAATAAACTATTACATGTACAGTCGTGAAACTTGGTACACAGATTTCTTTCATAAAGTAGAGATTCCCTACATAATGATTTTTTACGAAAATCGACCTCCAAGGGGCGTTGAGGGCGCTTAAGGGGCGTTATACATAATTATTTCCATTTTTAACCTATTAGACGTACAGTCTTGAAATTTGGTAATCGGATTCCTTTCATAGAGTACAGATCCCCTACAGAATGGGTTTTGTGAAAATCGACTCCCAAGTGGCGTTGTAGAGAATTAAGTGGCGTTATATAGGCAATTAACTCCTTTTTTAAACTATTAGACGTAAAATATCGAAATTTAGTAAGCTGATTCCATTCATTGAGTAGAGATCCACTATAAAATGGGTTTTGTGAAAATCATTTCCTAAGTGGCGTTGCGGGGGCTTAAGGGTCGCTATAGATAATTATTTCCATTTTTAACCTATTAGACGTACAGTCTTGAAATTTGGTAAGCGGATTCCTTTCATAGAGTACAGATCCCCTACAGAATGGGTTTTGTGAAAATCGACTCCCAAGTGGCATTGTGGAGAATTAAGGGCGTTATATATATATAGGCAATTAACTCCTTTTTAAACTATTAGACGTAAAATCTCGAAATTTAGTAAGCTGATTCCATTCATTGAGTAGAGATCCACTATAAGATGGGTTTTGTGAAAATCGTTTCCTAAGTGGCGTTGCGGGGGCTTAAGGGGCGTTATACATAATTATTTCCATTTTTAAACTATTAGACGTACAGTCTTGAAATTTGGTAAGCGGATTCCTTTCATAGAGTACAGATCTGCTGCAAAATGGGTTTTGTCAAAATTGAATCCCAAGTGGCTTTGTAGAGAATTAAGTGGCGTTATAGGCATTTAACTCCTTTTTTAAACTATTAGACGTAAATATCGAAATTTAGTAAGCTGATTCCATTCATTAAGTAGAGATCCGCTATAAGATGTGTTTTGTGAAAATCGTTTCCTAAGTAGCGTTGCGGGGGCTTAAGGAGCGTTATAGATAATTATTTCCATTTTTAAACTATTAGACGTACAGTCTTAAAATTTGGTAAGCGAATTCCTTTCATGGTGTAGAGATCCACTACAAAATAGTTTTGGGGAAAATTGATCCCCAAGGGTCACTGAGGGGAAAAAGGGACGTAATAGATAAATATTTCCGCTTTTCAACTAATAGAAACACCTGCTTGAAAATTAGAAGGTATGTTTTGTTCATGAAATAAAGTTCCTTTTACAAAGATTTTTGCGAAAACGGACCCCCAAAGGAGTGGGGTTGCGAGGGATTAAGGCGTGTTATAGAAAAATTCCTGATTTTGAATTTAACTCATTTACTTGAAATTTTTTGAGCACATTTCTTTAGTTGAATAGAGTTCCACTAAGAATGGATTTTGCGGAAATCAACTCCAGGGGGAAGCGGGGAGAGTTATTGGGGCGTATTGATAGACAAAATTCCCGTTTTCAAACTGCTAAGACTACAATAACAAAATTTGGTTTGCATGCTTCTTTTGTTGAATTGGAATCCTCTAAGAATGCTCTCAACGAGGTATTGATGATAAAAATTCCATTTTTGCTCTGTTAGATTTAGACTTGAAATTTAGCATGCATGTTTATTTTATGGAGTAGAGATCCACTGAAAGTTGCTTTGGTGGAAATCCACTTGATTGTTAGGTTAAGTGAGCGAAAAAATCTTCCTCCTTCTATTTTAGATAGAAATTAGATATTATAATTTATGTTCTTTTTCTATCAAGGGGCGAGAGTGTAACAGCTATAAATATAATTTTCAATACAATCGAATTCTTAATGCTAGATATCAATAATTAATAATTATGTAAACAGTATACATATATACAACATCGTAAAATACCCAGTGAAGTGGGTGGGTAACGGCTAGTATATATATATAGTAATTTTCTGTTAAACACTGACAAATCACTAAACTAAATTTGTAATTTTTCCTTAATGTTTGGTACTTTATACACATTAAGAGGTACTTACCTATCGCAACCTATTGGCGACATATTAAACGAAGTACATGGTTGCCAATTCAGCATGTATGACACATAGGATATCAGGGTTGCTAACTTGGGGAGCTATTAATAGCTGGGGGTTGTTTTTTGGAGTACATAGAGCTCGTCAGGACTTTTATCTCCTGTCTGGTGATTTAGATAGCCTGACTATTAATTACTTGTCCATTTTAATAAGAAGTTTAAGAAATTTAAATGAAAAATGTATTTAAAATTTACACCTATTAATAGAGTTGGTGTTGTTTGTAATAATACATAAGAACTAATTAGGTATGTAATTGAAACAATTTTTAAATAGATTTTCATAAAATACAAATAAAAGTTATGTTTACTTAAAAGTTTTTTTCTTCTTTTATTCCAGAAAATAATTTAAAAAATTGTAATTTTTCTTAAATAAAATGTTTGAATTGTATCAGTATTTCTAGAGAAAAAATAATTTTTATGTACTTCAAATATATTTAATGTCAATTTTATTTTTTAATTCAAAATTCTTTGCTATGCTGTCAAAAATTATATTTTGATTGTATTATTTTAAAACTTATATTTTTCTTTTATATATTAAATGATTTTTGTTTATTTTTACGGCTAAAGTTATATTGTATTTTTCTTAGATTCTGGATGTCCTTTGATCTTAAAAATCTAGAACAAAATGATGAAGTAAGTGATGTATTAAATCTGTTTTGTTTTCTCTTTTACCTGAAGATGCAAATATTCATTAGTATTTAAATTATTTGAATGGTTCTGTATTATTGTATATTTATTTACATTATGAAAAAATTGACAGTAAATTATATTATTATTATTATTATTAAGTTCTAGATTAGCCACTTATGAAAGAATTAATAAAGAAGCTCTCAAAGTTCCAAATGAATGGAAGAAAAAGGTTAAATCGGAATATATGAAACTGAGGCAGTTGAAAAGATTTCGGCGAAATGATGAAATAAAGGCAAGAATTATTATTCTTTCACTTTTTTATTTGATGTAATAAGTTTAGTACTTTGCCATTATAACCATGAATACCAAATTAGGGGATTTGGGCTTATTTCTTTCCATGATCCCAGACTTTCATATAACTAAAATGAGGATGTATCACTTTGAGAGGAACTGCCAAAATGAAAAAGGTGCCGAATGATGGGTTTATAGTGAAGAAGTATTATGGTTTTAAATATTTTTATAGAGTTAATTTCAAGATCCTCCCATTTCTTTCTGAATGAAAGCAAATTTAAATATCAAAGGGAGAAAATGCTAAAATTTATTTTTGGAATTTTGTGGTTATTAACTTGACAAATATAAATTTTTAAAATAGTAGGTAATATTTCTTTTCTACTCTATTTATATATTGTTTCTAACATTGTAAGGAATTTATTATTTAAATGAATGTTCTTATTAATATTAACTGTGTATATATATATATATATAGGAAAAAACCATCTAACTGAAGCTTTATGTATGTTTTAGTCTGCCTACCTTGCAAACCGTAGATATATAGCTGACAAAGTGGTGTTAATGGAAAATTACTATCAAGAAACTAATGCTATACCGCTTTTTCCTACTGATTTACCTGATCACTATCCAGTAATGAAAAAGGTATGATCTTTAAATATTCTTTTTGCATATTATAAATATTGAAGTTATTTGTTTTCATTTTTATAAGCAATTTTGATGTTTTCTTACTTAAAGGAAGCTTACTAAATGATTTACAAAGCTTCAAAGTAAGCAACTTCATTTGTCAGGCATAAAAAAAGAGTAATCGAAAATTCCAGTGTTTGTTTTTTTAATGAGAAAGTAGCTTGTTTTTTCAATTTTTAATTAACAGACCACTTGAAATATATATATTGGGGAATGTTTTGGTGTAAACAAAAAGAATGCTGCTTAGAAATGAATAAAGCAAGAGTCTTTCTTAAGCATAAATAATTTTCTAAAAGTTAAGATTTTAACTAAAATAATTTTTTTTTGGTTCCTAATCTATTGAATGGCCAAAAAAAAAAAAAAATAATAATAATAATTCTTATTATGTAACATGATTTTAAATGTGTTGAATACTGACATCTTATGTTATCAGTTTTTGCTATGAATAATTGATTTGTCTAAATATGAAGTAGATACTATAGTGATGTAAATCATATTTATGTGTGCCAATTTCATATAAATTGTAATGGTTTGTAATTATTCATACATGCTAATACTTTTTTTAGAATAGTCAATAAGAATTGCAAAACCCCATATTTTACTTTTATTAAAAATTTCAAATTAAACTTTGAGTTTAAACAAAATTATTAAATTTTTTCTCTTCATCTGTTTATTTGTAATGCTATTTTTATGTAATATTTCATGTATAATTACAATTTGCTTCTTTTTAGTGTGAAGTGAAACAACCAGACAACGTTGTTCAGTCAACTCCTCTCCGCATCATGTATGCAGTTACACCTATCCCTACTATGTACACTTGGGCACCTATTCAACAAAATTTCATGGTAATCTCTTCTCTTTTTTTTCAGTTTCATATAACTTTTTTATTAATAAAGCCTTTAAATTATGATTAATTTTGGGGGAAATATTTTTAGCTGTAGACAAGATAAAAGAATAAATAACTATATTTTGACTGTTATTATTTGGTAAAATAAGATTACTTGAGGTAATAAAAGCATGATTGCTATAAAATTAAGAATAACACAGGGTCGCAGTAGCCAAGTGGTATAGGTATCGGATTGTGGCTGGCTTTGTCATGAGTTTGAGCCCAGTACCACTAAATACCTGCAGTGAAGGGCAGCGATGCACGTTAAATCTGTCGAGAGCTGAAATGTCCTCCTGTTGGTGTGGTGTGGTAGTTAGGAGAGGGGGTGCCAGCTCAGGTGTCATCCATGTCACTTGACCATGGTTCAAAATGACGTGGTCCGTCGCCAAAAGCCCTCGTGTAGCTGAACAGTGTGACGTTAATATTCACCCACTTACTCACAAGAATAACACAGTTTCAGATTTTAAGATTTAGCAAGAGAATTAGTTTAATTACATTTGAAGATTTTACCTTTAAATGTTTTCTAAAAATCTTTTTTCTAAAAATCATGGGAAGTAAAAAATGTTGTTACTTATGCCACCTGATCGACAGTAACATCAGATCAAAGCCCATGAACTTCCTAATGGCAAGGGGCTAATTGTATGCCTGTCAGCTGAGCACCTCACAGGTGACTGTACAATTTGGCTCAGTTGCACTCTAATTGTGAGGCAGAACACCCTGGAGGTGTTCATAGATCTTCTATTTCTCTTCCTCTTCCACCAACCTCACAAGAGGACTTGCGGCTTGATGGCTGTTTAGAATACCCCCTGCCACAAAGGCACGATACATTTCCAAACATTTATGCCTTCTCCAGGATTCGTACCCAGGCTCTGCAGTCAGCATCACTAACCACTATACCGGATGGGTAGCTGAAATAAAAGTAATAACAGACAAAAAAAATCTAATATTGAACCATACTTAAGGAAAATTATTTTTATATCATATATATATTAAGTAAATTAAAAATAAACTCTTTTTTAATAAAACTGTACTATAACATATGTGTAAGTTTAAGTTTTGTAAATTTCTTTATTTTCCCATTTTACCTGAGAAATTTTTTATTTTAAGGTTGAAGATGAAACGGTTCTGCATAATATTCCATATATGGGAGATGAAATTCTGGATCAAGATGGTTCTTTCATAGAAGAACTACTCAAGAACTATGATGGGAAAGTGCATGGAGATAGGGAATGTGGTTTCATTAATGATGAAATTTTTGTAGACCTGGTTCAGACTCTCATGAGTCAAGCTGATTCCAAAGGTTCCAAAGTAGAAGCAGAAGAGAACCAAGATAAGTCTTCTAGTTCAGGAAAAGGAAATAATAAAAAATGTCCACAAAAACCATCATGGTCTGGTACTAGCAATTCTTCACATGGTATGCTGCAAATATTTCATTTCATTTCAGATGCATATGAATTAGATATAAAATAAGTTATTCAGAATATTCATGAAATTGTAGTTAAATGTTTTCATGTTATTTATAAATGAATAAATAAGAGTAAAATTGTAAATTCATTCTAGGTTTAAATAAGAGCATATAAATAGCACAAATGCTGTCTTATAAAAAAATTTCCTTTTTAATTAGAATGCTGTTTGGAAAAAATACACATAAAAATGTCTTTTTTATTTATTCACTAATAAAAGATTTCAAGTTATTTTATAGTTAGGATGTAGAACCACATACAGAGAGTCCCAAAAGAATAGATAGAGTATACTTTCTGCAAAATATGCTTACAGTAACAATGATAAAAGTTATATCTGGAGTTGTATTTTGAAGTTGTTTTATAAAAAAAAAATTTCAAAGGCTTGTACCTTTGAAGAGCTATTTTATTGGTGATCAGATGTAAAAAAAGAAAAGGAAATGTTATGTTTTTTAATATTAATATTAGTTGTCTGTTCCTGTCGTAAAGGAATATTTAATTGTAGAGTTCGTTTTTATAAATTATTTAAAATAGTGATTCTCAAAACTTTTTTACTACAAACCCTTTGTTAAATTTTGCATATGTTTTATTTTTACTTAGAATAACTAAAAGGATGGGCACATGCTTAATGTATGATTTCAGGATAAAACATTTGAATGTAGCTTTGTACTAGTTGAAAATTTGAAAAAACCTGGTATTAATTCTTAAAAAATAAGATTTTACTTCTTCATTTAAAAAAGGGGAGGACCTTTATTTTAGAAAAAATGTATTTGTGAAACTATTATAAGTAACTATATTATTATTATTACTAAATAATTGAACATAGTTGTATTTCTCTATATGATGTACCAGCCGTTACTTGCCCACTTCACTGGGTATTTCATAATGCTGTATGAAAAACAGGAAACAGGTTGTAAAAGGCCTAACTGTGGGCTATTTTAAATAAGATTTAATTTTCTAATATCATCTGCCTTGATTAAAATGCCACACAAGTGGCTAACAAGGTATACACTCTTTATGATAAAGATGATGTACTTAAAAGAACTGTGCAAAAGTAATTTGCTACTTTTGTCATTTATTATTTATTTATTTACAAAATATAAATTTTAAAATTATTTTCAGACAAGCAAATTACATCTGATCAAAATGAGATAATATTTGCTGCTATATCAGCTGTGTTTCCTGACAAAGGTGCACCAGAACAACTGAAACAAAGGTTAGATTTCATAACTCTGGTTTTAATTTTTAATCTTATATTCATTTTGAAATAAAATGAATAATTTCAGAAGCTGAATTTTGAAATTTGTATTCAAAAACTCTTATTTTAGAATGCACAAGTTCATAACTTTGATTTGAAATTCCCCATAAAATTTTTTTATTGTCATGTTACTTTTAAAAATATACTCCTTTAAATTAATAGCAGAATTGAATAAAAAAAATTTTCATGTAGAAAATTAATGTAAAAACTGTCTAAAGAAGTTATTTTAGTACTACTTAAATATTTCACCCTCTCTTTTGCATGAAATCATTAAAAAAGGGAGGTGGGGGTAGTTTTATAAATTTATTAATTGCCATTATGTATTCATTTTATTATAATCTTTAAAAAAATCGATTTCAATTTATGATGAAATTTCTTTTTAAAGTATAATTAAACTTATAACTGTACTGTTTTAATGTGATTCTCTAAACTCTTTTATTTATGTTGATCCTGGTGATATATTCTGATTATTTTAAAATCTATATATATATTTGAAAAAATAAAAAATTGTCATTTTTTGGAATAGCTAATTTTATAAGGATTTTGTTTTATGCAATTATTGTGATAAATTATATACATTAAAAAATTCATAATGCAAAAAATACTTTGTGCTATTTTTAGATATAGAGAATTAGTGGACAAGAAGGATTCTACCACTACTCTTCCAGAATGTACTCCTAACATGGATGGTCCTGGAGCCCAATCTGTGATACGAGAGCAAAGCATGCATTCTTTTCATACTCTTTTCTGTCGGAGGTGTTTTAAATATGACTGTTTTCTTCACCGTAAGTTCTTTAATTACATATATGTTATGTAATTTTAATATATAAAAGTCAAGTAAATATTTTTATTCTTACTAATATAAAGATGTGATTTATAATTATTTAATTGCTAGAATCATGATTATTTTACATTTTTTTTTTTAAAAAAAGTATTAAATGTTTTAGTATTTTAAATTCATAACTGCTTATCTCTTCAGTTTTTGTTAATCTGCAAAACTTTGCTTTTCCTCAAGTTTTATATCTAAAGTATTTTTGTTTGGGTTTTAAAAACTATTAATTTAATGTGTGAGATCATTATTATTATTTTTGCACCTATTTTGGGATAATCAGATTCCAAATTTATTAACTAGTACAAAATAAAAGTTTGATTAATTTTAATTCAGATTAGCAAGAATATAAATTTCTGTAAAAAGATTAATTGATTTAATTAAAATCAGTTCTTAGAGTGTTTATTATTTCTGCTTCAAAATTAAAAATGTGAGATATATAATTTTTGCTTTATGTCCCTTGAGGAATGGATTTAATGTAATTTTATCATTAATATCAATTGCTGTGACAAATTAACTTAATGTTACTCTAAAGATTGGTCCTTTTTATCCAAATGAACTTATTGAATGCTTACAGTTTTTAATAAACTTTCTCTGAGAGATATTATGAAATTAAAACGAACTCAATAAAGAAAAATATTTTTCCCCCTCATTTATAAATATTTATGTATTATTTCAGCATTATGTAAAAGTTTGATATTAAAAATAGTTACAATTTTTGCTTTTATGAGGCTTTTTTTTTTAACTTTCTGCTGGTAATGGTCAAATATTAATTATTCATCATTGGAAAGAAAATGAAAATTATCTTATTATTCACCTGTTTCCTTATGAAAAGAAAAATATTGTTTATAAAAATAAAATATTGTTGAAAAATATTTTATTACTACTAATATTTTTCTTTTTAGTAATAGTCATGATTTTATTAAAAAAGGGGAGGGGCATTATCTTAAGTTAACTATTAATTCATAACTTTTTCGATAAATTTTGTGTACCTATCCAATGTTTAATTGATTTTTTAGAAAATTAATGCCACTGTTCATATGTTGTATGGATCACTTAGTAATTTTTGCATTTGTGTGCTCTGCTTATACAGACATAACTCATTAAACATCATTCTGGTAAATAGGATATTTAGGTATTTTACTTTTCCCCATATTTCAGTGAAAAAATAGTTAATTTTTTAAAAATTAAATTAAATTTATGGCAAATGTTAAATTTATTTCCCCTTTTAGAAGCCGTGTTATTTTCAGTTATTTTTTAGGTTCTCGTTTTCAAATGAAATAAAAGATAACACCCATCAAGTGATTAAAAATACTTAACTTTATAAAGGTTTCATTAAAAAAAAATTATATCCAGGAATAACGTTGCAAAAAATTGTGACAAAATATGGCTATTTATTTAATCTTGCTGAATTTTAAAGGAATCTGTTCCATGTAAAAAAAAATAAATGAACTTAATTTTACTTCCATAAATGAAGAATTCACAAAAATTTTAGTTTTATAGTTTACTCATCCTGTTGTATTTAGAGAACTGTGTTGCTTTATGAAATGAACCAGAGTGAAAAAATTACTTGTGTGTTCTGCTGTGGGTATATTTCAAATGTAAATGTATTTCTTAGATATAATAGATGCGCATGCTGGTCATGAAAAGGCCAAAGAAAACTCCGGTTGTGAGTATTCTGAGCTACATCTGCTGACTTTTTATTATAGTTACTATCACAGATTGCAATTTGTATTAATCTTGATATTTCTTACCTTAATAATCTTAGAATTGTTATTAAAATGGCATTTCTAGCTAAAAAGTATCTTTGTGGAAAAATACAATAAATAATAAAAAAAATGTTCTTACAGCATTTCATCCATCACCGAGTCAATTTAAACACAAGATATGTGATATGAAACCAGATTCTACTCCATGTGGTTATCAATGTTATCTGCATTTGGTAATTATGTTTCATTCTTAAATTCCAGCAAAACTGAGCAGTAAATGTTTGACAAGTAGTTATTTTCATCATCAAAATACTAGTTTTAAGCAATTTTTACTAAATACGGTTGAACCTCTTTTTGTGAAACTCTATTTTATGAACTTTTTCTTGGAGCCAAGAATATAAAGTTTATATAAAGATAAATCTGTATTTATAATGAACTTTTTTCGGGATTTAGCCTCTTCGTTCGATAGAGGTCCGACTGTATCTCATCAATTAATACATTTTGTCAAGAATAAATTTAATCTTTTGTGATACATATTTATTAATTCTGTTCTCATGATCATTAAATATTAAGCAATTTTAAAAATTTAATGGAATTAATAATGCCATTTTTTATTTAAACACTACAGATCTGAATGTAAAGATTTTTATATGCAGCTGAATCTGTCATCACAAGTGGCATTTATTATATCTCCTACCTATTTAATGAAAATAGTAAATTAATTAAAGATGCTAGAGTAAAGGATATTTCATATCAAAGGTAACTGCATTCTCAAATTTAAAAAAAATAGTTAATGATGAACTTTTATGCTATATAAGATATCATTAATTATAAAATTGTACTTCATAATTTTTTATTGATATTTGATATCTTTTTATATTTCTGCAGGCGTAGCAGTTACTGATGTTTGAAGTGTGTGGGATTTAACTCTCAATTTGCTCTCTTATATTTGTTTATTTCAGGCCTTCATTCATTGAATTTCTTTAAACAATTTCTTATATATGTGCATATGTACACATAGGTGTTCATGTATACAAATATTTTTTTTCTATATTAACTATTCTGTATTATTCTCACTATCTCATGAATCTCTCTGATTTAGTATGAATATAAAAATTAGGTATTTTTAATTATTCATAGAATCACTTATTTTATAGGATCTTGTTCAAGAAAAATTACGTGAGAAGATGAAAGAAGAAAAAGAAATGAATGAGCGTCGCAAGATGATGAAACAAATGTCTGTAGACAGTGGTAATGAAGCCAGCAGTGAAGACAGTAATGATAGCCTTAGAAGTTCTCGAAAAAGAGTAATACCTGAAAGAGAAAACAATGAAGGTTGTGTCTGTTTTTTCCCATTATTTTTTTATAATGTTCTTCAAAAAAGCTGAATGTACTTACATGCCATGATAAATAATAATGCCCAGCTCAAAAATTGCACTATCAATATAGAGCGATTACACCAATAAAAAAAAGTCTCTTCATTAAGTTAAAAATATTTGTTTCTAGTTTATTTCATAAGGGTAATGTATATAATGTAGTGATTTTAATCAGTTTGGTAGTAACTATTGATTACTTCTGTGACTCTTGATTGTATCTCAAACAAATGAAATCTCTCACCACTAATCCATTGGGGGTGAAAATAGAAATGTTTTTGTTTTATTTTTGCTTAGTTAGAGCATTATATTAGAGATGGGATTTTCTTCTTTTAAAAAAAAAAGCTTTGCATTTTTGTAAATTTTGATTTTTAGATCTAAAAATTTTTAATCACTGTTTAATAGAGAAAAAAATTCCTGCACTAAAATCTTTCTCATCAGTTTAGAGTTATACTAACCTGTAACTAAAGTTGTGAACAAATTTAATCATATACATTTGAGTGTTGGTTTCACTAAAGATTTTTTAGAGGAATAATGAATGTTTTCACTAGAACTATTCCAAATGGATCTCAAAATTCTCATGTAATGTGGTATGTAAGTTGAAAATATGAGGCACTAGAATGAGATGTGTGTTTTTCACTTGATTGTTGCATAAAATATTTGTACATTGTGCAACTTGTGTGATTTTTATTAAAACTATATCACTTTCAATTTCCACATCTTATAAGATTTCAATAAATTTATAATGTGCTAACAGGATTTTAAGTTAATCTAGATTTAATGCACATTATCGTTTTACATAATGCTTTTTGAAGAAATAAAACTATGATCTGAATTTATCAACTTTGCAGACATTACACTGCTCTTGTAGCCTTAAAATAAATATTCATGAAATTTAGCATAAGAAAATACTGTAACACATAATGCCTGAAAAAGATCTTTTACTTATTTGTAATTTTTTCCCCTGGTTTTACATTCCTTTCTTTTTTAAAAAAAGCACAATTTTCTTAAATATTTAGGATTAATGAAACTGTCCTTTTATATATTTTTTGCAGGAAACTTCAGCATGATTAGTCATACCATTTCAAGCAAACTGAATTTAAAAGATCTTGAGACCTTATGGTCAGGAGCTGAACAATCCCTTTTTAGAGTTCTATGGAAAGTTTTTGTTGGGAATTATTGTGCCATTGCTCAGATGCTCAATGGAAAGACTTGCGCTCAGGTATATGAAATGTGTTTATTTTGAATGTATTTACTGTGCTTCTTAAATGTAACGTAAAAATAGATGTTTATGAAAAAATTTAAAAATTTTAATATGCAGCTTGTTTATGTTATGGAATACCTTTATATATTGATTATTAATGATATGTAATTATTTTAGACATATGCATTTGCCCAGAAGGAACTTGCAGATTACCATCCGGAAGAAAACACCCTGGATAACACTCCTCCACGCAAAAAGAAAAAGAAGCAACGTTTATGGTCAATGCATTGCCGCAAAATTCACTTCAAGAAGGATTCTGCTTTTAATCACCTATACAATTACACTCCTTGTGATCATCCAGGACAACCTTGTGACACTTCCTGTCCTTGTGTCATGGCACAAAACTTTTGTGAAAAGTTCTGTCATTGTAATTCAGAATGTAAGCTTCTCAAATTACAAACATATATTCATTTTTAAAAATACTCTTTGTAAGGTAGTTTTGTAACAAATTTACTATTTATCTTTACTTTTAGGTCAGCAAAGGTTTCCAGGATGTCGCTGCAAAGCTCAGTGCAACACTAAGCAATGTCCCTGTTACCTTGCTGTTCGAGAATGTGACCCTGATTTGTGTCAGACTTGTGGTTCAGGTATGAATTGTTTTTTTTTATTTTGTTAATCATTGCTTTTCAATAAATCAGTCACTGTTGGAAGTTATCAAATTTCATACTCCTTTTAATACAATTGTACAGGGTTTGCTTGAAGTCCAGTTAAAGAAAAATTAGAAGTACAAAATACATTTAGTTAATAATTTAAAAAAAAAAAAAAAAAAAACTGTAGTCAAAAGATTAAAATTAATAATAAAATACAGTAAAATCTATTTACATTTTACTATTTTCAGATGTAAATAATATTTCTGTAAAATTTTTCTCATAAATTTCTATTTTGATGCATCCCATTCAAATGAGATTTTATTTTTATGTCAAAATTAATTATCATTTTTCTATGTGAAGAATTAGATATATAGCTTCGTAAAACACAAACATATGTATATGTCATAGTCTTTTTCATTTAGATTGCAGATAATTCTTGTACTTGTAATGTATTTATTTTTATTTTATTATATACCTGTTATTTTTACAGATCAATTTGATGTTCGAAACATATCATGCCGAAATGTTTGTGTACAAAGAGGGTTGCGAAAAGTAAGAATTTATCTATCATACTCTCTACTACTTAATCAAAATAATTTTTTAAAATTATACGCTTATTATCTATATCTTTTGAATGAATTAGATTTCAATGAATATGATTTATTTCGAGAATAAATCATATTTTACTACTTTGGTAGTTACTTAAAAATAAAAAAAATATTTATTTATTATCTCAAAAATTGTTTGAAAATAACAGTATAAGTAAGAAAAGTTTCACTGGATTTAATAGTATTCTACATTTGTATAAAATTGTATTCTTTTGAGGGAAAAATTTAATCCATATTATGTTTCAAATTCAATTGTCTCAATGTTTCTTATTTAAAACACAAAAATCAACATTTTTATATTCATGTTAATTCAGGATTTTTTTTAAAAATTGCAATTTCTTTTTATGAGGTTGGGTTGTGTTGTTTATTTGATTTAAAAATAATTTAAATATTTTACTTTATTCACATTTATGATTAGAAATATCAAATGAAATTTTTAAAAAAAGTTTTGAGGTGGAAAAAAATTATAAGCTGGTTTAAAATAGGAGTTGTACTGTTTTACAAATTTCAATAATTTTGTCAATAGGAATAAAAATTAAACTATTGTTAAATTTGTTTCTGATTTGTTTGTTTATTGAGATTAATATTGGATGTGTAAATACTTTTATCATATATTTTTTTTAAAAAAAATTTCATATTTATTATTTTTTTAGCATCTTTTGTTAGCTCCTTCAGATGTGGCTGGATGGGGAATTTTCCTGAAAGATACTGCTCAGAAGAATGAGTTTATATCAGAATATTGTGGAGAAGTGAGAATATTATTAACAACTATATATCTATGTATAATAAATTCTTTAAGAGATTTTGCTTTGTGAACACATAACTTGAATGTTTTTTTGGATATTTTAAAATAAAAATTTCAAAGTTAATGCCTTTTTAAAAAATTTATATATATTTATCTATGCAATTAGAGATTGTTTATGTGTGGTGAAATACAAATTGTATGGCTTATGTATGGTGAAATACATATTGTACAGTGACTTTTCTTCCCCAATTTACTGTGGGTCTATTAGTATTAAAAGAGTTAAGATGCGCTAACTTAACACTCGAAATTACTATGCTTTAATTAAAAGTCATGGTACTACAGTTTTTACCATTAGGAAGAACAATGTTTTTTAACATTTTCATTAGTTTTGTAAGCAGTTTTACTCTTAACCATATGGGTGTTTTGAATGCAATCTTTATTTAAAAAAGGAGTCACATAAATCCTTCAAAGTTGGAGCCGGAGCTAAGTTCAAATTGTTTGTAAAATTCACATTCACTCATTTGGAATGTATGCATATTATGTAATGGGATTTTCATCGAAGACATAAAAAATATATTGATAACCATGTGCTGTTGTTTTTTTTAATTTGGTATTTCTAGTGCCAGATGTTTTTTTTCCCCCTCCACTGTCAAACTTATTTCACATTTACAAAGAAATGCTGCACAGCTATACTGATGTAAAATTATCAGGAAAAATGATCATTTGTAGTTTGCAATAGCTGTGTACAAGTTTCTCTTTCTAGTCATTTTCTAGACAAAAAAGAATGATACAGAAAATAATGCAAACAAAGATATTGTACATGATAACAAATGGAAAAAAATCTGCTAGAGCTTCAGAAAGGGTTATCAGAAATAATATTATTGTTGCTGGTGTTTAATGTTTTATTTTAATGCAGTTTGATTGTAAAGTATTCCTCTCATTTTACCCACCTGGCGACATGTTTAAAAATTTCAGAATTTTTTTGAAAAAAAATTTGGCTTATATATGTGTTTTGAATTTTGGGTAAATTTTTGAAGTAAAAAATTTGCTCTGTTGTTTTACATTGGCTGGCTTATGTTTAGAAATATATGGTATTCTTTTTTGTTATAACATGTCTTTTATAAATTCTAAGCTTCTTTGTATTTTAAACAGATAATATCTCAAGATGAAGCTGACCGAAGAGGAAAAGTATATGACAAGTACATGTGCAGTTTCCTTTTCAATCTGAATAATGGTAAGATTTGCTTTTAAATAGGATGGATGCATTATATATATACATACACACACACATTATGAAATCAGTACTATATCATTTTCATTAAGAATGAAGTATTTATGTGAAAATATTTTTTTTTAAAACCAAAATATTTAGTTATTTTAAAAAATATATGCTTGAGGTGATATTTTTTGTAACAAATTATTTATGGATGAATATTTAAATGAGTACATTAGAAATGAGGGCATTATCTAAGTATCTATAATTGTTCCAATTATGTCATTTTGTTTCTTTAAAATATGTAAAGATAATCATTTTGTAATAAGATTTACTAGAATTTTATTTCTTATATTTGTATAAATGATACAAACTTTTTATGTGGCATCCATATTTGCATCAGATATTTGTCTGTAGAAAATATACTTAACATTCAACATTTATTTATAATTTAAAGTTAACTGCTGAATCACTATTAGTTTAAAAAAAATACTAGGTAAATATTTGTTTTGATTGTCTTATACTAATATATATATATACATTATTCCAGATTTTGTGGTTGATGCCACTCGTAAAGGCAACAAGATTCGTTTTGCCAATCATTCCATCAACCCTAACTGCTATGCAAAAGTAATGATGGTCAATGGAGATCATCGCATTGGTATTTTTGCAAAAAGAGCCATTCAAACTGGAGAAGAACTTTTCTTTGATTATAGGTGAGTTCATTTCTTAAATAATAAAGGTCATACGAACGAGAGAAAAAGTAAAAGGATTTTAATGCACTAGAGTTTCAAAATGTATATATGTGTGTAATGTGTGAACCTATACATTTCCATTTTATGAGATTGGCTTTGCAATGATGTTTAAATATTTTAAACTGACATGTTTTTATTTCCTGTTCTTATAAGAAAATGGTGAAATTCAAGATAAAAACTTTTCCTCATTGGAAAAAATTAGAATATCAAGAAAGTAAATTTTATTTAATTCTAGTAAACTAAGTATATATTTTTCTCTGAAAGAAATGTTAATATTAGTGTAAAATATTAGAAAATAGGAATGAAGATTTAAATAAAGTATTTCTATGTGTGTTGTAAATTAAATGTAAGTATGGAATGCAGAAAAATTAAAAACTTTTTTAAACAAATAACAAATTTGAACTGAAATTAAGGGAAGTACACTTTATATATTTATTGATGAAAGAATGCTATGGAAAAAGTAATGTGCATCTAGTAATTTGAGTTTGCCATGTGAATGTTGAAGGCTGTAAAGTAAATAAATTGAGGTTAATTGAAATATAGATGGTAATTTCTTTTGCTATCTACTTTATCAGTTCAATTATAAAAGGATCATTATGGTTATAATGAAATGTATCATGCTGAAAGAGCACTGATGAGGATACATAAAAATTTGCTTATAATTTCTATAAATTTCATGTTTTGCTTGTTGTGTTGCATATTAGTTGGTTTTTAATTAGTTAATGTTTGGGGAATATGTTTGATCTGTTATGATAAAGCTTATTTTTGCTCAGTTAAACAATTCTGTACATTATTAGAAAATATTTGTGCAATAGTTGAGCTTTAGGAATGCGGTGCATAATAATTTGAGTTTTTCTAATCACAGAAAAGAAGTGAGTTTTTCCATTTTTAAAAAAGAAATTAACTGAGAAATTTATAAATTCTTTAAAAAACTATTTAATTTTATTCAAATTATTTTTGTACTATAGTATTAACAAAGTAGTGGTGTGAAAGTTGATGAGATATTTGGGATATACTTATGTCAAGTGTCAATTGCATGTTAATTTCTTATTTTATCAAGTAATAGAGTATAATTTTTTTTTTGAAGATCATAAATTACTTTGTAGAAACAACTAAAGTCATGTAAAGACTGGATGTTAAAAACACTGACTTTCATACTGCAAAGGTAGTACAAATGATGACGTATTTGATGATACGTATTTTAGACCCAAACTTGTCATAAAATAGACCCAACTATATTATTTTTGTCCCATTTAAAAGTACTCGTATGGATACTATATTAATGAATCTGTGGATGACAGGTCCTCATAAATGGGAGTACATTATGTTTCTAGAAATATATGTTGCACTTTAAGGGTTTCCAACATATACAGATCTTAAGGACATCAGAATCTAAGGACACCCCCTTTTTCATGGAAAGCTTCCAGCAGACTTGTTACTGCATTGGGAATAGTTTTCTTTGCACTAACCCTTGTAGTTAATTTTGATTTGGTGGGAATATGCAAAATAGAAAGCCAGCTCAAGCATTGTTCTCATTACTGGATTATAACACAAATTCACACAATCCATTGTCGTTAGCCTTTGTGTGTGATGCTGATGTAAATCAACTTCGTAGTTAAATCATTTGTAACACGAAAATATTTGATTTTTTTTTCTCCTTCAAATTCATAAGTAGTTATAAAATTTTCAACTAAATGAAATTTATTACTTTTTCTTTTAGATATGGACCAACTGAACAGCTAAAATTTGTTGGCATTGAAAGAGAATGTGAATTTCCATAACATCTGTACCATATATTGTGTTTATAAATATATATATATAGCTTTACTTGTACCTAAGAAAATATAAAAAAAATGAACTGAACTTGCATTAAAAAATGTTATATGTTTATTTTTTAGAAAGTAAAAGAACAAAAAAAGCAGTGATTAAGTATATTTTCCCGAGGAACAACTTAGTCTTTTTTATTTTATTTTTTCATCCCATTGTTATTTATCAATAATTTTGGTTTTGGGTTGTATTATATAAACTCTCATTTAATTTCATGTCCACTTTGTGTATTTCATATATATTACACAATTTTCTCTTAGTTGTGCTTTCAATAAAAAGATTTTGCATAATTTCAGTTTTGAACTTTAATGTAATATATTGATGTTTTATTTCAAATACATGTATAGCAATATTTTTTTCGGTTAAAAAGTTGTGCTTGTTTGCTGTCATATCTATAACAATTCTTACACAATTACTTTAACTAATTGATAATGTATAAAGCATAATCAAAATTATTTTAACTTGAGCAGGGTTTTAAAGGTTTTATTCGGAGGACAAAGACATTATTGAAGTTAACTTCTTATGGCATGGTAGGGAGAAATTTCTGTTAAGCGTGACACGTTACCAGTTACGGTTAGCGATAAACATAAGGTAGAAATGAATGAAGTTCGGAATCCCCCCGTTTTAAAAAACGCCACCTAACTCGTACTATTTATCTCAGACAAAAAATAATTGCAGAATCGGAAAGATAATTTTTTTCGCCACAATATGGTATATTTTTTTAAACAAAATAATGATATTTTCTTTTTTTACGATTTTTTTAAAAAGGAGTCAAAATTGATACGCTTTTGTAAAAATGGTTTCTAAATCATTCCCTTTAAGTTTCCTTTCAAGTTAATGAATTGATATTTTATTCTAAACAAGTTCATGCTTTTCTCTTTTAGAATCAGTCATAAAAAAAAATGACAGAATCTTTTTTTTTTTTTTTTTTTTTTTTTTGCGATTTTTCAAAAAATACTCAAAATTTTAATTAAATATTTAATAACTTCATTACTTATAAAAATATTCTAAGGAAACTTTTTCTCCATATGTAGAATAGTATTTTCTGTAATCTGTTCAAAGATTGAAAAAATAGATTAAAAATTACGGCTTTTAAAATTTCTTTTGTGTTTTTCGTCTATTATCCCTGAGCTAGCACCCCCTCCCCTCTCCTCATTCAACAGCAGCTTTAACAAGCCTTTCCTCTTTTAGCTTTGCGATACATACTTTGTTTTGTTTTAATGTTACCTAGAAGTCAAATTATAATCAATTTTATGAATTAAAAAAAATCGGAAGTGAGTCTTTAATTTACTCAAAGTAGGCATTTAAATGGTTTAAAATCTGTCAAAAATTAGATTAAGGTGAGTTTGTTGGATATACAGTTTTAAAATTCTTTTAAGGAAATAATACAAACAATCTATTGTTTTAAAATTTAGTGGCAACATAACATTTCTTCCAATAGTTTGGCAATAAAAGATTGTGTTTACTAAATTTTCGATCGAATGGATTTTCTAAATCCAGTTTAAGAAGTGAGTTTTTAAATCATATATATGCTTTGGTGTAATTAATTTGATTGTTGTGAAAGTGTTATATAGTGCTTCATTAATTTGTATTTTAAGACTACAGTGGGCAGTAAAATTTTTTACAAACATGTCCCAAATTTTTACTGGCTCTATGTAACTTAGAACTAAAATCATATAAAAAAATTGGTGAGAAAAAAATGAGTATAGTTTTTAAAAAATTTAAAAACTTCCTATGCGTTTTGATTTTTTTTAAAATTTCATATTTTCACCTGATTTAACTTCTTTAAGCAATTCTTTACAAATGTATGCATGCAATGTAATGTTTTATATCATAATTTATAAAATATGGGTAAATGCAAATTTTATATAAAAATTTTAAGAATTTTAATGATTTCCTATACATAAAAAACTTTTAATTTCTTCTTTCACCCTATCACTATTATTACAATGCATCCAAGAATTTATAACTATACATTAGATGAATACTTCTGAAAAGTTTGTTTTGTTATAATTCGACAAAAATTGCAACACATGGAACATTTTGCATTTTGTTTCGAGGCAAATTTTTGATTTAGACTAATAATGATGATACTTTTCTCAAAATACATACAATAAAATTTTTTTTAGTATTATGTATTAAAAATGAAAATTTTGTCTATACTTATACCTTTTCCATCCTAATTATTTTTTTTAAATACAGTTTGAAATAATAATGATAATAATAAATTTGTTAATTATATATAAGATTACTTCAAAATAAAACTTTATTATACAATTCAATACATGTAAGCCAAAGAAGTTAACTTCTAACACGTGTTCACACTGATACACGCTTTCTTTTTTTCAAAACCTAGACACTCACATTGGAGGCCACTCCCTCCTTACACCAAAAATAACACATCAAAGAAACTCTCATGCATAGGCATTATGCCTTGTTTTTTGTGTCATCTATATAGCATTTATTTAACTATAAGTTGAAACATCAGATGATTTTTATTATAAGGAGAAACGTGAGCATCGCTGCGCTTCAGAATTATCAGTTTTTTTCGAGTTTTACTCATTAATAAAGGCTAAAAAGTAGAATAAATTGGTGGAACACCTTTAGGTATTACTGAGAAAATTACATTAAAAGTTATATAACTTGTTATCTGATCTGCATTATCGTTGCACAAATGCCTGGGTGGTTAAGAAATTAATTTAAAATCTTTAGCTTGACTTCAATTCATAAGTTGCTTATTTTGCTTTATTTAATACAAAATAGATAGTTCTATTGTTATTTAATATAAAAATTATTTTATAAATAGTCAAACATTATGTAATCTGTTGTAAGTATACCAAATTTTTTTTCAAAAGATTATTGAACAGATTGTATAATGACTGCTTATGTAACATTTCAACAGTTTTAAAAAAAATTGGTTACATCTTTTTAGATTTTTATTAACCATGATAATTCAGAATTACTCATTCATTTTGAATGGATTTTTATCAAAGTATCAGTTTTTATTTTCTAATTATTTCTTTAAATTTGCAATTTGGAAAATTTTTATTCCAAAATTAATGTGAAGGCGAAAATAACAGTGAACAAATTTAAGCTGTAATGTCTACCCATTTCGAGTAAATATAAGTTTTCCGAGTATTTCTATGTGTAAATCTAATTTATATTAAACACATTCATGTCTGATTTTTTTTTTAAAAAAAGAAAGGTTTCTCATAAAGCATTAAGTATCTATTTTTTTTCTTAGTTTTGTTAACAAAGGGAGGGTATGACTAAGGAAATTCATTTGGGGTCGAGACATTGTGTAATAGTAGTAATCCTTTAGGGTGTTCAACCCTCAATGTAATTCTGCCAAATGGCCAGTCAATTTGGAGAAAATAGCCTTCTAAATTCATGCTTAGCTTTTATAGAATTAAGTTTTAATTACCTCCAGCGATTCAGTAGTGTAGTTGGTAGTATGCCAGTGGAAAGGGTTCGAATCACGCGATGAAGTTTTTTTTTAATTAAATGAGTTTATTTAAAAAGGACTTATTAATTATTATATATAATTATAAAATAATTAATTTAATATTAATAATAATATATTTTATAAATTATTTTACATTATACGTAATATTTTATGTATAATATATTGTATTTGTGGAGACCCCCTGGACACCAAGATTAATTTGAAGCTAAGAGCCATTTTGAATAATAATAATTTATTATTTCAAGTCTCAAAAAAAACTCTGATAACATATGATACTTTTATGTTACGTCAAATAAAGGGATTTACCTTTTATATTAAATTAAATTACGAATTATGCAACTAATTAATAATTACGCTCAAGATCAAGTAAAATCTACCGAAATAGGAGGTCCGAGAAATTCACGTACTCGAATTCTTAACTTTCATTAACTTTAACTAATTTGATTAAACTAATGCTTATTTTAAGCGTACATAAATTATATTTACTGCTGGTTATATAAGGTTTCTCGTTCTTCAGTATAATAACAGCACGACGTCTTCACTATCTTAATATCCTGGAATCCTCTAATATTGAGGTTACTGTTGCTGGCTCAATAGCCTTTCTCATCATCATCAAAATTGCTAGCTTACAACGCTCGATTTAAATACCTTATCTACTTTGCATATCCCGTTTATCTTCTTGGAGTTGATTGGAAATATACGCGAATTTATATTCCCCAAAAAGACGCCTAAGAAGATTAGTGGAAAGGTTCTGTACCGATTCGTCACAATCCCTCCAAAAAGAAAACGGGATTTATTGGAAGGTCATAAATGGCCTGAAAATAAATTACGTAACCAATTCCTAAACTTGATTTATAGTCCCGACGACTTTAATATATATCTAACAATCGGATACTTTACAAATTCTCCTCCCCTAAGGGAAAGAAAAAAGCATTACGACCAAAAACTTCCTTTTGTATGACGTAACATTTACAAGTTTATATTTCCCTACACCACACCCATTTGGCAAAGAGGCGAGGGAAAAATCACCGAAGTGATAAAAAAAACCTGCCTATGTGATTTACTTAATTACTTATGGAACAACCCTATTCTGACTTACACTTGACTCTTCGCTCGCTATACAATGCTCAGGGTCAGCTACCCTGAAATGAAAACCTCTTTAAGTTTTGTGAAGAAACAAACATCTACTGTATGTACAAATTCATTTATATTTTACATAAAATTTTTATATACATCAATTAAAGCATCTGGCTCTTTAACATTCCCATTCCATGCATGCTGCGCTTGTTAGTATTAAATGTTAGCCCTACCTAACTACGCCGCGTCCCAAGCCACCAAAAGTGAGAAAAGAATAATATACACATACAATTTCAAACATTTTTCAATAACCAAAGGAATTGTCGCATCTTAGCGAAGTCATACATCGAAGTAAACAAATGCATTCTTACAAATGTTTTCTCCATCTTTATGCAAAAAAATTAAGACAAAAGCTGATTTCTCTCATCAAGAAAAATACATTCATTGTAGTGCCCACTTTTGCTTGGCTTCTTAAATTTTAAAAATCCGCCCGTGACTTGCTTCATTGCAATAATTCTTCCGACCACTTGTTCGAAAGGTGGGGGGGAAAAACCGATACAACCTGATTTTTCTTTGTCCTCTATTCGCTCCTATCCACCGGATCTCCGTCAAAGACTTCCATGCTGAGGCTCCTTCTCCTGATGTTGTTCTGCGGGAAACTGTCGATTCCATTGCTCCTCTAGTATTCCTTCGGGCTGTTTTACTCGGCTCCGTAGGTAGTAAGGACAAGGTCTCACTGCTGTCGCCTGTTTAGACCGGACTGGTCTCCCCTCAGCTGCCCTGTTGGTTCCGCTTGTAGTTGTCCTTGTCTCCCGGGCCTTGTCATATTGTCCACTCCTTTCTTGCCTGCTCTATTCTGTAGGGTGCTTGCCCTGCCTGGTATCTATTTCATGTGAGGGACCTGCAATGGACTGTGATCCCTGGGAAGGGTTATTAGGTCTTCTATATTTATATTTTCGAGATGATACAAAGGACGGAATTGTTCTCTTTATCCCCTGTGTTGGTTCAGAGGTTGGTCTTTTCTGGTCCCTATGTTCGGACCCCTGCAGAGATCTTTTCCTGCATATTTTGGACCGCTTTTTATCCGTCCTGTCCACTGATCCATTTGACCTTACTTTACGTTTCATTCTCGGATCCTCTCATCCGGCATTTCCCTTATTTGATTTACGACCCTTACTCTCCTCACTCGAGGTTTTCCTAGATCCTTTGGATTTTCCTGGGTGTGATCTACTTGACCCATTTCTAGACCTCTGTCCATCATACAGCGTCTCAACATGACTATCCGAACTAATCGTGTCGGATTGTCTTGGATGGTACACTCGCACCTGGTCGATATTAACTGTGACCCTTTTACCCTTCTTCCAAATGATCAAATTGCTATTCCGAACCTCCAACACTCTATATGGCCCTTCAAACTTAGGCATAAACTTTCCGACCACTCTCCTACCCACAGCACTCATAAAATGAGTTTGTACCAACACCAAATCATTTACTTTGATGTTAACTTCTCTCCTTTTCCGATTATAATATTTTTTCCAAGTTTTATGTTATTGCCGCATATTCTGCCTTGCCTCAACGAATAATTTCTCAATGCTTCTTCTCACATATTCAGCACCCTCTGTGACATTTATTAATTTACTAAAAGGTGTTATAATCTTTCTACCTAAAAATAACTCAGCCGGAGTTTTATTTGTCGTCTCATCAACTGACGTGCGCAGCGCGAAAGCGAACTCATGAAAAAATCGGTTCCAGTTTTCGTGATTTTCTTCTACAAAACAAGCTATCATCTGGACTAAATTGCGATTGACTCTTTCCGTTAGATTCGCCTGCGGCCGGTATGTTACCGTTTTTATATGTTTTATGTTCAACCTGTGACTTAGGTGTTCAAATACCTCGGATATAAATTGGGGGCCATTATCACTTGCCGCGTTGTGTGGTTAGACATTCTTCACTACAACACGGTTGAATTAAAAAAATAACAATAAACATTTATTAACTTTAAAGATAAAAGATTAAATGAGCACTTAATAGGTAAGCTTCCAAAAACTACAACACATGGTAAAAACAGGCACGCTACAAGAATAACAGATCAATTCAGTTCAGTTTTGGAGTCGTTTTGTTGAGCTGTAAGGTCGCTGCATACTCCCCTTCCAGTGTCAACGATACCTAGTTGGAAGATGAACTTTGCGACCTGAACGTGTAGATGACTGGGTAGGCGTTGAAGCTGTTGGATCATGTTCCACTGTAGCAGGTGTTGCATTAGGTTCCACAGTAGCAGGTATTTCATTCTTGGTTTGAGGTAGTTGCAAGTCCTCAGTGTTAAGAAAGAAGGCAGGTTTGCACCTATCAATAGATACAGATACCCGTTTACCATTGATGTCAAGGAAAAACACTTTATCCTTCCTTTGTAAGACTTTGAAAGGGCCATCATAGGGTTGTTGAAGTGGACGACGTAACATGTCTCGAAGAAGAAAAACATGTGTTGCTTCCAACAGTCCTGGATGGATAAAAACTGGACGTTTGCTATGGTATTTTGGTGGTTTAGGGTGAACTGAGATTGCATGTGAGACTTGAGTTTCGAAACAAAATTCACAACATCATCATCTGGCTTGGAAGAGTCAAACATCTCCCCTGGCAGTCGAATAGTGGTCCCAAAAACTAATTCAGCTGGGGTACACAGAATATCTTCTTTAAGAGAAGCTCGTACGCCAAGTAAGATGATAGGGAGTACTTCTGTCCAACGCTCAGTAGCATGGCACTTGATTGCACTTTTCAATGGGCGGTGCAATTCTTCGATCATCCCATTAGCTTGAGGGTGGTATCCAGTTGTACGACACTTCTGAACACCAAGTAGTTTGCTAAGAGCTTTGAAGAGCGAGGACTCAAACTGCCTGCCCCTGTCGGTTGTGAGAATTGCAGGAGTTACAAAGCGAGACACCCAAGAGGAAAAGAAGGCCTCAGCCACAGTCTCAGCAGTTATGTCTTTGAGAGGTTGGGCCTCTGGCCATTTCGAAAAACGGTCAATCATTGTCAGGCAATAGGTGTAGCTATTTGATGGAGGTGGAGGTCCAATGAGATTCAGATGAACATGATCAAAACGTTGGGAAGGTTCTTGAAATGATAAAAGAAGTGATCTAGTATGACGATGAATTTTGGATTTTTGGCAAGCTAGGCAGTGTCTTGCCCACTTAGCTACATCTGATGAGATTGATGGTCAAACAAAACTCTGCTTCATCAAATGTACTGATCGACGTATGCCAGGATGGGATAAATTATGCATAGCAGAGAAAACATCTTGGCGATGCTGTTTTGGGATGTAGGGTCTGGCTGTGCCCGTTGATAGATCACACATAATTTCAGTAGACGAATTGGGAAAAGTTACCTTTTTGAGTTCCAAGGAAGTTCCAGATGCTATTAGGGTGTGAAGCTCCTGATCAGTCTGTTGTGTCTCAGCAATACAGTCATAGTCAATTTGACTTTGGAAGGTGATTGCAGAAACACGAGAGAGAACATCAGCAGCAATATTGTCAGATCCTGGAATGTGTACAATATTTAAGGTGAACTGAGAGATGAAATCCAGCTGACGTATCTGCCGTGGAGAACACTTGTCACTTTTTTGCCTAAAAGCATAAGTGAGGGGCTTGTGGTCAGTAAACACTGTGAAATCTCTAGCTTCCAGCATATACCGAAAGTGTCGGATAGCCGAGTAGATAGCAAGGACTTCACGGTCGTAGGCACTGTAAGACTTTTCAAATGAAGTAAGCTTTCTCGAAAAGAAAGCCAATGGCTGTAGCTCAGAGTCCACAACTTGGTGAAGTGCACCTCCTATGGCATAATCAGAGGCGTCCACATGAAGAGCAAGCGGGTCAGAAGGTGAAGGATGAGCAAGAAGTGCAGCATCAGCAAGAGCTTGTTTACACCTCTGAAATGCTGTACTTGCCTCAAAAGAACAGTTTAAAGGCTTACCTTTAGAACCTTTTAAAAATTCACTTAAAAGATACTGTTGTTCAGCTGCTTTGGGCAAGAAACGTCTATAAAAATTTAACAGTCCTAAAAATTTTCTCAGAGAGCCAACAGTCTCTGGTTGTTTGTAATCAAGAACTGCTTGAACTTTGTCAGGCAATGGCTTAATGCCATCAGGAGTGATAAGGTGGCCAAGGAAAATGAGTTCAGTCACACCAAATACACATTTAGAGATATTTAGTTTTAAACCATATGAGCTTAGTCTTTGGAATATAGTTCTTAAGTGAGAACGATGCTCCTCAGCATTTTCTGAGTAACACAAAATATCATCCAAGTAGACAAAACAAAAAGGAAGTCCTCTTAGTACTTCATGCATGAATCGCATAAAGGTCTGTGGTGCATTCACAAGGCCAAAACACAAATGGGTATATTCGTAAAGACCCCATGGAGTTGTTACAGCTGTCTTAGGAATATCACACTCAGCTATAGGGATTTGGTGGAATGCCTTAAAAATGTCTATTTTGGAACATATCCTCTTGCCATGTAGTGCATGAGCAAAGTCATTCAAATAAGGCATGGGGTAGCTGTCGAACCCAGTAACAGAATTCAGCTGCCTGTAATCCCCAACAGGTCTAACTGTAGAGTCAGATTTGGGCACAACATGAAGAGAACTCCAGGGACTTTTAGAAGGTCTAATAATGCCTTGAGCAAGAAGAAATTCAAATTCTACCTTTACTGCATCATACAGTTTAGGGTGTAGCCTTCTAGGCCTGACAGTGACTGGTGGGCCAGTAGTAATAATATGGTGGCATGTGATGCTGATTTGGAAATTAAAGAAGGGTTGCTGAGGTCTGGATATTCCTATAAGATGTTTTTAAAACTAATGTTTGCATCTACAGTGAGGATTGAGGGCTGTACAATATTTGAAAAAACACAAGGAGTGAAAAGAGAAGTTTCCACATCCACCAACCTTTTTTTCTTAAGGTCAATTAAAAGGTTGAAGTGCTTTAGAAAATCAGCACCAATTATAGGAGATGATACATCAGCAATTATGAAAGTCCAGATAAAAGGTCGCCTCAGACCCAGGTTCAGTTCTTTATGGACCATACCATAGGCTGGAATTTTGGTATTATTAGCAGCAAATAAGGAGAAGTTAGACTGAGGTGATTTATTCATAGTTGGAGAAGGTGGGGGATGACTCAGATTTCACTTCCAGATTCTATGAGGAATTTCTGGCCAGACTTGCGGTCTAATAAAAATAACCGGCTGGTATGTTGCGAAGGCTCTGCCATTCCAGCTATGACAGAGCCTACTCGTTTTTTTTGCACAAATGCACAAGGTGAAACACACTTGCGGGCCTGCTCTTTATAACGGCGATGATAGTAGCAGATGCCACTTCCTCTATTGACACTCCTAGAGCGTGAATGTGATCTCCGGCGGTCAGAACTATATCGTTGATGGCGAGAAGAATTGCGCTCTCTTGTCAGTTCAGCAACTTGTAGAGACAGCTCTTGGATCTGCCTGACGAGAGAGTCCATGGTTGGCTGAACACTGCATGAAGATGACTGGGATGGTGGAAGAACAGTTGTGGCAGCACAGATAGTCGAGGACGCACCAACAACCTCAGAAACCTTATCAGCGATGATAGCCAGTTTATCCAAAGGCTCTGAAGATGCAGACAAAACAGTCTGGATATGTGGTGGCATTCTTTGAAGCCACAAACTTTGCAGAAAGTCATCCTGGAGTTGGCCATTAGACAGCTCTTTCATTTTTCGCAACAGGTGGCTGGGCTTCTCATCTCCTAGCTGAAGGTCAGTAAGCAGTTTCTTAATTTTTTGAGTCTCCGAGTCGCTAAATTGGGTGATGAGCCGCTGCGAGAGAGTGTGATAGGCTGTTCGGAGGGCTTAACACAATGTCCGACACGTAGGAGAGAGTTTCAGCATCCAGGTTCGCAACCAAAGCAGAATACTTAGTATCATCACTGGAGATACCACTAAATGTGAATGCATGGTCTCATTGCGCAATCCATAGACGAACGTTCGATTTCCAAAACGGCGGCAGCCGCAACGCAATACGAGCGACTTCAACGGTTTCACTAGTCATATTGTTGAATAAGCAGGAAGCGAAACGAATCTCCGAGCAGATGCTTCAAGTGGCCTTGAGGAGAAGGAGAAAAAAATCTTTCGCTACGTACTGATCATCCGTAGTGGAAGAATTTGTATTGCATTCTCCAGTAGAACAGAACAGCTTACGTGTTTTTAAGTCCAAAAGGGGTCACTACTGCCGCGTTGCGTGGTTAGACATTCTTCACTACAACATGGTTGAATGAAATAACAATAAATTTTTATTAACTTTAAAGATTAAATGAGCAATTAAGAGGTAAGCTTCCAAAAACTACAACACATGGTAAAAACAGGCACGCTACAAGAATAAAAGATCAATTCAGTTCAGTTTTGGAGTCGTTTTGTTGAGCTGTAAGGTCGCTGCAGGGTAATTCGATACTATCGGAATTAATCGACCAGCTGGTAGCGCGTTTTTGTAATTAAATTTTTGACACTGGTCACAGGTTGATACATATTCAAATATATATTTCCTCATATATGAAAAATAACATGTGTCACGCAATTTTAAATAGGTCTCCCTCTTTCCTAAATGGCCTGCTAATGGCAGATGATGAAATTTTTGCATTATTGCTTCGCGAAGAGATTTAGGAATGTACACTCTTAGTTCTCCAAGAGTTGTAGAATATTTCGCGTAAAAGAGTAGACCATCGATTAATTTAAAATCCTGCGACCAATTCTCGCATACAGTTGCATTAACGGAACCGTCGTCTGGGTTTTCTAAATAACGATAGATGTGTCCTAACTCAGGATCTGCCCTTTGCTCTCGAATGAGTTATTCTCTGAAGTTTAAGGCTAAGGCTCGAAGAGCTGCGCACGAAATTTGTGATTTATCCATATTTTGCTACTGGATTCCTTGACAATACGTGCATGACAACGTTTTGGACACCAGTCGATGTTCCCATTCAATGTTGAACTCGGATAACTTGAGGGCCCAATTAATCATCCGACTGGATAAGTTTTCCCCATTCGTTAGCTTTGTTAATGCCACGTGATCTGTGATTACCTTCACCGGTAGTGATCCAAAATAAGTTTTAAACTTATTAAATGCCCATATCACCGCCAAACATTCTCGTTCTGTAACTGTATAGTTTCTTTCGGCCTTGTTCATGGTTCTAGACGCGAATGCATTAGATCTGTGATTTTGATTAAGCACAGCACCAATTCCGACCCCACTAGCATTCGTAAATAAGTTAAACTGTTCTTGAAAATTCGGCAACTGCAAAACTGGCGCCTCTGTTAATGCTTGTTTTACTTTATTAAAAGCATCCTGTGCTTCCGTCGACCTCTTAAATTTAGCCTCCCTTTTCTTTAACCGATATAATGGTTCACATATATCTGCATAGTGGGGTATAAATTTCTGATACCACCCCGCCATCCCTAAAAACTTCGACACTCCCCTATTATTTTTAGGGGGTTTCATTTCTGCGATTTCCTTGACTTTACTATTGTCGGTTTCAATCCCTTCCTTACTAATTATGAGAACTAAAAACTTCAATTTGTCACGTGCGAAGTGGCATTATTCTTTGTTTAGGGTTAGCCCTGCGTCTCGCAACAATGTAAATACCTGATTCAAATGATCTATGTGTTTATTAAGTGATGGAGATGTAATAATAACATCGTCCATATATACCATCACGAAACGCCCAATAATCGGTTTCAATATAATGTCGACTACCTTTTGAAAATTCGGCACCGCCCCTAAAAGGCCAAATGGCATTCTGAGGAATGCAAAAGTGCCATTTCGAATTATAAACGTGGTTTTCTCGATATCTTTCGGACTAATCGCCAATTGAAAGTATAGCCCGATTTTAAATCTAATGTCGACATAATACCTGTATGCGGTATATTTGTGATCAGATCATCAATCACCGGTAATGGATATCGCGGGTATTTAGTGATAGCGTTGAGTTTGCGATAGTCAATCGCGAATCTTGAGAGAATCTTGAGGAAGGCCATTATTTTTGCGCGTTAAAACCACCGATGACGCGTATGGGGATTGAATAGGACGAATTGTACCCTCCTGTAACATTTTCTCAATGTGATAGTCAATTATTCCTTGTTTGACCCTGTCATATCAGTAGGGTCTTGACACTACCGGCCCCTGGTCCCCAGTATCGATTTCATGGTATAAAACATGAGTTAACCCCGGTTGGCCTGAAAATAGCCCTTTAAAGCCATTAAATAAGTCCTTTAATTTTTGCTTTTGCCCTTCACCGAGCTTTGTATTGGATAGATCAATCTCGACCGGCTTTTCCACTTTTGGCAACTGCTTAAATCGGTCGTCTGGAATGATCAGAGATTTCTGATTGAAATCTAAAGTCAATTTGGACTCCTTCATAAAATCAATACCTAAAATGCATTGGTACTGCATATTGTTAGGAATGTGAAATTCCCAGGTTTTCTGGAATTCTCGGATCCGAATCTGTAATTCGACCCGACCTAAGTGACAACACGGGGCTCCCTGGGCCGTCACTACTCTATCTTTCGTCTTTTGACGCGGTCGATACAAAAAATATTTGCGATAGACCTCCTCTGATATAAAAGATTTCTCCGCTCCTGTGTCCCAAAGGGCTGTAATGAATGTTTCATTTAAAAGAATGGGCACATAAGGTAAATCTACTGGAGTCATTCGTAGTGAGGATATCCTGATGGTTCGGTGTTCTGTAACGGGAGGATTTTTTGTACATCGCGATCGATCATCCCCATACTCGCATCGATCGCTTAAAAGTTTAAATATCTGTTTTGATCATTCTGACCCCTGAAAGAACCGTTCCTAGAACCACCCTGTCAACCGCCTTGATTATGGAATCTATGATCAGATTGATCACCTCAGCGTCGACCATCGAATCTCCGATTATCCGCAACACCTTGACCCTCAAACTGATGCGACGCTTGTTTAACTTAATTGTTTAATTAACCAATTCCATAAACCCAAGTTCAATTACCCAGGTTCTACTAACACATCGCATCATAGCTTAAGTTAAAATAAAACACTAAATCCTCTAAAAACAATAAAACAGTACACTAAATTAAAAAGGCCGGTTCTTTAAAGTAACAATTAATTTATTTTGAATTAACATTTTTAAATAAAGAACGTTTAAAAATTTCAAGGGTATTTACTTATCTGGAATGAGAGGAGAGAGCGACGAAGGGTGACCTCGGTTAGCGAGTGCGCTTCACGGTTGGAGGGTTTTTCTGGCAGACGTAAGAGGAAGTAAAAAAGCCCCGAGAATTCGCGCGCCAACCCTTATAAAGGGCCACCGCACCACTCGGAAAATCATCCGCTTCAAAGTTCTGGTGGTAAATTTTACCATTCCGATTGGCCAACAAGCTGTGCAAGGATACAGCTTCGCCGGCCATAGAGTCCGTTGACCTGAGGCACCCCCAAATTCCTTAGAAATCCGTTTCCTGTAAACAGGGCAAATGTAAAAACTGCAATTGTATCTTGGGGACCGGCGGCCTCCCATCAAAACCTATTGAATTCCCTCTGCGGTCTGCTATTGTCAGAGTATCTGATGTTACCTCTCATCTCCCTCCAGTTTTCCTGCTAGGGAAACGATTGTTCTCACTTTGGTTTGTATCTCGGAATTCCCAACTCGAGCCTCTGATCTTTCTATTTAGAAACCTTTTCTCGTACTTATCAATTATTTGTAGAAGGTTAGATGAGGTTTGCGGATGCCGAACCTCTACATAATCTAAAATCTGAGGTTCTAACCTACTAATAACATGATCTATCAATTTTTCCTCCGTCATTTTTAGTTTTAATATTTTGTGTATCTTTAACAAGTCATGCACAAAATCGGAAGGTTTCTGATTGTGCTTTTGAGATGATGCGTAAAAACGCGTCTCTAGTTCCGACCTATTCCTAACCACGGGGAACTGTTCTGTCAACGCTTGCTTTAAATGCGCGTAATCTGTCGCCTTGTCTTCTACAACCCTATAACCTAGAACCTCAAACCAATCTAGTGCCCGTCCTGGGAGATGACCCTTTAAATATCCACAAGCCAGTTGTGTGGGTATCTCGTAATATGTTAAGCTATTATCAATATTCTCCAAGAACTCTGCCACGTTCTCCATCCCCGGAAAATACTGCTCAGGGATGATTCGAAAATTAGATCCGACTCTAAACTCGGGATTTATTCGTTGGGCGCCACTGTGAAGAACCCCCTGGGTCTCACCTTGGACACCAAGATTAATTTGAGGCAAAGAATCAATAAGAGCCATTTTGTATAATAATAACTTGTATTTATTATATCAAGTCTAAAAAAAAACCTCTAATAACATATAATATTTCTATGTTACGTCAAATAAAAGGAATTTATCTTTTATATTAAATTAAATTACGAATTATGAAATTAATTAATAATTATGCTCAAGATCAAGTAAGGTCTACGGAAATAGGAGGTCCGAGAAATACACGTACTCAAATTATTAACTTTCATTAACTTTAACTAATTTTACTAAACTAACGCTTATTTTAAGCGTACATAAATTATATTTACCTCTGGAATATCAACTTTCTAGTTCTTCCGTAGAATAGCAGCAATAAGTCTTCACTAACGTAATCTCCTGGAATCCTCTAAATTTGAGGTTAATGTTGCTGGCTCAATAGCCTTCAAGCTTGCTAGCTTACAACGCTCGACTTAAATACCCTATCTACTTTGCATATCCCGTTCCCCTTTTGGAATTGATTGGAAATATATATACGCGAATTTATAATCCCCCAAAAGACGCCTAAGAATATTAGTGGAAAGGTTCCGTACAGATTCGTCACAAACAGAAAAAGATGCTTACATTGAAAATAGTAATAAAATAATAAATCAGTAAAAAATACAAATCCAAAATAAAATACTCGAAATACTATATGAAATTTATTTTTATTTTCGAGTGCAAGAACAATTTAGTTTTGTCCTTTCGCTCTACCACCGAATACGCGGAAATTAATAACTAACTAGCTGCATGGCCCGGCATTGCATGGGCTTTCTCTACTTGTATAAATTTTCCCTTTCCTTCACAAAATCAGCACTTCTAATACTCTTTTTCAAAATGATTTCTAAACTCCCCCCAGCTCCTACGGTTAGCCTGGCGTTGCTCGGTAAACAAAAAATCTTAAAAAATAATGCTTAAATATTTCTCGCAAAAAGGAAAAAACGAAAAACACAATTTTTTTTAAAAAAACCCGTAATTTTCATCAATCTTTGTACAAATTACGGATAGTATCGTTCTACACACGGGAAAAAAAAATTTTTTCGGGCTTCATTTTTAAGTTAATGCCTTCAAACTTCATATATCGTTTGCAAACAACGGTGATTTTTTAACAAAAAAATGTAACAAAAATAATTTTTAGATATTTCTACAAAACAGGAAAAAAAAAAAAATGAAAACCCCAATTTTAAAAAAAAAAAAACGTTATTTTTAAGTAATTTTTTCAACCTTTGTAACGATTACCGATAACATCGTTCTACACGCGGAAAAAAAAGTTTCATGAGATTATTTTTGTAAATAAAGAAGTTATTAAATATTTAAATTTTGAATATTTTTTAAGAAATCGTAAAAAAAAAAAGTTTTTGATATTCAATTCAATATTTATATAGGCGCGCCTTCTTTTCTAGTGTAAGCTTTCATAAAACGTAACGGGCTGAAAGTTAATGCCTTCAAACTTAACACATCGATTGCTAACAAAGGTAATTTTTAAACAAAAATAAGGCTAAAGTATTTCTCGCAAAAAGATCCGGCTTCGAATCTGGAAACTACAGTTTGGAAATTAGCGCGTTAAACAACCAAGCTACTCGTCTTTCGGAGAAAAGCAGTAAAAAGACCTTTAAAATAAAAGGAAGAGATTTTCACTTTCGCATTGCGTTATTTGTTAAAATTAGATTTTTTTTCGGGCTACAATTTTAAGTTAATGCCTTCAAAATTCATATATCGATTGCAAACAACAGTAATTTTTAAACAAAAAACTTTAAAAAAATAATACTTAAATATTTCTCGCAATAAAGGAAAAAAAAAACTGAAAATTACAATTTTTAAAAAAAAAACAACCGTAATTTTTAAGATATTTTATCAGTCTTTGTACAGAATACGTATAATATCATTCTACACACGGGAAAAAAGTTTCGTGAGATTATTTTCATAAATAAAGAAGTTATCAAGATATTTAAATGAAATTTCGAGTATTTTTTGAAAAATCGCAAAAAACCCCCAGTTTTTGACATTTAATTTTTTTAAATGACTGATTCTAAAAGAGAAAAGCATGAACTTTTTTAGTGTAAAATATTTTTCGTTAGCGCGAAAAAAAATGCAAGCGGAACGATTTAGAAATCATTTTAATAAAAACGTATCGATTTCGACTCATTTTAAAAAAATCGTAAAAAATAGAAAATATAATTAATTTGAAAATTAAATTATACCATATCGTGGCAAAGTAAATGATCTTTCCGATTCTGTAATTATATTTTGTTTGAGTCTCATGAAAAAAATTAGGTCGCGTTTTAAAAATGTCTGAAAAAAGAAAGAAGTTCCGAATTTTTCAACTTGTCCTCTGGTGGAGAAACATGGTACTAATTATGCGTTTTAAAGTTTTTGAGTAATATCTTTTTAACTAATTGGAATATCGGAATATAAATCGCAAAAACGGATTCCTCTGATTATTCCCGAAATTTTGGTACATTTGGCGAGTTTCTGCGTCGTGCGTCTCGTGAGAAGATAGACGTACATACGTTTGTTTACCTACGAATTTTAATAGTGTAGATCCTTACACTTGGAATGAGTTATTTTCAAAATAAATATCCAAATGATGATATATATTCTGTTTTGGTAAAAAAAGAGATCATTTTCGAATAATCATTTCATTAAAAAACTTAAAAATAGCCGATTGCTGGAAAGATCTTAGCTATGTTATTCAATTAGTATTGGTAGTGTTTTTTGTTTGGCGAGCTATACTTTTTCTAAAACAAATTCTCAATACACAACCGGCTTATCAGATTGGAAACAATTAACAAGTTGTTTAAAAATCATGTTCAGTGTACGTATGTAAATGTAGAGCGCCCTCTAGCGCTCAGAGTGTCTAACGAATCTGTGTAACCTCTGACTCCATCGAGAAAGGAGTCGAAACGAGCGAGCTGAGCAACAAGTAATAAAAACTACAGTCCACTTACTGAGAGAGACTTTTTCTTGAGTTTTACTTGTGTACCCAACATTCTGGTCCGTCGAGCCGGAGAGACCTATGGATTGAAAATACGAGGTATGTGCTGTTGTTTTTTGACTTTTCGTTGAAAAATCGAACTTTAACGATGTTTAAAGGAGCAAAAAAAAGAAGACTTGAGGCGAATCGCTTCTGAATTAGAGTTGTGTGTGAGTGATAAATTAACTGTTTTAGACTTGATGGATCTTATAAAAAACTGTGATAGATACAAAAACGATCCTGATTCTGTGCATGAGTTAGCAAATTTAATTATCGAAGAAAGGAAGTATGACGAAAGTCAGCAATTAGAGTTAGAAAAAATAAGAGAAAAGTCTAAGCTTGATTTAGAGATAGCGAGAATACGAGCAAATGATAAAGACAATAATACTGAAGTTAATTGTAATGATTCCCCCCTTTTCTGTGGATTCTTTAATTAAAAGTATCCACACACTTACAGTGAAAATTCCCGACAAACCTGAGGGATGGAGTTTCTTTTTTTTATCATTAGAACGTGCATTTGCAGCCAAAAGTGTTACTGATAAATTTAAGCCTGAGATTTTGTTAAATTTTTATTAGGAGAAAAAGCTGCAAATATCATTATATATCTGAAAGATGAGGATCTTAAAAATTATGATAAAATAAAGTCCATAATACTCCAAGAATTTGAGCCATCTCCTCAATCGTGTTTAGAGAATTTTAAGAAAGCAACACGCGGCAAAATTGTGAATCCCATGTCCAGTTTGCGAGTAGATTAACAACAAATTGGGAATACTATTGATGGGAGGCCGCCGGTCCCCAAAGTTACAACTGCAGTTTTTACATTTGCCCTGTTTACAGGAAACGGATTTCTAAGGAATTTGGGGGTGCCTCAGGTCAACGGACTCTATGGCGGGCGAAGCTGTATCCTTGCACAGCTTGTTGGCCAATCGGAATGGTAAAATTTACCGCCAGAACTTTGAAGCGGATGATTTTCCGAGTGGTGTGATCGACCTTTATAAGGGTTGGCGCGCGAATTCTCGGGGCTTTTTACTCCCTCTTCATCTGCCAGAAAAACTCTCCAGCCGGGAAACGCACTCGCTACCCGAGGTCGCCCCTCCGTCGCTCTCTCCCTCTCTCAAAGCTAAGTAGAATTTTGTTATGCGTCAATTTGTACATTAACTCAAATTTAATCTTATTGTTACAATAAATTAATTGTTATTTAAAGAACGGCCTTTTAATTTAGTGTACTGTTTATTGTCTTTAGAGATTTAGTGTAATTTTTAACTTAAGCTATGATGTGATGTGTTAGAACCTGGGTAATTGAAATTGGGTTTATAGAATTGGTTAATCAATTAAGTTTAAACTAGCTCCGCATCACTATTTAAAATTGAGAAATGTTTCAAATTTCGAGGTATTAAAACACTTAATAGTTTCAGACAAAATATTTAGTACTTTAGATAAAGAAACCGCATCGCATATTAGTGTCAGACAAGCAGATAAATGGTTTGATCCTTTAACGTCGGGAAAAGAAATTGATTTATTTTATTCATCGCGAGGAAAACCACTGAGTGAGAATATTAACTATTGTCGCAAAAATCAAAATTCTAAAAATATGTCTAAAGTATTTTTCTCAGATGTCAAGGGAAAAAAATGTGTTTTGTGTCAATCTGATAGTCATTTTTTAAATAAATGTCCTCAATATAAGCAATTATCAGTAAATAAACGGGTAGAACTTGTTAAAAATAATTCCTTGTGTTTTAATTGTTTAAATTTGCATAGAGTCAAGTTTTGTAAATCTAAAGTTCTTTTTGTAAATGCTGCCAAAAAAGCATCATTCTTCTTTGTGTTTCTCTGGAGACCCAAATTTTACGAGTGAAAGGGTCATTCAACCTTCTTCATTGGGGGCAGAAAGAGCCGGAAACAGAGAATCCTCGATGAGTTAACTTTCAGCGAAGGCGTCTGTGTTCAAACCCATAAATTACATAGGGGAGATTTCGAAAGAGGTGTCTTCTCAGGGTGTAGGAGATCTGTTTACTGCAACGAGTTACGTAAAATCGAAATCCGTTTTACTTTCAACCGTGATTTGTTTCATTAGAGATTCCTTTGGAAAAATGCAGGAAGTCAGAGCGCTGTTGGACGGTGGTTCAACAAGCAATTTTATTTCGCAACAGTGTATGAATAGACTCAATTTAAAAGAGAGAAAATAAACATTTTAGTTTCAGGATTAAATAATTCAGAATTAACGATTAAATCGCGCGTTAATGCAACAATTGCAAATAGAGGAAATAGTTATGAAACTAATGCAGACTTTTTTGTAGTGCCGCGAATTACGGATATGATTCCTTCTCAACCATTTAACGTTAGTTTGGGTAATTTCAGTAGAGAGAAATTAGCGGATGAAAATTTCAACATTCCGAGAAATATTGATTTATTGTTGAGAGCAGAAATCTTTTATGAAATTCTTCTACCAGGACAAATAAATCTTTTAAATACAAAATTAATTTTTCAGAATACAGTCTTCGGCTATATTGCGAGTGGGAGTATTCCAGTTTCTAGTGAAAATAAACCTCACTGTGGGTTAATCAAAGATAATGTCGATTTAGAAAAGACAATGAGGAGATTTTGGGAAATCGAAAATGTTGAACCTGAGACAATAAAAAATAAGGAAACGATAATTTGTGAGGAGCATTTTCAAAAAAATCATACTAGAGATAGTACGGGAAGATATATAGTATCTATGCCATTTAAAAAGGATCCAAATTGTTTAGGCCAGTCAAAAGATATTGCCCTTAAAAAATTAAATTCTTTATGGAATAGATTAAAGTGTGAGCCTAACTATTTAAAATTATATAGAGATTTTTTAAAAGAGTATAAAGAGCTAGGCCATATGCAAGAGGTAGATGAGAGAGAGGAGTGTGGAATGTATTTCATACCACATCTTGGTGTTTATCGCTCTGATAAAAAAACAAGTAAATTGAGAGTAGTTTTTAATGCGTCGAGTGCAACTACAAACGGTTATTCTTTAAACTCTCTACAATACAATGGGGGAGTTGCTCAAAATGACCTTTTTTCAATAATTGTTCGCTTTAGAAAGCACATATTTGCATTCATTGCGGATGTGCAAAAAATGTATCGAATGATTTGGATTAATCCAGATCAGCGTAAACTTCAGCGCATTCTGTGGAGAGAGAACAAGGACGAACCAATAAAAACGTTTGAGTTGTCAACTGTGACCTATGGAACAACGAGTGCACCATTTTTAGCAACACGTACGCTAAAACAATTAGCCCTAGATGAAGCAGGGAATTTTCCATTAGGGTCTTCAGTTGTGATGAGTGACATGTACATTGATGATGTACTTACCGGTGCAGAGACCTTTTTAGAAGCAAAAGAACAGAAAAATCAACTGATAAATATCTTCGCTAAAGGAGGTATGGTTTTGCATAAGTGGTGCGGAAATAATACGGAATTGATTGAGGTTTCCGAAAATTATGATTTTTCAGATTCATCAGAGATAAAAGTGTTGGGTGTTTATTGGAACCCCAAGCATGATTGCTTCTCCTTCAGAGTAAAAATAGACTTGCACGAATTAAATACCAAACGGGATGTTTTGTCAACCATCGCCAGGATATATGATCCTCTAGGTCTTTTAGGTCCTGTGGTGGCGAAGGCGAAAATCTTCCTTCAAAAATTATGGATGTTAAAGATTGATTGGACAGATTTGCTTCCAGATACAATCAATAGAGAATGGCGACAATTTGCCGAATCACTTCAGGTAGTAAATGACATCTACATCAATCGATGCATTGTGGTAGAGCAACCGGAAGTGATCGAGCTGCATGGATTCTCCGACGCGTCCCAGTCAGCATATGGAGCTGTCGTCTACTGCAAATCCATAACCTCAGATAGAAAGATGCTTGTGCATCTTATTGCCAGTAAATCCCGAGTTGCGCCTACCAAGCAAACAACGATTCCCAGACTTGAGCTATGTGCCGCTGTGCTGTTAGCAAAATTAGTGCATCGTGTCAAGCAAGCTTTAAAATTAAATGTGACTAATACTTTTCTTTGGAGTGACTCCATGATAGTTTTGTCATGGATAAGGAAGGAGTCATATCAACTAAAAACCTTTGTGGCTAACAGGATTGCTACAATCCAGGAGATGACTTCCAGTGAGCAATGGCGTTATGTGGCAACAGAGGACAATCCTGCCGACTTCGTTTCCAGAGGAATGGATTCTCTAAAACTTAAAACCTGTGAGTTGTGGTGGAATGGTCCTAAATTTCTGATGAGCAACCAGTACCCACAACGACAAATTCCTGTTGCAGTGATCAAGGATCCAGGTGAAATTAAAAACTGTAGTGACTTTTCTAACTTTTTTCTTGATTCTGCTACTAACTCTTTTGTAAATAATTTACTTAACCTTAGTAATGACTATTTAAAAATTATTCGTGTCTTAAGTTTTATTTGTAGATTTGTTTATAATTGTAAGAGCAAAGAAAGCAAAAGAATTGAGCCTCTAGATTTAGGAGAATTAAAAAAGGCTGAACAGCTTTTATTGAAATTAGTACAAAAGGAAGAGTTTAAAGTAGAGATTAATGGTATTCAAAATTCTGTCATGGTACCTTCCAACAGTCGAGTAAAAACACTCAATCCATTTATTGATAGTGAAGGGATTTTGAGAGTTGGAGGTCGATTGAGAAACAGTGATATTAATTATAACCAGAAATTTCCAATTCTTTTGCCTTCGAAACATAAATTGACTTATTTAATAGTTGAGTATTTTCATAAAAAGTTTTTACATAGTGGTCCACAATCCTTGTTGTATGAGATCAGGCAAAATTTTTGGATATTGATTGGCCGTAATATTTGTAGAAAAGTTGTTCATAATTGTGTAATTTGTTGTAAGGCCAATCTTACTTGCACTGATCAAATAATGGCTGACTTGCCAAAGGATAGAGTTATCAAAAATTATCCATTCAATGTGTCAGGTGTGGACTTCTGTGGCCCATTTTACATTAAGTATAAAGGGCAGAGAAAAGGTGTATATAACAAAATCTATGTTTGTATATTTATATGTTTTGTTTCTAAAGCTGTGCACTTAGATATTGTGACTGATTTAACCTCTAATGCATTTATTGCTACACTTAAGCGTTTTATATTTAGAAGAGGTAAATGTGCTAAGTTGTATTCTGATAATGCAACAAATTTTGTGGGTGCAAATATAGAACTTAAAAAAATGTTTAATTTGGTGTGTAAACCTGATGAGACACTTGCAAGTTATATGGCCTCTGAAGGAATAGATTGGAAATTCCTCCCCCCTAGAGCCCCAAATTTTGGAGGTCTCTGGGAGGCAGGCGTTAAATCTTTTAAGTTCTATTTAAAGAGAGTAGTAGGTAACATTAGATTAACATATGAAGAGTTTCTGACCGTGATTATCCAAATAGAGGGGATGTTAAATTCTCGTCCTCTTGTCCCATTATCTTCTGACTTAGATGATTTAAATGTATTCACTCCTTCTCATTTTTTGATAGGTAGATCAATTAAATCAATTGTTGAGCCTGATTTAACTAATTTAAATGAAAATAGGTTGGATAATTGGCAGAAAATTACAAAAATAATTCAATTAATTTGGAAAAGATGGAGTGTAGACTATCTAAATAGTTTGCAGCAGAGAAATAAGTGGCATTTCGAGAAAAAGAATGCTAAAATTGGAGATATGGTTATAATAAAAGAGGATAATTTACCTTCATGTCAATGGTCATTAGGTAGAATCAACAATATTTATCCAGGAAAGGATTCTAAAGTAAGAGTAGTGGAAGTCAAAACCACTAGAGGTATATTTAAGAGACCCATTTCGAAACTGTATATTCTACCAATTGAAACAGTGTGTGTGTGAAGTAGCATATATAACCCTTCAGATAGTAATGTTTGTGTGTAGAATAGTATTTTTTAAAAATTCTGTGTGATTTATCAATTGCTTTATACATTGTCTTCATTTGTATGTTGTTTTGTTTGTATTTTGAAGTATTGTATTTCTGTGTGATATCTTTATGATTATGTTCTGTGAAAATCTTGCATATGGAAAAACATTGCAAGGCCGGGCGGCATGTTCAGTGTACGTATGTAAATGTAGAGCGCCCTCTAGCGCTCAGAGTGTCTAACGAATCTGTGTAACCTCTGACTCCATCGAGAAAGGAGTCGAAACGAGCAAGCTGAGCAACAAGTAATAAAAACTACAGTCCACTTACTGAGAGAGACTTTTTCTTGAGTTTCACTTGTGTACCCAACAATCATGAAAATTCTATTGAACATAAAAATTCAATGTTAGTTTGTTTGATACGAAAAGAAAATAAGTCTGTTTTAGATAAAGAATTATAGGACCAACTAAAAAAGATACAGAATATTGCTACAATGTCATCAAACGTGTTATTGCGGTAGTAAAGTATTTGGCTATGAGAGGTTTAGCATTTAGGAAGTTTTTGGTTCTCCTCATAGTGATAATTTTATGAGTGCCCAGGAACTACTAACAGAGTTCGACCCATTCTTTCGTGAATACATTGAACGGCGAGAACTACAACCAAAATCATTAATATCGTACTTATCAAAAACAATATATAAGCAAATAATTGAGAACATTGGCAAGCAAATCATTCAAGCAATTACAACTCAAATAATAAACGATGACAAAGTACAATTCAATTGTGATGGATTCAATACAATATTTGGCCCACATTGACCAACTTGCTATTGTACTACGATATTGTTTTAGAGAAAAGTGTATGAAAGATGTGTCTCATTAATTCAGATTAGTAGTCACACTGACTTATGCTTATTTAATTCTCTACAAGAATTTTTAGAAACAAGTGAAGTGCTATTGGGTAATTGTAGGGGACAGTGATTTAACAACGCTGCCAATATGTCCGGTTGATATAATGGTGTACAACGTCTTCTAAAAGAAAAAATAAGTTCCCTATAATTATGTGCCGTGTGCTGCACATTCTCTTAATCTGGTTAGTGCAGAATCAGTTAAGGTTGCGACTGAAATCGTGACCTTCTTTGGTTTAGTGCAGTGATTCCCAAAGTAGTCTATAGCGACCCCTGGGGGTCTATGACGACATCAAAGGGTCCACGTCAGCGAAAGAATAATTAGGGGGTCCATGACCAATATCTCACGGCGATCAGCTCGCGCGCATCTCAGCTTTCTTCTACTATTATTCTTCCATTCTACTACCATCCGACTTCTATTCTACTAACACGCCAATGCTAAAGCTCCAATATATATCTATTGATTAATCTGCATATCGCGTTTCTTCTTGAGAGGATTGAATTGAAATAATGCCATTCTGGCCCCAAAGATTCCCCAAGAGAATTAGCAAGAAAATCCGATAAAGCCCTGTCACAACATAAAAGATATCCCTTTTTATTAAACAAACCTTATAATTTGTGTACGATTGTTCAAAAAAACATACCTGTCATGCAAAAAAAAAAAAAGTATATATTTATGCAAAATTTGAAATTGCACCGATTAAAATTTGATTACTAAGCATGATTTTAGAAGATTTAGACTATGTAATTCTGTCTTTATTTTGATTCTCACTATTGTGTGTATTTGGAAAATGAATGTTGTTACAGGTAGCTTACACGAACTTGTGACATGCGTGTCAGGAGTTCAAGCCCTAGAGCCACTGAAAACCCTTTGTATCGAAGGCTAATGTACGTTCAATCTGACGTGGCTCAAAATACTGTAATTTTGAAATGGAAACTTCCAAGGTAATGAACTGTAGAAAAACAGTTCGAAATAGACCGAAAATTAAGTTACAGCGGTTGTAGAACTCTGAAAAGGGTAGTGAAACAATATCTAGGGACGTCTTAAGTCATAGACCATCTGGGCCCAGGCCAGAATGTGGGCTTTATCTCGTTCTCGATTCAGCCGTAATTAGATCATGTTTCGAATAATGTTAACGCTCAATTTACCCCCTTCCCCGTTGTATTATCCTAAAAACTGGAAATTTCGGACGATATGTCCACTAGCTACATGTGTTGGCCTATGTAAAGGGTGTTTTTTTAGAGGTATAGAACTTTAAATTGCAATAAAACAACGATGTATTATTCGATTGACATGAATTTTTTTTAATCGAAAGATAATCTTGTAGCATTACATTTTAAATATGATTTCTGGCATAGGACTGCCACGGCTGGCTCAGATGTAGTCCAATCTGGACGTCCAATTTTCGATGACTTTTTCCAACATTTGTGGCCGTATATCGGCAATAAAACGGCGAATGTTGTCTTCCAAATGGTCAAGCGTTTGTGGCTTATCCGCATAGACCAATGACTTTACATAGCCCCACAGAAAATAGTATAGCGGTGTTAAATCACAAGATCTTGGAGGCCAATTCACAGGTCCAAAACGTGAAATTATGTGGTCACCAAACGTGTCTTTCAGTAAATTGATTGTGGCACGAGCTGTGTGACATGTTGCGCCGTCTTGTTGGAACCACAGCTCCTGGACATCATGATTGTTCAATTCAGGAATGAAAAAGTTAGTAATCATGACTCTATACCGATCACTATTGACTGTAACGTTGTGGCCTTCATCGTTTTTGAAGAAGGATTCCACCAGCCCATAAAGCGCACCAAACAGTCAGTTTTTCTGGATGTAACGGTGTTTCGACATACACTTGTGGATTAGCTTCACTCCAAATGCGGCAGTTTTGTTTGTTGACGTAGCCATTAAACCAGAAGTGCGTTTCATCGCTAAACAAAATTCGCTTATGAAAATCGGGAGCAACGGCAATCTCGTTTTGGGCCCATTCGACGAATCTACGCCTTGCTTGATGATCGTTTTGATGAATTGCCAAACCAAACTGAGAATAAATCACTTGACAGCTGTTAAATCGGTCGCCATTTTGGAAAGTAATGCCAACTTAAACTTCTATACCTGGAAAAAAACATTCTTTACATGTATAGGCCTACCACCATTACTCATCCAGTCAAAATATGGCAGTCGGTCGAGCCAGTTTGTGCGATAGTAAGTCATGCACATTAATTTGTTTCAGGTTATTGTTGTACGAGTATTTGACAACTTAGTCTATTTTTGAGGCTTATAGATGGGGCCAATATTTGTGTAAGGGGTCCAGGGTCTCGAGAAGTCCCTGACAATATCGTGTCGTCTTTGGTTGAAATCACTCAGAAATTGCAAAGTTAATGAGGCATTAGTGTTAACAGGATTGTTCACGTCGATAAACCTGGAATTCCATGGTCGTGCAGCCACATTCAAGTCGAACATTATTCTCCAGTATGAGAGGTATCGATTGCAGTGGGAAAAGCTCATTATCATTGGACTGTGGAAAAATATTCTTTGGAGTGATATGAATCTCGATTCTAGCAGTCCTATCCGCCTCGCGATCGAGAAAAAATCCTTCTCCGTGTCAACACCAATTCTGATCATTTTATCTTGAAACCTGTTGAAAATGAGTTTTAGTCGTCGCTCCAGCTCTTTCCTCACGTATATTTCAACAGCAGCTCCTCCTAGAACATTAGTGTTTGCTGGAGAAGCTTGTCTAACCTTCCAAACATGTTCACATTCAGCTTCCCTTAAAATCTCCCGAGCCTTCTCTTCAGCCACTTTTTCACCTCCACAGAAAATCTTGTGATAACTTTAGACCTATTCCAGGAACTGTTTTAAGGATTTTTGGGCGTTGTAACCCAGCGAGCGCTTTATAATTGTCTGAATTGTGCTGATTAGTTTAGTGATGGCAACATAATGGTGAAGGTGTTTTCATAGTTTGGCCTGGGTTCCTCAATTCTTGTGGTTGGAAACATGAATTCTGAGATGTTTGTGAACATTCTGGACAATACTGCTATCCGAACTCAAGGGTTTTTTTTAGGGGAAAGCTCATTTCTGTCTTCCAGCATAATTGCTTCATTCCCTCATCGAGATTTGAAAAGGGATGGTGTGACAAAATGGATGTACTGAAACCGGACTAGCCTCCTTACAGCCCCAACCTATATCCCTTAGAAGACTTTTGAGGCACAGGTTACGTAACCATCTCGACTATTTCCACTGCTGACACTCACTTCAGCGGAGATGAACGACTAGAAGTCAATTCATAGGGCGGTACTTAAGGATTATCGCAAACTATTGGCAACGTTATATGAAACGAAGCACAGGAGTGCCAATTCGGCACATACAACACAGGTGAAATTAGGGTTGCCAACTTAGCGAAATTGCTTGAACGCTGGCGAATGTTGCAATAATTCGTAAGTACCCCTATGGCTAATTATCACAAACTGGTATCAAGTTTCCCCAGATATGAGCAGGCTGATATCGATGCCAAAAGGGGACTAAGATATTAATATATATGCCTCAGGACTCTCCGAATCCGTGCCACTGGGTGTCTGGATACTTATGGTCAGATAATGTATCTGCATAATTCACATAAGCTAAGATTTATACACTATAGTTCAGGGCCATGACTAATATGCTTATAGTTACTCCTAATGAATTGTCAATAGTGCAAAAAAAAATTTTTTTTTCAATGTATCCAAAACATTTAATTTTACTGATCAGAAAATATTTCACTTTTAAAAGGAAAATATAAGAAAATTAAAAAAAATTTTTTCTTCCATGATCGCATATTACACCAGTTTAGTCTTTATAGTGGCTAATTTAATTAACAAAAATTGATTCAATAACTTTTAGCTTTAAATTTTCTTACAATGAATAAAAAAAAATTAAATGTTAATAAGTATAAAAAATAATTAGCGTGCAACATGCACACAAATTTCAATTCCCACTAAATATATACATATACTTATGTATTCAAAAATAAATTTTAAACTAAAGCATTATAATCTATACAGTTGGCATTTTTTAAATATATAATCTAGACAGGTTTCAAACTAATCTTCCTCAATGTTGGTTTTTTCAAGTAACATTTTTTAGATAGAAAATGTCTGGATTCCATTCTAGGATGAAAAAGTTCTAGGGCAGGCTATGGTATTTAAGATTCTAAATCACTTTGTACCTTTATTTATCTACTAATTTAAGAGTATTATTTTACCATTTAACTCTCATACTAAAAATAGGAAACAGTAATTTTTTGTTGAAATTTCTTAAAAAAATGTTTCATTTCATAAGCTTTTTTTCGCATTGCAGTTTTTAAACAGCCCCACATCACAATGATTCGAAATGAATGAATTTAAGTTACGTTGTTGTACAGATGGGTATCATTTTTTCCAAAACTAAAGGGAGAAATTTTGGTTAATGTTTTTAATTTAAATCAATAAAAAAAATAAATAAATTATAGCTTCATATAAAATATTACAATTGAAACATGACTGCAAAGTTATTTTACATAAAGGCACATTTTTATTTTACAGTGGTTTGTGAATTATTGAGGACCGAAAAATTGTACAAACTGATAGCGCTACGTATAAATGAACATAAATTGAATTAATGCATCTGTGAAAAGGAAATACGTAAAAAATCATCACAAACTAGAAAACAGATTTTAATTTCATCACATTTTAAAAATGCTTTCAATTTGTAAAGTTTACAACTGTACACAATATCAATTTTTTAACATATAAATAAAAAAAAGAACAGCAGGGAGTATTGCACTCTGACTACTAAAAAAGATCACACAATACAAAGATGAGGGAAACATGTGCTCTCTCTCTCTCTAACTTAATACGGTGGCAAGAATTAACATAGAGTAAAGAAGGTTTGCCTACACACTATATGCTCTTCAACAGAATAAAACTATGCATATATACATATTTGATTAGATGATTTGAAAAATTCACTCTAGATGGGATAAAAGAAAAAAACACCACATAATTATAAAATGTACAAAGTTTACATAAGAGCACCATACATGTAATGTTTCAGTGTAACAGAACAGTTTGTTCAAAAACCAAAGGTCACATGAGAGGAGAAACACAAACATAGCATTTCTCAAACTTGTAATATACAAGTAAAAATTTTTTAATTTATATTTTTGTTAATTACCGTAAAACTCAGCGTATAATGCATACTTTTAGCACAAAAGATAGAAATTTACTGGTGTGTGTTATGCACAGAGTATAAAAAAAATAGCTTTAAAAATAAAAAAAAGCGACGAGCATAAAAAAAAAATCGGACTTCCACATACTGTTTATTTAAAAAAATGTTATACCTTATGAGCTAAAAGGGTTGTAGTTCTAGAAGTATATTATTTTTTCAAAAGCCTGGGATAATACCTTGAATAAATGACTTCAAAACATAATTTTTGTACATTTCAAGTTTCTTGTAAAAAAAAAAGGTGCACGTTATACAACGAATATACCTAGAAATTAAAAAATGCAGCTTGAAAGTATTGTACGTTAATTATTTATCTAAAAATACTTTTTTCTGTGTCTGTTTAGCTGTTAAGATTTAATTACAAAGAAATGGAAAGATAATTTAACAATTCCACAGAATCTATCTATATGATAAATGATGAATATTTTCCTATTCTGCATTTGATTGATTAATTTCGTACATTTTAGGTGTTTTCGTAAAAAAAAGGGGTGCACATTATACTACAAATATATCTAAAGCTTAATAAAATGCAGCTTGAAAGTATAAGTGAGCATTATGGTGCCGATGCACATTACACGCTGGATTTTACGGTAATTTTAATTATACTAATTCCTTTAATTACTTAACATGACAATTAAGATTTTAAAAACACCAAGACAATAACTTTCAACATATTTTTTTTTATTTAGATAACAAAAAAATCTAACTTCCAGTAACACAGATTTTTTCAATGTAAAACTAATCCATAATGTAAGACTTATTTCTTTTTCATACACGATACAGTATCCCAGCTATAACAAGTTTCATTTCTATTAAATCTATATAATGTTTAACTTTGCAGAATCAATAAGAAATTATGATTTTTCTGATAAGCTTTTCTTCTCATTTTTATTCAGAAGATCAAATTTTAAATTGTCAAGAAAATCGAATTTGAAATTTTAGTCTTAAAAGTCTGAAAGCTGAAAATAAAAACTTACTTAGACATTTGAGAAATGCTTATTTTGTTCACAAAAAAATACTGTTCATTTGATTGCACAAGGTAAGAAATGGACATTTCTTTTGTTATATTTTGTTCTTTATACAATTAAGTTAACACACAGAAGTTATTTATGTTCAATAAGAATTCATATAATTCAGACTGTTAATGATTTCACATTTATATTAAAACAATATTCTGACAAAAATTATTAAATCATTGAATTACAACAGCATTTTAAAATACTTTTGAGAAAGGAAATTTTGTACACAATTTTTTTAAAATATTAATAAAAAAATATATGAGAGTATATTTATCAACTGCGCTATACACACATCACACTGCCAACTCAGTGAAAAATGTTTTCATTTTATATGCAATCTAAAGATAAGTTCTGGAATTAGTAGATATACACAGACATGTCAACTGGGAGTGGTTTTTTTATAATCAGAAATTTTAAAGAAACAATACATACATATTCTAAGTAATAAATTTCATAAAAACATTTCCACTATTAATAAATATCTAATTTGGGTAACAGGAAAAAAAAATTATATAATTCCAAGATATAAAAAAGAATCTTTCCATTTTTTTTTTGAATGACGCAAGTTAATTATATATTTAAAACATTGGTAATACACCCAGGAAAAGAGATTTATTGCAAATTGAACTGAAATAACAAATAATTTTATAGCAAAAAATAGTTAACTAAAACAACCCATAGGGAAAGTAAAATCTTAATGTTAAAAATAACCTAAATCACCAGGGGGCGCTGGCATCGTGAGGGAAAGGGAAAATTTCAATCGTTACCAAAAGGGATTTAAAAAATTTGTTAGTTCTTTTATTTTTATGGAATCTGGATTTTTTTTAATCTAGCATATCGACCCAATCTGTTTCCACGCCCACTTTCTGCGTGATGTGTCATTTTATTTTTTAAAAAGGATATTTCACTTTCATTTAATTGTATTTAGCTGTAACTTGTGTCATTTTATTTTTAAAAAGGATATTTCCTTTGTATTTAGCTGTAAGTAATTTTTCATTATTTAACGATTATTAATGAACATCAACATTGTTTTAAAAACTAATTTCATATTGATTTTTACAAAATATTAATGAATAATTTAAATAAAAAAAAAAAACCCGCGTATTTTCTTAGAACTTATGGATGAATTCAGATTGATTTATTTTCTTCTGCAAATCGAAAGCAATTCAATATGTATTTCAACAGGAACTAATTGAATTTAGTGTCAAACATGTAGCAATCTACTATCAAGGAGATACAATCCATAGTAATAATAATTTTGTATTTCAGGTCAGTAGTGTGTCCATTTTTTATTTGAAAAGCAAATTTTCTTTGGTTAGCGGTAAGTAATTTGTTTTTCATTATTTAACGATTATTATTTTTACATCAACATTGTTTAAAAAATTAATTCCTTATTGCTTATTGCAGAATAATGAATATTTTTCTTGTAAAATAAAAACCACGTTTTGTTTGGGGGTAAGGATGAATTCAGATAGATTTTAGTTTCAAACATGCAGTAATTTTTAATCAAGAAAATTTAATCCAATTCTAATAGTAATTCTATTTTATCTTTTTTTCAGTATTAAAGGATAGTTGAAGGAATACTTTGTGGGTATCGAGAATAAATACTTATTTTTATTACATAAATTTGTGTGTTTTCATTATCTATTGTTCTTTATTTTCTTAAAAATATATATTACTTGTAAAATTTAGTAATGGATAGCTTTAAATGTGTTGAATGTGATAAGACCTTCTCTACAGTTTCGAACTTAAATCGACATGCAAAATTGATTCATAATAAGGTAAGTACAATTAAACAGGTAAGATGTATTCTTTGCAATGTAGAACTCATTTCTAAAAAGGCCTTGGAGGATCACATTGATTTGGTACATAATATTACAATAGAAAAGGATACTCGTACATTTGACACTTTTCAAGATTTCAAGTTGTGGAAAGAAAGCATTGAGAAGCAAACTAGTTCCTTGTATGTGAAGAATACTGCAAGTAAATCAGGGAAATCTGGTGGGAAAATGACCTACTTTTACTGTCATCGCAATGGTTTTTATAATGCAAGGGGTGATATGAAGAGAAATATGAAAATAGCTGGTAGCAACAAGATTAATGGAAAATGCCCTTCAAAGATGAAAGTATATGAAGACATTGAAAGCAAAGTGACTGTGGAATTCACAAAAACCCATGTAGGACATGGGATAGATTTGGGACGGATGAAAATAACTAGAGAAGAAAAAGAAGATATAGCGAAAAAACTAGAAAATAAAATCCCTGTCGAAGCTATCTTGGATGATATTAGAAATTCTATTAATCAGAAACTAGAAAGAATTCATTTAATAACACGGCAAGATATAAAAAATATTAAAGAAGAATACAATATAAGCTCTGATGGTATTTTGGATTCAAATGATGTGGTAAGTGTTAACAAGTGGGTTGAAGGCCTGAAAAACAGAGAAGATTCTCCTATAGTTCTCTTCAAGGACCAGAACATTTTTGACGAAAATTTATACCCTGGTATGAAAGCTGAAGATTTTCTTCTTGTAATTATGAATGCTTCGCAAAAAGATATGTTAAAATTTTATGGAAACGATACTATATGCTTGGATTTTACACATGGAATGAATGCATATGGGTTTGATTTAGCGACACTATTAGTTTTGGATGATAAGAGAGAAGGATTTCCAGCAGCATTCATTTTAAGCAATCGACAAGATTCTACAGCGTTAACTCTGGCATTTGCAGCTATTAAGGAACATACTTGTATTTCTCCAAGAGTTTTGATGACAGATGATTCTGAATCTTTTTTTTAATGCATGGAAGACAGTTTTTGGCATTCCTGAGAAAAGACTGTTGTGTACATGGCATGTAGATAGAAGTTGGAGACGTAGTATTGCCAGGTTGATAACGAAGAAAGAAATGCAAGTTGAAGCTTACAAGATTGTCCGAAGTCTTTTAGTAGAAACAGATGAAGCAGCCTTCGATATAATGTTAAAAGAAGCACTGAAGATGTTTGATGAAAAGGAGGAAATGAAAGAATTTAAAATGTATTTTGAACAAACCTACAGTAAGCGAAGCGAAGTATGGGCATATTGTCACAGGAAGTGGTATGGAATAAATACCAACATGCATATTGAAAGTATGCATAGGACGATAAAGCATGTGTATCTCCAAGGGAAAAAAGTCAAGCGACTAGATAAGGCATTGTTTAGTCTAATGAAATTCGTAAGAGACAGAGTATTCGATCGACTTATTTCTTTGGAGAAAGGTAAGGTTTCTTCAAAAATATCTCAGCTGAGGAAAAGACATAAAGTTGGCCAAAGTTTAACCAGCTTATGCATTGAAAATAATGAAGATGAATGGTCAGTTAGCTCCACAAGAGGTAAGGACATATATATTGTTAAAAGAAATTTTACGTGCTCCAAAGAATGCACTTTGATGTGTAGGGAATGTAACCACTGTTTGCATAATTTTACATGTACATGCATTGATAATGCAGTTCAGTGGAATATGTGCAAACATATTCATTTTATTTGCAGCAAAAATTTGAATAAAAACAATAGTACCATATTAGAGGAAATACCATCCTTAGATTCACATGTAACAGATGAAGAAATGATTATTTGTGAAGATCGAAAAGTTTTGGAAAAAGAAGCACATGTGGATAATTTGAGAGCCACATCTACACGGACAGAAATCTCCAAGGAAGAATTCCAGAAAGAATGCATGCAATTATTAAATAAAGTATCCCCAGAACAATATGATAACATTTTAACTCTTTTAAAAAATAATGTCGATTCATCGCATTTATTCCCTGAAGCTAATCAAGAAATTGTATCAAGATCTTTGAATATGGAGCCGCCAAATAAAAAGATAAAGACACAGAGATATGTTTCAACAAAAAAGAAGACTTCTCAGAAAACTTCAACTACATTGAGAAAACCTACCCAAGAAGAATGTCAAAGTGTATCAACGAGTCTGGTTTTGACAGCAAAATCTGTATAAAAATTAATTTTTGGTTTTAACACTATTAATTTCAGATAAAATGACTGGAAATTAAAAGAGGTGTTAATCTAATACTAATTTTAGAATTTTCAAGTATCCATATGCAATATATGAAATTTTCTACTGTAGGTGTTTTTAGATCATAGTGCAATGCTGATTAACTAGAAGGTGTTTAATAATTCCTTACGATTTAAGCATATGTGCAATACATGTATGTTCCTTTTTATTATAGGCAGTTTTAGGTCATTCCAATATAGAGTTCCTGATTCACAAGAAGGCATTTAAAAAATTTTAAGTCTATATATTTAAATTCCTGGCTAGTATGTAATGTGCAATATATATGTTCATTTTTACTGTAGGTTTTAGATCCACATGTTGTGAAAACTCCAGATTAACAATGTATTTATAATAGTTGATTTAAATAAAAAAAAGAATACATTTGAATTTTTGCAAATGGGTAACTGTAAAAAATAACCTGGTTATATGCATAAATTTAAAGTCTCAATAGTAATAATATTGAAACAACTTAAAGTAAAAATTTCTTAACTGAATAAACTCGTATCTTATTTGCTATCACTTCCCCATTAAAATAGTTGACATAATAAAGTTCAGTCATGTTTAATTCTAAATATTGCTAGTGATTTACAAACAAAAACTTTAATATATTTTTTCAGAAGTTGATTTTGTTCTCTATCCTAAAGATACCCCTTTGTAGAGATCCAACTGTATTCACTTCTCTGTGGCTGCTACCTTGACGTGGTAGAGAAGCTTAAGTATCATTTGAAATTTCAAATGGTATAACTAAAAGCAGTCTTAAACTAAATTATTGATAATAAAATTTCAGTTTATGAAAACTAATTTAAATACACAATCTGTATTTTAATGTATTGGTCTTTATTTCTAGAAAGAAAATATTCTTTTTAAAACTTGGATTAACTTATAATTTCAATATTTTATGTATGGTTTTCTAAAGAAGGAACTTTAAATAAAATTTCTATAGTTATTCTAAGTTCTTTTTTGGACTCAAACTACTTGATCAGTATTAAATAAGTCTGAGTTTAGCATCTTTCTGAATTAGGTAAATATGTCAAATTATGAGGCCTACCACAAAATGCAAACATAGCTCTGTAATGACATTAGAAGTCGAGTCAGTTATCTCTTAAAAAGTTTAATTAATGTTGTGGTTTACACTTACTTCTAAATCTCATAAAAGCAAGAACTGGTTCAAAAGAATGCATGTAAATAAAAATAATTTTGAATAAAACTACAGTTAACAAAAATGTTAACAAATGTTTCCATCAACCATTGATTGTTTGATTGTTTACTTTTTTTAATATTATTTGACTTGTGTTGTGATATTAAAGAAAAAAAAATTAATCTAACTTATTAAAGAGAAGTCTAACACACATTTCAGATGTAAAAAAAATTACTGTTGCATTATCATTTATATTTTTTTGGTGACAATCACTTATAATTTCCAATTTTTAGAGTAATAAAAATAGAATCTCCTAATCTTAATATATTTTTCTCTTTTCAGGAGAGAACATTAGTTAATCTTCTGTAATTTATTTTACATTAACCTTGCATTTATCTGTCTTTATAAAGGGTCATTAGTTCTCTCGTGTGTTTCTGATTAAAACAGTAATAGTACAGATTAAGACAGGCTTAATTGTGTCTGTAATTTAATAAATTGTATCTTTTTATAGAACCATGAATTTTTCATCAAACCTAATTATGTTAAATGTGCAAACATTTGATCTTCAAAGTAAATTTCTGTTATACCAAAATCTTGATTCTAGTTATTGTTAAATTTGGATAAAAAATTATCTATACCTTCATGTGCTGTAATTGATAATATTTTACTTTCTGTGTACATGTGTGTTTCTCTTTTATTTTGGTTTACACCTTGGAAGTTTAGAAACCTGCCTTACATTTTCAAGAATATAGGGAATATTTAAATGAAAGGAGTGAAAAATACTGCAAGGTAATGAATGCATTTCACATATATACGTATATTAAAAACTAATACTACTCAAATGTATGTAAATATCTGGTTTAGAACTTTGAAATGAGAAAATGTATACTATTTACAAGATGAGTGTCACAATTTATAAAAGGTATGTTCGGAAAACTAGTGATAGAAGCCGAAAACTGGTATCTTGTACAACTTTATACCAAATTGAAAGGTTAGTAATTATAACTGAATGTTTTTTTTTTTTTTTTGTGTGCATTAGATATTTGTACGTAAAAATATTTATTGTTATGTTACTTTGGAAATTTCAAACCAAACAAAAATATGGATTATATACATTCTTGACTTGTTTTTTTCAGGGTACTCGTTTAATTTATTTTTATTTCTGTTTTATAAGAATTTTGTTTTGAGATACTAGCTGATGTTTTTTATTAGGCTAAATGTATTTATTATTTTAGTCTTTTAAAGAATATTTGTTAGTGACTATTCAATGGACATCATTGCATTTGTATAATTGTTTTAATTAATATTCATTTTAATTGTACTAATATTGTGGATGTTAATTACATATGTGTATGTATAGTGTTGAAATTTTGTTTGAAATAAAAATTTTCTATTGTACATGAAATTTTTCATTTGAATGGATTACATTACACAAATAATTGTAATTAATACATTGCGATAACTTTTATGAATTATTCATGAAAGTTTTTCAGGTTACCATAACTTTAAAATTGAATGTGAACTAAGTTATTAAGAAATAAAAATATAGATTATATTTACCCTTGTTTGAAAGACAATACATTAAAATCACTACAGAAGTATTAGAAATCATTCAGCGATATTTTTTACTCTATATCAGTGGTCTTCAAACTGTGTTCCACAGAACCCTGGGGTTTCAAAAAGTCAAAGAAATCGAGAAGAAACAAATATGTATGCAAAATGGATTCATGTTCTCTATGAAGTTTGTACAGTTACCAGTATCTAAAGCTCATCCTATTCATTAAAACTAAAAATTTTACTCATATATAATGACTTTATTTTGCAACACTTTTAAAACTTTTATTATAATAAAAGAATACTAAAATTGTTTCATATTTATATATACTTCCTACTAAATTGTGAATATTCTGTTTACTATCTCGGGTTCACAAGAATTTTATACTCATTAATCAGCACAATGTCTTGCAAAACAAAATATTTTCTAATGAAAAATGCACCTTCTTACATTTGTGGAAAACAACACCTATAAAGGTGGAGTGAGCAAATATTAATGTTCAGCTACATGAGGGCTTTTGGCGACAGTCCTCGTAATTTTGAAATATGGTCAAGGACGACACCTGAGCTGGAACTCCTCTCCTAACTACCACACCAATGGGAGGACGTTTAAACTCGACATATTTAATGTGCATCGTACCCCTACACGGTGGGTACTTGGCTTGAACTCGTGACATGCCAGCCATGACCACTAGGCTACCGTGGCACTATAATGAGGGAAAAGGAACAAATTATCCACAGAGTTGATGTTAAAATCTAAGAACAGCTGTTAAATTTTAGGTTGCAAAATACACAGGATTTCTCACACAGCAATAAACATTTTAATGTTTATTGTTCAAGTTTTCAATGTTCATTTACATGTTCAAGTGAAACATATTTCTCAACGTAAGAAGTGGCTACAAAAACAAATGAAATTCGGAACACATCAAATGCGATTGCTTTTAATCTCAATAGACCTAAACTTTGAAAGTTTGTGTAAAAAACATTAGCATATATCCCAGTTACTAAATATAATGCATGGGTACGTGATACTTGAATCACAAATTAATATCAATGAGTAAACTATATTAATAAAAAATTAGATTAGACTTTCTTTTTAATTCCCTTAGCATTAAGTACCTATAACATGTTGATTTACTTTAAATATTATTTTTGGGATACATTCTTCGAAGTATGTATATGGAATGGGGTTCAACAAAAACACTTTCTAGTTCTAATGGTTCCAGGAAAGCACCTTCAAGCTCTAGGTGTTTTGTGAGTTGAAATTTTGAAGACCACTGCTCTATATCAGTTAATATAGTATTTTCAGGTACTGAAATCACAGATTGCAAATTTTCTAAGCAAACATCGATAATTTGATTTCTTTTAAATACCTCAGTTTTGTGTTAAGCCGATTGCACAAATTATTAATAAACCAAATATTTTTTTTTTTTTTTTTTTTTTTTTTTACTGAATGAAATTGAGAAAAGTATCAATGATTTTTAACTTGAAAAATAGTTACTTTAGATACTAATTTTGGTTACTTTTCATTGTACTTAGGGAAGAAATAAGTCTCAGAAATTTGATATCCTTAATTTATTTGAAGACAAGTAATTCATCTCATGAAATTCCAAAAATACATTTACAAGGATTTAATCTTTTTAATTTCGTATAAGAACACAAAACTTTTTGTAAAAAACATGTTTTATAAGTACAACTCAAGAAAACAGAATGTACATATTATAACTTTGGGAAAAAAAAAATTTCTCAAACATAGTTTTATGTAAATTTCTAGAAATACATCATTAGAATCTTATGCAACCTACTTTCCTAGAGAAATGTTCTTATTTCTTACATCTTCAATAAACATTTTAGACTAGTATTGAAGGAAGTTGTATAAAAGGATTGCAGATTACATTTTAAAATTGGATAACTTGCTTCATATACTGAATTGCTTTTTTTTGGGGGGGGAATGTTATCTTTAACTTGTTTATTCATTTGTAGGCTAATAATTTACCTCCTAAAATTTCAAAAGAAATGCTTTAAAATAACAAACCATACTTTTTAAACAAAAATGTACATAAAAAAATCTAATTTTATATCATAAGTAAATCCTCTCCAAAAAATATGTATATTCTACTCTAATTTCCTACTCACTCAAAAATACATATTTTTCAAATGTAAATTTTCTGCAGGAGTACATCTCCATTAGAATTTTGCAGTATCTACTCTCCAGCATTATTCTTCCTATTATTTCGTATTTATAAAAGATGAATGTCTTCAACTTTTTTACACTAACTAGGATTGTTGAAAATTATGGATTTATTGCAAGCATTAGTACATTTTATTGAAGCATTTGCATTGGATATTTTCTTTCATGAAAATACAAATGCAAGAAATTTAAAATTTTACATGAACACTAATTATACAATGTTTAAAAAGAAAAAGATATCGAATTTTATGCTATGAACTGTTACAAATGATAATTTATTTAGTTTTTAAGCAAGTTAGAAGCTTTAATTGCAACTTTGTGAAGAAGCATTTTTTTAACTAATTACTTTTAAGACCATTGTTCTGTTACAGAAACTTCTGTGAAAAACACCATAACAAAAATTTATTTATTGGGGATGAATTTACACACACAATTTTTGCTTACTTTGTATGATAATGAAAAAATATCATTCCAAAAATGCATCAAATGTTTAAACATTTTCTTTCAAAATCTCTCTCAATAGAACTAATACTATTTCAAACCACATAAACATAAAATTTAATTTAATCATCCTAAAAGTCAATTATTTAGAAAATTATGATACATTTAAGCTTCTTTAGAAACTAATAGAAACCTTGTTGCATCAATAAATATCAAGTTTTATTCCTTTCCTCACATATTCGCATTACTACTATAGCATTACTTTTCGGATTCTTACTGTTCAATTATATAGGATTCTTCCTGCGACTCAATCATCTAGGATTCTTCCTATACACAAAAATCCCTTTTTCCCCTATCGAAAAATCCCTATTTTCTCTTGGATTTTACTGCCCCCAACGCTATGTACGATTGAAATTTTCCCTTTCCCTCACGATGCCAGCGCCCCCTGGTGATTTAGTTTATTTTTAACATTAAGATTTTACTTTCCCTATGGGCTTCGAAAATTAACTAGCTGTTGTGAGATCACTTGTTTTCGGCCATGTAGTATGTAGCTGCTTTTGTTCGCGTTATTAAAAAAATATTTAAAAATGAAGCAGAGCGTAATGCTTGAATACTTACTAGATTAGAATTAGAATAATTTAGATGGATAAATTAGATTCATTCGAAATGAACCACACCGATGCAGAACTAGAGTTTAGAAAATTTGAAATTAGAACGAACCCTTGACCACACCCTGTTTTTGTTTCATGGTGCATCGGCCGGGAAGAGGGAAAGATTAGAAGGAAGAAAATAAAAAGGTAAGAAATACCTTTTATAATCTGAATAGAACTTTGATTGCTTTAGATTTGAAGATTTATATTGTGTGTGTCATATCTAGTAACTGTATTTTATAAAAAATGGATGACATAAAGAAATTGAAAAAAATTAGAGCTGTTACTCGTACAGCAGTAACAAAAGTTATGAATAAATTAGAAAAGGAATTTGATTCGCAATCTATTGATCTTTTACAGGAACATTTTGATTATTTAAATGAGCATTTAAAACAATTAAGAGAATTAGATAATAAGATCCAAAATATTATTCAAGTAGAAGATGAGTTCGATGCAGAAATACAATCTGCATTCGGATATAATGAGAAAATTTCTGTGTTGTGTTCTAAAATTAAAATTCAAATTAAAACTCTAACCAAAAGTGATCCTAGTGTATCATCACAAGCAACAGTGAATGTTCAAAATGATTCTTTTAACAATTCGATTAATGGATCTTCTGTAAACTCTAACAAAAATGTTAATTCTGTTCGTCTACCCAAATTACAAATAGATAAATATTTCGGCGATCCATGTTTATGGTTAGAATTCTGGAATAAATTCCAAAACTCTATAGACAAAAAAGAAACATTGACAAAAGTAGATAAATTTTCGTATTTAAAATCATTATTTGGAGGAGCGGCCGGTAATGTAGTAAACGGTTTTGCATTATCTGATGATAATTATGACAATGCTTTGATATTATTAAAGGAAAGATTCGGAAGGGAAGGAATCGTGGTTAAGGCACACATGTCGAAACTGTTGAATCTTTATCCTGTAAAGGTTTCAAATAACGTGATTGGATTAAGAAAGTTATACGATATTTGTAAAATTCAAATTAGAAGTCTAGAGTCACTTAACGTAACATCTGGAATGTACGGTCATTTACTGCAGCCGATTCTTCTTAAATTACTACCAGAAGATCTAGTCTTAGATATTAATAGAAAATAATTAGGAAAAAAAGAGGAAAGTACATTCGATGTAATGGAACTGTTGCAATTTCTAAAAATAGAAATCGAATGCCGTGAATCAGCAAATCTGCTAAGCGGCTCGAAAGGGGAAAGGAAAAAATTTATCGCTCATAATTCTAAACGCATGCAAATCGTGTCAGGCGATAATCAAAACATTTCGCGCAGTAGACAGAACAAAAATCATATTCCATTGAACAGTAATTCATCGAGAACCTTTGAGTATTTCACGCCAGTCATAGAAAAAAAATGTATTTACTGCGATAGCGATAAACATGGTTCTGAATTGTGTGATGATTTAAGCGTAGATGAAAAGAAAGAGATTTTGAGAAAGCAAGGGCGTTGTTTTTATGCTTAGAAAAAAATCATAGAATTAGAGACTGTAAGAAAAAAGAAATGTGTAAATGTAATAAGAAACATAATCAATCACTTTGTTTTCAATCGGTTAGAAAAACCCGTGACCTTGATGTTGAGAATAACGTAGTGTCTGCAGTTTCCTACTGTAACTATAATATTAAGAATAAAGAACCAGAAGTAAAAAACGCTGAATGTTCCGTACTTTTGCAAACGTGCACTTCATGCGTTCGTTCCCCTCTTGATGATAAACTTGAAACAGTTCGCCTCTTGTTAGACAACGGTAGTATGAGAAGCTTCATTACTCGAGAAATTTCTCGACAGCTTAAACTTCCTGTTGTTAGGAAAGAAACTTTATCTGTATATTCGTTCGGTGCTAAACAAGCTACCGAAAAAACATATAATGTAGTAAAAGTAATAATTGAGAATCGTGACGAACCGACTTTAAACATAGAAATTGAAGCGTTGGAAACTGATCAAATAACTGCAACTAACATACCCGTACCTAGTAATAATATTTCAAACATAAATAAACAATTGAAAGGATTAAAGCTTGCTGATTGTTATGAATTTAGGAATAACAATATAGTTATTTTAGTGGGTGCTGATTACTATTATGACGTCGTATTAAATAGAATTAAAAGGTTAAATGATAAACTAGTAGCTACCGAAACTTTGTTCGGTTGGTGTATCCTAGGCAAAACTGAGAGGACAACCACAATCCTGGGAATGAGAATAGTCGTTGAAGAAAAATTAATTTCAGATGATTTAACTAAATTTTGGGAATTAGAAAACTTAGGCATTGAGGCTAACGCTACAGAGAATATTAGTGATGATGTAACCCTGAAAGAGTTTGAATCTGGAATTTCATTTTCCGACAACAGATATAGCGTTAGGCTCCCTTGGAAACCGGGAATGAAAGAACAGTTGCAAGATAACCGTACGGTTGCCCTTAAAAGATTAAGGGGACTACAATCAAAATTTCTTAATGACCCTTTTCTTTTTAATGAATATAGAGCTGTATTAGAAGAACATAAATCTGAAAATATAATTGTGTGACGAATGAATTAAAGGAAGATAAAACAATATTTTATTTGCCGCATACGGCAGTTATCCGCGAAGATAAAACAACGAGTAAATTGCGTATAGTTTTTGATGCGTCTTCCCATGCCAAAGGACAACTCTCCTTAAATGACTGTTTACATATTGGTCCCAATCTAAATCCTGATATTTTTCTTCTTTTATTAAAATTTAGAGAAAACCGCGTAGCTTTCACCGCGGACATAAAGCAAGCCTTCCTTCATATTCAACTTGATGAAGAAGACAGGGATGTCACCAGATTTCTTTGGAATGAAAATCCCGATGGCCCTGAAGAACTCATTCAAAGCTACCGGATGACTCACGTGTTGTTCGGAGTAAGTTCCAGCCTGTTTTTACTTGCTGCAACGATCAAGCATCACCTTAAAAGGTATGTAGAAAAATTTCCTGAAACTTGTGAAATGTTGAATAATTCTTTATATGTAGATAATCTAATTAGTGGTAGAGAGAATGTAGAACAAGCTTTTAAAACAAGTTTAGAAAGTGTCGATATTTTTAAAGGTGCAAGTATGATTTTAAGAAAGTGGCAAACTAATTCACCAGAGTTGCGTGATCGTTGAAAAGAAATTGGTATGGACATCGGCCAATCTGTTGAATCTAAAACTCAAACTTTGGCTCCTTCTAAAATTCTAGGAGTTGCATGGAATCCCGATCAAGACACTTTTTACTTTGACACTAGAGGTATAATAAAATTTCTTAAAAAACGAACGAATACTAAACGATGCTTGTTGCAAGCTGCAGGTCGTATTTTCGATCCTGTTGGTTTTCTTAGTCCTTTTATAATTAGATTAAAGATTTTAATACAAGAACTGTGGTGCTTGGGTTTGGATTGGGACGAGTTCTTTCCAAAGAACTTAGAATCTAGTTGGAATGAATGGTGCGAGGAAGTTCCGGAATTAAATACTTTCAGCATACCCCGCTACTATTTAGGTTATGCCCTTCAAAAAACGAAATAGATAACATTCAGATACATTGTTTTTCAGACTCCTCTAAGAAAGCTTATGGTACAGTAGTTTACCTCCGAATAGCATTAAAGAATGGGAAAACTTTTACCAATTTTGTAGCATCGAAGTGTAGGGTGGCCCCATTAAAAACAATTTCGTTACCCAGACTAGAGCTAATGGGCGCTCTACTTTCAGCCAGATTGAGTTATAAAATTTCCAAAACTATTAACTATATAACATCTCGTTACTTCTGGACTGATTCATCTATTACTTATTTTTGGATCAAGGGATCTGCTGCTAGATTTAAACCATTTGTAAAAAACAGAATCCAAGAGATTCAAAAATATACTGATCCTATAGAATGGCGTCATTGCCCTGGGAAAGATAATCCCGCTGATTTGTTGTCTAGAGGTATGTCTGCATCCGAGTTACGAAGCAGTGAATTATGGTGGCATGGACCCCCTTGGTTAATACAGAACGAGAGTTCCTGGCCAAAAGCTTTGGATTTCTCAAAGGAGATAGACATTGAGCAAATAGGGAAATATGAGCTTCGCAAAGAAACTATGGTAAACTCAACGACTATAGAATCCCCTCCCGATAATAATTTAATCAAAAGATATTCTTCATTTGATACATTAATTATAACGACTGCATGGTGTTTACGATTCGTCAATAATTCCAAAATTAATATTTCTGAAAGAAAAAAGGATTATTTGAATACAACCGAACTGCGAAATGCTGCAGAAGTGTTGGTAAAATCTGTACAGCAATCTGAATTTAAATCCGAAATAAAGTGTTTACAGTTAAAACATCAAATTCCAAAAAACAGTAAGATTTTATCATTAAACCCATTCCTGGATAAGGATGGACTGTTACGTGTTGGTGGAAGATTAAAATTTTCAAACCTTTCAGATTCTCAGAAACATCAACTGATCTTGCCAAAGACACACCATTTAACAGATTTAATTATAAACCATTTCCATAAAATATCTCTACATTCAGGTACTCAAACTACACTTTTTCTGATCCGCCAATATTATTGGATACCTTCTGGTCAAAACCATGTGAGACGTGTAATAAACAGATGTTTGACTTGTTTTAAAACAAGAATCAGGACTGTTAACCAAATGATGGGCGACCTGCCCAAAGATCGAGTTGTACCATCTCGACCGTTTGAAAAGGTCGGGCTAGACTTTTGCAGGACCAATAATTACAAAACCTAACCTAAAAAGATCTAGAGTAACTTTAAAATCCTATATTGCAATTTTCATATGTTTTTGTACCAAGGCTACTCATTTTGAAGTAGTGTCTGATTTAACTACGGACAGTTTCTTAGCTAGTCTTAGAAGATTCGTAGCCAGACGATCAAAACCAGCAACAATTTGGAGTGACAACGCTACAAATTTTAAAGGCGCTAAAAATGTCTTAGATTCCCTATTAAAAATATGTCAATCTGATCCTGTACAAAAATATAGTGCCAAAGAAGGTATAGAGTGGAAATTCATACCTCCGGCCTCACCTCATTTCGGTGGACTATGGGAAGCTAATATTAAATCAATGAAAAAAATTCTATTAAAAGTGACTAAATCAACTGTTTTAACCTTTGAAGAGCTCACTACCCTTGTGGCGCAGATCGAAGCTGTTTTAAATTCACGACCATTGTGTCCTCTTTCTGCTGATCCAGCCGATCTCCAGCCTCTGACACCTGGTCATTTTTTGGTGGGAGCTCCACTTTTGGAGATACCAGAACCTAGTTAATTGTTAACTAACATCTCTTTATCTTCCAGATGGTCCCTAATTCAGTCTCTTAAGAATAGGTTTTGGAAACGATGGAGCAAGGAATACCTGGGAGAACTTCAGGCCCGAAAAAAATGGAGGCTGCCTCTATCCAATCTGAAGCTTGGTCAACTTGTGATGTTAAAGGAGCCTAGCAAGATTCCGATGGAATGGACCTTGGGTCGCATAGAAGGAATTCATCCTGGATCCGATGGTTTAGTCAGAGTCATCCGCATCAGAACGTCCAGAGGCGTCTTCACCCGAACTGCTGCAAGAGTCTGCCCACTTCCATTCGAAGATGTTGGACCACCGTCCAACGGGGGGCGGGATGTTCCCTCTTGTCAACACCAGAACTAACTTTTTGCTAACTTCGCATTACTGTAAGCGCATGCGCAGATATTTTTGTTCCTAAGAAAATTAACTAGCTGTTGTGAGATCACTTGTTTTCGGCCATGTAGTATGTAGCTGCTTTTGTTCGCGTTATTAAAAAAATATTTAAAAATGAAGCAGAGCGTAATGCTTGAATACTTACTAGATTAGAATTAGAATAATTTAGATGGATAAATTAGATTCATTCGAAATGAACCACACCGATGCAGAACTAGAGTTTAGAAAATTTGAAATTAGAACGAACCCTTGACCACACCCTGTTTTTGTTTCACCTCCAATCTTATTTTTTCAGCCCTTTCTAACTCCTCCAATCTTTTTCCGTTTACAATGATAGTCTCATACAGAATTTTAACAAATTCCTCTTCATAACCTTCACTGTTAGTGATTGCAATTTTTATGCTAGGGACAGTCATATTTAAAGTGGCATTTATTCCTAATTCCTCAGCAAGTTGCAACATGTCTTGATTTTTCCCTTTACCAAGGAAAGCCATTTTTTAAACAATATCAAATAAATGTCACGCTAAATTTTGCACTATTGTTACTATTCTCTATTAATACAATAACACTGGTCCCATGCATACACAGAAATACACAAAGAAAAACTTAACACTAAAAATAATCAAAATCATTCAAGAGACTTAAAACACAATAAATCTTAAGCTAAAATTGCACACAATGCTTGAAATACAATTACAATTCTCTAGAAACAAAAAAACACTGTTCCCATGCAAGAAAAAACACTTAAGTATTTCAAAATTTGTAAAGAACATTTTAACCAAAATTCCTAATACAATATGCAGTTTGCAACTCAAAAATATAACAGTACTCACCCATTTGAAGTACTCAGCTTGCTGTCAGAAGCAAATTTTGTGCAGTAATATGGCACTGGTGGTTTTGAACTCTTCCGTGTGAACAATGGTCCTTTTGACCAATCTTGAATCTTTCACCCTTAACAAAAGTGTGGTCAGTTTGACCAGCTTTGAATTCACTCGTGACACTGCTTCAAAGATGAATTGAATCGCAGCACGGCTTCCGAAAATCGCTATTCCTTCGGACACTGGCCGTTAACACTATAGATCAGTTTGATCTTCTTTGAGCAGGACGCTCTCCTTCTCCTAAGCTGAATTCAATTGCAGCACGGCTTCCGAAGATGTCTTTTTCTCCCTGCGTTGCGGTCCGTCCGTAAAAACCCCAAATTTCCTCCTCTCACGGGTCCTGAATGCTAACTTTTTATCCCAAAGCGCTGCCACCAAAACTCTAAGCTGTAACGTTTGAAAGAATAACGGTAGCGTATTCTTGGTTAGTTAAAATATGGAATTTATTTACGTCACAACTATTGAATATTATTTACTAAATGATACATTAAAGTTATTAAATTTAATTATAGATTGTTAGAGTCCAATATTTTGTGAGAGGAGGGTTCGTTGGCCACCGCTCGCGTGCAAGTTCAAAGCATCTCTCCCCTCATCTTCCGGTCGATGAGCTAGATTCCTCGGGGGTCAAAAAGGGGTTGCGTTGCAGGTGCAAGATGCACGTGTGGGTGTCGGATCCAACAAAAGATGCCGCCTAGATGTTGATGTTCGGAGAAGCGACGTTACACAAGAATAACTTTTTAAAGCCAAAACTGTTGACATCAGTTTCTAAACTTTACTTCCAGATCTTCGTTAGTGTCTATTCTTATCAGTTCATCTTGTAATCTTTCTTTTTTCGATGTGACTATATGAATTCATTATCTAATGTGGTATCACTGTAGTCAAACTATTCTCCAACCTAGTTCCAAAATCTGAATAAAGGATATTTAAATGTTGAACGCGGTTAAAATTGTTGCCTTGTATCTGCAAATTAACTTCTTTCAGTTTAGTAAATACATCTATTAAATAAGTAAATCTGGTTTTTCAACTTGATTTTTTCTTTTAAAATTAAAGTCATGATCTGGTTTAATGAGAGCCATTATCATGGACCCCATTTATACCTCATTGACCCTCAAATTATTTTTCCGCTGACGTAGATCCCTGGAGTCGATATAGACCACTTTGAGAATCACTACCTTAGAACCTTTGCTGCATTTAAAGATATTGATAAAATTAAAAATTAGAGAACTTGTGTGTATGAGAAAAAAATAAAGAAATTTCTTTAAATAAATAGAGGATAAGTTATGTGTGATTAAGGTGACTGCCTACCTTGAAAATGTCGTTTTTCGTCTATATACATAAGGCATTTTTTTTTTATTATTCAAAATCTTGTAGTTTGAACATTTTTCTTTCCAAAACAGGTTTTTTTTCCTTTACGCGAAATAGAAATAAAGCTTTAGTGATTTTAAAAAACATCACTCTATGCAAAAGGGCTGTAAGATAAAACTTTAAATGAGTTTTTCTCAAAATTATATTTTCGAAAGGAACTCTTTACCAGATACACGATATCTTAAGAACCAAACCAGATTACGTTTTGAAATTTTGCGGGAATGTTTATTATATTATTTTTCATAAAGTGGACCATAAGTTTTGTTGTAGGTTAAATATTTTTTCATTGAGGGTAGTTTTTATAAAGAAAAAACTTTCATATAAATATCAAAATTTTCATATTATCATGTATAATTGTCTGTATTTTTTTTTGTATTTTAATATTTCTCTTAGATTTTGGTTCATTTTGAAGAGCACCATAATATGTATGTTGTGAATAAATAAAATTATGATAATTGTATTAGAAATTTTTTTATACAGTATTACCCGTTTTAGTAAAAATTTGGTAAAATGTCCTTGAAAACAACCAATTTTTCTAAAAGTACAGTATTTATTTAAAAAATTTTATGTATTTACATTTTTTTTTATTATTATTTATTTTTCTTCCTAAAAACACTCGATTTGTTTCAAAAATTTGTTTTTATAAAAAAAATTGGGTCCAAAGGTAGGCAGTCACCTTAATTTAATATAAAATAAATAGATGGACATTATTTAAAAATGCACATCTATTATAGAAGGTATATGTAGTGGATGTATGCCAGTCACGGTTTGGCGCCGTCTGCACTCGGACTGGGAAGTTTCCTGGGAGAGGCGCCTTTTATGCTCTTTGACAACGACAGTGGCGTAACGTACACTCCCACAACACCCACATCGGAAAAGGGGACGCAGGATTCTAGGAGGTCCAGAGCTTGACGGCTTTGCAATCCTTTGTAAAATCCGGGTTGAGGCTAGTGGCGTAGCTAGGTATCCAAAGGCCCAGATGCAGAAAAAAGGAGGGCCCTATTGTAACGGCGTGGCACATAGTACACTAGGAGACTTGTCACATAGCACACGATAGACTAGAAAGAGGGCGCTGCTGTGAACTGTTTTGGCTTTTGAGCGGGAAGGAGAGAAGAAGTAGTCTCGAACGTAAAATGATCGAAGTTGCCTGTAGATCGCTTGACATCTTTGGGCACTGGAACGCGAAGCGTTCCTCCGTCCCATACTTAATGTATTGGGCGCTTGATGTTGGATTGGCCTGCTTTCGAGATGGTGTTTCCTTATTGGTGGATATGGAAGGAGACAGTGGGCGGGGCGAACTGTTGGTTTCGGCGGTCTTAGAAAAATCAAGTCGATCGTTGACAGACTTATTTGGAGCACCTAGGCCTGTCGGCCCCTAATCTCCTATCAGGTAGTTTTTATATGCCTTTAATGAATTCTACCAATGCCCAGTTTTAGGAAAATGATCAATTTATAATAATATGAGTTCTGTAGATTATGAAAATAAAAGTTACTTGGATGTGAGGTTTCAGAAACTATTAAAAATTTAACTTTGAAAACATAGAAAAAACATTGAACTTAGAAAAAATCAGAGTAACTTGTTGAAAAAAGTAGGCGGAGTTATCCTAGCCAATCCGAGTGCAGCAAAAACTGACGATCAGAGAGCGCGGGAAAAAGATCTTGGCAATGTAATTTAGACTTGTAGAAGAGAGAAAGCGATCTGGTTGGCCGAGCGAAAAGTTCGGCTAATGAAGTATAAGTACTTAGAAGAAGGGGGTAGCCAATCAGAGCGTACCTGTGGTTCAACAGAGTTGGACCGTAGGCCGGGAAGAGAAATTTAAAAGTTACGAAATAAAACATTTTAAAAATTTAGAATAAAAAGGAATTAATCAAAATCAGGATTGACCAAGATGTCTCTTGGCCGTTTAACAGAGAAGTGGGAAAAATATGGAGTAATGCTATTTATAGATGCATTGTCAGATTCATCTATATTCTTGAAAAAATTAGTGGCTAATTTTCTGAAAGTTTTTCTTAGAGTAGGTACGTTACAAGCTATTCTTAAGTCTTTATTTCTCATGTACCAATGAGCATTACAAATTTGTCTGATTAAAACATTTTGCGAGGTTTCTAGTAAATTAATATTCGTTTTTGCTGCATGTCCCCACACGGGGGAGGCGTAGGTAAGTAAAGGTTTTAGAATCAGAGTGTAGATAAGCAGTTTGTTATGTCTACTTAATTTAGACTTTCTGCAAATTAGGGAGTATAATTTACGCGTTGTATTTTTAAATTTATCTCTAATATATGTGATGTGTTGTCTGAAAGTGAGGGTTTTATCAATAATGACACCAAGATACTTGGTGTGCTGAGACCATGGGATTCTTTGGTTTTGCAAGGTAATTTCAGGGGGGGGTTGCCTTTTGGAAAAGAAAACCGCTTCCGTTTTTGACGAATTAAGGGCTATCTTCCACACGGAGAACCAAATCTCCAGGTGAGCTAAGTGTTCATTTATGTTTTCAACAAGAGTGTTGAGATTTCTGTGTCTGCTGAGTATGGCTGTATCATCTGCATATAGACAAAGTTGAGTGTTAGTATTTTTAATAATATCATTTACGTAGAGATTGAAAAGGGTGGGGGCGAGGATGGACCCTTGGGCCACTCCTGCGCGAATCTTTTTAAGTTGAGAGTATGTTCGATTAATTTTGACACTAAAAGAGCGATCAGAAATATAAGAATTTATTAGAAAAATAAGAGATGCGGAATTTTATAGGTAATTAGTTTGAAGAGTAGGCCAGTATGCCATACTCTGTCAAAAGCTTTTTGAATATCAAGGAAGACCGCGGCCGTGCATTCATCATTGTTGTTTCCTTCCTTAATAAATTCAACGACTCTGAGAAGTTGGTGGGAAGTGGAGAGACGAGGGCGGAACCCGTGCTGCTCCGGAATCAGGATTTTTTCTCTTTCGAGGTAGTCGTTGAGTCTGGCTAGAATAATTTTTCAGCCAGTTTACTAAGGACAGGAAGTAGACTGATAGGTCTGTATGATTCGGCCAAGGCCGAATTTTTGCCAGGTTTTAAAATCGGTACGACGACCGCAGTCTTCCATGATTTAGGGAAATATCTGAGAGTAAGCATGTTATTCACAATGTTAGTAATCTTGAAAATGGTTAGTTTAGGAAGCTTTTTGATCATTTTATTTGTTATCCCATCTCTCCCAGGACATTTTTAATTTTAATCTTTTAATGATCTGAATTATTTCAGATGGGAGAGTGGGGGGAATTAGATCGATATTGTTAGCATTAGAATCTAGGTATGCATCAACAACGCTGGTGATGACCTCGTCTTTGTGTGGGTTGTGTATGTCATTAAGTTGAAATTGACTCTCAAGTGATTGAGCAATTACTTCTGTTTTATTTGTATCACTGAGAGCAATACCGGTAGGGCCATTAAGGGCGGAGATTGGGGAGGCTTTTCTTTCTGAACGCTTTTGCAATTCCCCACAGGGAGTTGTCTTCGGCATTCAGGGTAAGAAGGTTATCCTCCCATGCTTGTTGTCTGTAGTGATAGATTTTTCTTTTTATGATGTTTTGTAATCTGTTGAGTTCTGTTTTGTGTTGTGGGTGTCTTGTTTGTTGCCAGGTTTTCCTGGCTTTATTACGATCTTTGATTAGTCCTTTTAGCTCGCCCTGGACGTACGGTCGCTCCGTTTGGTAGAAGGGTCTAGAGGCACTTGCATGTGCATTTAAAATTTCAGTGGTGAGATTGCTCACTTGGTCATCAATCTCTTGGGTGGAGTTGGCAACTGGAAGATCGAAATTTTCGGGGTTTGTTAAAATTTTAGTAAAAATACTCCAAGTAGTATTTAATTGAGGCGGGGGAATTTCAAATTTAGGAGTCCTTGGAAAATAAAATCTAATGGGATTGTGGTCCGAACTGAGTTCCGCGAGGGAATCTGCAGTGCAGGGCCAGTTTAAATTCTTAATCAGGGCGTAGTCAATAGTGGAAGCGGATCTATATCCATAGCGGGTTGGGGTAGGGGGAGCAATTAAATCAAGATTATTATTGGTGATATATCTTAAAAGGTAGTTACCTCTTGGATCACTGCTACCGCAACCCCAAGAGGTATGTTTAGCGTTGTAATCGCCGGCCACAATGGCCGTGTTAAAAATTTTGAATAAAGTGTCGAGGTCGGCACTCAGGTTTCGATAGTTGGGGTTAGGTGGGATGTAAATAGACGCAACCATGAAAGGTTCTTGATCATTAGGGGTGAGTGCAACGAGAGTTGCTTCCACTCCAGTACGGAGAGGAGGGGTGGGGACATGAAAATGAGAAATATTTCTTTTAATGAGGATCGCAGTACCACCCCAGCCATGGGCCGAGTTGGGCCTGTCGTTCCTATAACAGACGTAGTTAGGGATGCTAAAAGAATGCTCTGGTCTCAGATGTGTTTCTTGTAAAAGTAATAAATCAGGGGCGTGCTTATCAATGAAATCGCGCATCTCAACAATACGCGATCTCACTCCGTCTGCGTTCCAGGAGAATATAGTAAGACCGAAAAAGAATTACTCATTATTGATATCTAGAGAGGAGATTGAGGTACAGATACCCTTTAACAGACAATGGAGTTTGTCTGTTGGATCTGAGCACTGCGAAGATTTTTTCATCTCCGAAATTAAATTTGGAAAATAGTCGAAAATCTTTTTCATTTCGAAGATGGCGTGGAGGAAGGAGAATTCTCCTTCCTGTCCGGTGGAAGCATTAATTGCTTCTAGATTTATTCCTTGAAATTTATTGTTATTATCGTTGTTGGACGCCGAGGAGTCAGTTCCGCGTGCTGCCCTCTGTTGGGGTTTTTTGCCTTGAACGACTTGAGCATAACTCAAGCTGGGGGTATTTATTGCTGCGCTAGCTTGGGTTGTTTCGTTGCGTTTTTTATTATCTTTTTGGGGTTGGCCTTTGCCCTTTCTGGGCTTAGGGAAGAGGGGACATTCGGTCGAGGAGGCCATATGGCCTTTCGCGTTACAATTAATGCAAGTCGGGTTATTGATTTTTCTTTGATGCTACACTGGCCAGTTCTGTGCTCTTCGCCGCATTTCAGGCAGCGCGTTTTCATGCTACAGTTCTGGCTTGCATGATGAAAAAAGTTGCAGTTGTAGCACTGCGTAGGTCTGGGGCTTTTTTTAAAGGGGTCAATTTTGATTTGCATATAAAGGCAATTTTTAATTTTAAAGATATCGTCGACATTTTCATCTCGAGCGATTTCTATCATGAATATTGGGAGGGGGCTTTTAGTTTTAAATTGGCGTAGTTGCGCGATTTTGAGAATATTAATTCCTTGGTCAATGAGGTCTTTTAATTTCCTCAGGGTCAGTGGTGGCCAGGAGGCCTTTTATGACCACTTTGAGTGGCCTATTTGCTGGTGGGTCAGTGACGTAGTATTGACATTTTTTGTCAGAGAGAAACGAAGTTATTTCCCTGTGATGGTCCGAGCTTTCAGTTTGGATTTTAATCCAGCCACCTACATGAGTGTTGGTGGCGGTTGGGTGAGTTCTGTGGATCTCTTGCAGGATAAGATTATATTCCGGAAAAAGCTTCATCATGATCGGCTTAATTCGGGGGGCAGCAGGGGTGACAACCTCGACGTCCTTGTCTGCAGCGTTGAGAGCTGCAAATTTATTTTTGGTCGCGATAATTTTGCTATCCTCCTTAGGAACGTTAGTACCTTTACTTGTTTTCCGCGGTAATTTAAATTCCTCATCATCCAGATTTTTAGATTTATCATTATTATTTTTAAGAGTTAACTTGGCTGGCCTAAGAATAGGTTCAGCCGATCTTTTCTTATTATTTTTGTATTTAAAGTTATGCGCGCATAAGGACACTGGGCACGGTAATAATTCAGACATATTACCTTCAAGGGCTTTGATCTGTTCATCTAGTCCAGCGGCTTCTTCTTCCAGCTTCAGGGTGGTCTCAGGCGTCGGTCCGGGATTTCGTTTCTCAACGTCAAGCAATTGAGCAACATAACCTTTTCGAATATTAAAAAGTTCGATTTGTCTTTCAATACTCTTCAATTGATTGCATTTCTGCTGATCAGTGGGAGTTTGAGGAATATTTTCCTCCATTTCAATAGATTGATCTTCAGAGAGATTTTCCATAGCGTCTTACTCCTTTGAGTGACTAAACTGGACTTGCAAAAATAAGTAGCCAATCAGAACGATCTGCAATTCAACAGAGTTGGATCACAGTAAGAATAGAAAAATTAAGAATGGAAAAGAAAAAATAAAAGCGGAAAATAAAGTTAGAAATTAATTAAAATCAGGATCAACCAAGATGTCTCTTGGTCTACGAATGAAGGGATAGGTTGGATAATGAGAGATCTCTTGAATAGAAGGGTTTTCGTGCCCGTCAATGTTGCTGAAAAAGTTTAAAGCTAATTTTCTGATAGTCTGTCTAATAGTCGGGATATTAAGCGCTGATCGAATGTCAGCGTTCCTCATGTACCAGTGTGCATCGAGGATTTGTCGTAAAATAACATTTTGTGAGCTTTCAATGAGATTGAAATTGGATCTTGCTGCGTGTGCCCAGATTGGTGAAGCATATGTCAGAAGGGGTTTTAGGATCAGAGTGTAGATAAGCAATTTATTATGTCTATTTAATTTAGACTTTTTGCCAATAAGGGGATAAAGATTACTCGTAGCATTTTTAAATTTATTTCTTACGTATGTAATATGTTGTCTGAACGTGAGGTTTTTATCAATAATGACACCAAGGTATTTGGTGTGTAGAGACCAGGGTATCCTTTGGTTTTGGAGCGTGATTTCAGGGGGGCGGTCTTTTTGAGAAAATGAAATTGCTTCAGTTTTCGAGGTATTTATTGCTATTTTCCAAACGGAGAACCAGATTTCAAGGTGAGCCAGGTGTTCATTGATATTATGTGTTAGAGTGTTGGAATCATAATGTCTACTTAAAATGGCCGTGTCATCCGCATACATACAGATCATGGTGTTAGTAGTTTTAATAATGTCATTTACATAGAGATTAAAAAGTACAGGCCCCAAAATAGAACCTTGGGCGATGCCAGCTTTGCAGGTCTAGTTTGAGAGAACGTTCTGTTAATTCTGACAGTGAACGATCGATCACTGATGTAGGATTTTAATAAAAGGATTAGTGGGGGTGGAATTTTATAAGTTATTAATTTAAAAAGAGAAGGCCAGTGTGCCAAACTCTATCAAAAGCTTTCTGAATGTCGAGGAACACTGCCGCAACATGTTGGTTTCTGTCAAAGGCATCTTTGATATATTCAACTACGCGGAGTAGTTGATGGGAGGTGGAGAGACGAGGACGGAACCCGTGCTGCTCCGGAACGAGGATATTTTCGTTCTCAAGGAAAGCATTTAATCTGGTAGAGATAATTTTCTCCGCCAGTTTGCTTAAGATCGGAAGGAGAGAAATTGGTCTGTAGGATTCAGCCATTCAAAATTCATTCCTGATTTTGGACTATTACGGACTCTTACGATGCAATTATGACCACGGAAATTGATTTTCCGTCGTTGCCCAGCGCCCCGAGCGCAACTATGGATACCGATCCGCCCCTCACTGACTCTGAGGTGTGTGCGAAGATGAGAGAACTTAGGCAGGATATACTGCTCCAAAGTGGCTCGATTCAATACCTGGAGTTCAATCTGAAACTAGCCGTGGCTGGTGAAGTCATCCAACCTCAAGAGCAGATCACCAAGCTCGCCGAAAATGTGAAAGAGATGAAGGACCTATTGGAGCACAAAAAGGGTGAGTTGGCTTCATTCAGTGTTTGCCCTATCCCCAGTTGCCAGTATCACGCCACAATCAACTCTCCCGAGAGAATTAAAACTTTACTCGAGTGCACAAAATCACTCGAAAACAAACCTTTTCCTATTAGTCTTCCTTCGACGAGTAGCGAAACTAACTCTGTCAACAAAAATAACGTAAAAAATAAAGTAACTAATAAACCTAATGTTAACTTAAATAAAAATAAAAAAACCCGCACCGACGGGTTTGTTTCACCTTCTAAGCAAATTAAGAAGCAAAAAGTGCTTCAAAATTACTCTGTCGGTGCCTTAGCACCTGTAAATACGAGCAACAAATTTCAGCCCATTGCTGGAAGCAGCGCGATGCCGGAGAAGGATGCGGTAGCGATGTCAGTTGCCACCCCGAAAATCCCCCCATCCACCTTAAATTAAGGAAAACTACAACCTCATTCTTCAAGAAATTCAAAGGTTGTACCCAAAGACGAAAACGAAGCTGTCTGGGGAATTTTTAAAAATTTTCGCAGCCTCGTCCGATGACCACCGCGATATTACGACCCTCCTCGTTGAGAAAAAAAGAGCAATATTTTGCGCTGAACCCCACCTTAAACAGACCGCAAAAGGTTGTCCTTAAGGGACTACCCATTAATACCGATATCGACGATATCGAGCGCGATTTAACTTCGCGCGGCTTTCAAGTTGAGAAAGTCGCTCAATTTACAAAAACGAGGACGAAAGTTAAGCTCCCCATTTTTATGGTGGAGCTCCAAAGAACCCCGGATTCCCCAGACATCTTCAAAATCGATACCTGCTGCTACCTGTCAATTAAAGTTGACACGTACAACAGGAGACCCGGAGTTGCGCAGTGTTACAACTGCAACCTTTTCAACCACTCCTCCGTAAATTGCCATATTCAAACTCGCTGCCTTAAATGCGGCGAATCCCACAAAACGGGCGATTGCCCCATTAAAAGAAAAGCTCGAAAACCCCACCTGCATTAATTGCAACCAAAAGGCCACATGGCCAACTCACATCGCTGCCCGAAATACCCCAAAGTTCAGCCTAAAAGGGAGAAGCCTCCCAAAATAGGAATAAAAATCTCACTCGTAGTAAAATCCAAAACCCAGCAACCGTAAAGGAAAATCTTTCCTTTGCGAATGTTCTCAAAAGGTGGCCACCAGATGGCACCACGACTCGACGCTCCCTCTCCGGCCAACTCTGAGCCGGAGGCAGCTGCAGCTCCTCGCGAGAAAAGCCAACCCCCAAGATCTAGCAATACAAAACCAACAATCTCAAAGCAAAGACGATAAAGCCTTCGGCTTTATGGATGCAATCCTCGAACTTAAAAAGTTCTTCTCTGACTATCCCTCTCTTTTAGAGTTGGGTCGTCAGCTCAGGAATGCACAGGGCACTGAGAAGGTAGATGTTTTCTACCGCCATCTAATCAACCTTAAATAATGGATCACAGCTGCTTCGGGCTCAGAATCACTTCCTGGAATGCTAATGGAGTCAAATCGCGCATCGTCGAGTTGCGCGATTTTATAGATAAGCACTCCCCGACATTGTTTTAATTCAAGAAACCCACCTTGGACCAGGGGACACCCTACACATCCCAAACTTCACGACCTATCGTAACGATAGGCCTGCCCCACCCAATCATTCTAGAAGAGGCGGCACGGCATTATTGCTCAAGTCTTCCCTCCCCCACTACCACACTCCAACACCGCCGACGGGCACAGTGGAAGCGACCTCGGTCACTCTTACCCCGCCCGGAAGCCAGCCTATCGTTATCACCTCGCTCTACATTTCACCCAACTACTCCTATCACCCCATCCACAGTGACCTGGAAACGATTTTTAGCCTAGGCGACGTTTCCATCGTATGCGGAGATTTCAATGCCCACCACACCTCCTGGGGTTGCAAACGCAACGATCAGCGAGGAAAAATTATTAAAAACCTTATTGACACTACAAACACTCAATTAATAGCTCCAACCTCTCCCACCCGCTTTGGCTACAACTCCGCATCTATCATCGACTTTGCTCTAACGAGAAACCTACCTTGGCCCAGCCAGGTAGAGTCCATCGCAGAACTCAGCTCCGATCATAACCCAATCATGATCAACTTAGACACAAACACCCGTTTCGCTTTCCCGCAGCGAAACGTCACGACGGACAAGTGGCAAGTGGCATGGAATTTACGGAGTTCCTGTCCCGGAAACGGGACGTACCTCCTCATCAGAATTAATAAAAAATAGAGCTGAATTAAATGAAAGTGACATAAGAGTAAATTAAATAGAAACAAAAGATGGGCAGGACAAATCCTGCTGGAAAAAACAGTAGCGGACGAAGTCCGCTCACTGATGAAAGAATTGCCCTGCAAGCTGCAATATGATTGGTCGAGACCGATCAACGCAGAAAGTGGGCGTGGAAACAGATTGGGTCGATCCGGAAATAAACGACCCGGAACAAGGAGATCTTGAGATTAAAATAAAATCCAGATTCCATAAAAATAAAAGCCTTTCATTCTGCTTCCTGTCTTGGTAGACTTCACACGCAGTTTTTCTGCCCTAGACTGCGACCCTTTCTCAAAGTCATACCCCAAGCTGGATTTTCTTTATCCAACTCCATCGAGCTAGCGATTTGGATTTTGGTCATTTATTTGCCTGGTTCCTGTTCTAAGGACAATTGTGGTCCTTTTTCGAGGGTTATTTTAGTTAGTTTTCCGGGGTTTTTTTCGGAGTTTGCGGTGACACGCGGTATGTGTTAGGCTTAGCGCCAACACTGTTCCTTGCATAGGTGAACGTGTTCACGTTCACTATTTCATTTCTTTCAGCTCATACTTTGGATTACCATGGATGAGACCGCAACCAGGTCAGATGTAGCGTCGACAAAGGTAAGTGACATGTTCACTACTGATCCCTTTTGTTTTGATGCAGTTAGAGCCAATGCTAAATTAGATAATTGTAGTACATGCGCGGAATGTGAAGATTTGTGCGATGCTCTTGAAGACATCCTCGACGCACTTCACAAACCCGACAACAACACGCCTGAGAGACTTAGGGTCATCAACGAAGTCCAATGGATAGCATTAAAATGCTCCCGCAAATCCACGAAACTCCAATGTCAGGAGTTCAAGGATTACATTAAAGAGATTGAGCGTCTCAATACAGTTAAAGTCCCCACTGCTACCGCCGCTTCTAAAACGGCGAAGCGTAGGAAAAACAAGCGAGCGACTGGTTCTCCTACCCCAGGCAACGTAGGGAAAAAGAAATGCTCGGAGCGTTCGCTCCCCACCCAACACCCCTTCCCCTCCTGTCGAAGGCGAAACGCTTTCGATGGAGACGCAAAATTAACTTTTGCCCACCACATAGAACAGACTCGCAAAAAGCGCAGGCTGTTCATGCCGTTCTCAAACGGCTTATCTCCCGAAGGAGTAAACTTGCGATCCGGCATAAGGTTTTGCTCTATAAATCTATAATCCGACCGGTCATGTCGTACGGATCACAAATTTGGGGATCCGCCGGCATGTGCCACTTAAAGAAGCTACACACGCTGACGAACTCATTTTTGAGACAAATCGTTAATGCTCCTTGGTTCGTACGCAATGAAGTCATTTATCGTGATTTAAAAATTAAACCATTTTTACCTCACATAAAGAACCTTTCTAAAAGGTTCTTCGATAAACTTCCTTCTGTTCCCAATGAGTTAATTAGAAACCAGCCTGCATACGATCCCGCAGTGCCATCGTCTCAAAACGCCCCAGAGCGCTTCTTGAGCACGACTTTATAAATTTCCCCCAAGCCAAAAGGCTTCGGGTTTAAAATTATTGTTCATTGGGAACTTTTTTAAATTTTAAATAACTTAATTTTTAACTTAAACTTCCTACTTCAAGATTAATTACTCTCATTTTAGCAAGTAATTCCTAGCTCCGCGCCGAGAGTCGCGGAATTAACGTTTTCCGAAGCAGCGAACACCGCGGTCGGAATCCAAGAGGGTGACCTCATTGGATTCAATTGTGCGGTGTTCACGCTTCAGCTTTCCTTTTCGGCCACCAGATGGAGGCACGATTCTGTACTATCTAGAGCTCTCTTAAAAAATTCGTTTCACGTCCAGCAATCATTAATTAAATCGTTCCTTCGAACGACCGCTTATATTTTTGAGAACTGGACATTCCATTTCTACATCTATCAATTATTACTCATGATTGTATCACATATATGACTTCATTGCGTCATTATTTTTCCTTAAAACCGATGTTCATTTTTCTATCTTTTTAGTCCTACCCCCATCCCCCTTTATCCCGGCAAGAGTGCAAGTTGGTTCATAAAATTTTTATTCAAAATTTGTTTCTCCCCCTATTTTTGCATGAGATCCTTTGAATTTCAATTCAAGATCTCCTTTGCTCGGGTCGTTTATTTTCGGATCGACCCAATTCCATTTCCACGCCCACTTCTCTGCGAGCGAACGGCCTCGGCCAATCAGATCGCAGGAAAGTGGTGCGACTGTTTCTTCGGCCGACAGATTCACTCTGTCGCCGTTCCAGCAGAATTGTTCTGCCCATTTTTATTATATCTTTTAAAATTTAATTTTAAGTAAAATCACTATTTCGGCCCTTAATTCAAAATTCTGATGAGGAGGTACGCCCCGTTCCGGGGCAGGCACTCCGTAAATTACATGCCACTTGCCACGCTTTCGATGGAGGAAGATATTTCATCCGATGACAGCTCGGAAGAAACAGAAATGACGAAGGACGTTTCTCCCGCTGGCGCTTCGCGCTCGGGAATTACCGCTAACGGTAACGCTCCTTCTAGCAAGGATTACGATAGTGACTCATTTACTGAGGTCACGAGGAAAAAAACGCATTGCCTCCATCGTTATCGATGCAGGAAAAAATGCAACCGGGCTGTTAGAACAGCTAGGGAAACATGTAGGCGCACCACTTGAGGGGCGATTTGAAAACGGAAAACTTCGCGTTTTCCCTAAGTCCATCGTTGAGCATAGAAAGCTCCAAGCTTACATTTCAGATAATATGATGCGGTCCCACACATTTGAGATGTCACACACTCAACAATTAAAATGCGTGATCAGAGGGTTACCCACCGATTTTGATCATACAGAATTGATGCAGGAACTCCGTGGTTTTGGTTTCGATCCCAACCACATCTCCTTGTTGAAAAACAAGAAGACAAATACAAACATGCCACTTTTTCTGGTAACCCTTCCTAAAAACCCTGATAATCGGGAATTTTCAATATCACAAACATAGGATTTTTAGAGTACATGCTGAACCTCTAAACAAATCAAACATGCCTCCTCAGTGCTATAGATGCCAGGAGTTCTATCATCACTCTAGGTTTTGCAATCGTGCACCTAGATGCTTGAAATGTTCAGGAGGCCATCTCACCTCCGATTGCAAAAAGCCAAACAAAGCCCCAGCTAAATGTGCAAACTGCAGTGGACCGCACCCTGCAAATTTCTCAGGATGCCCCAAAAACCCTAAAAACAACACAAACAACAATAAGAAAAAACAACCAATGAAAAACGTCTGGCAGGAGAAACCAGGAGCGCGCGCTCAGAACTCCACACCTCCTCAACAACTGTACTCTGCTGCAGTTAAGAAAAACACGAATCACGACTTTGATGTTTCTCAAGTCATGTCACAAATGATGACACAGTGGGGACAAATGCTGTCCATCATTCAATCTAAAATTTAAAATTAACATTCAATAATAACGCGAACAGTAACTCTCTCAGGTTTTTTAGCTGGAATGCTAACGGCTTAAAACGATGTATAGATGAATTTAAAGACACTATCATTGACTACAACCCCGACGTAATCGGGATACAAGAAACACACCTGCGTCCTGCGGACCGAGTTAGCATTCCAAACTACACTTGTCACAGAAGTGATCGTACAACACACCGCGGGGGCGGCACTGCCATCTTCGTTAAAAATTCCATTAGGCATCACGCCATCGTCAATACTTCAAACACATTTGAAAATACATCTGTTATTCTACATGTAGGAAACAACACTAAAATCACGGTGGCGTGTATTTACAGACCTCCACACGGCTCCATTAATACTATTGAACTGGACGCAATTCTCAATCACAGCAACAAAGCCTTTCTTTTCGGTGATTTTAATGCGAAACACTCGAGCTGGAACCCAGGCAGGTCTAACACAAATGGTAATATTTTATGCAATTGGGCCGTCGGGTCCGCATTGGATATTATCGCCCCTGACACTCCAACTCATTTCAACGCCTGGCACACTAACAACATTCTTGACATCGGCTTTGCAGCTAACTTGGCTCACACTGATGTTTTCACTATAAATGCCCTTAGCAGTGATCACAATCCAGTGATTTTTGATTTCATAACAAATAACATCTTACCACCGATTCTTAGAACTCTTAAATCTACAAACTGGATTAAGTTTCAAGAGATTCTTTATCACAACGTTCCGGGAAATCCCCAAATAGACAATTTGGATACGGCCGTTCAAAATTTCACCGACGTAATTACGAATGCGATCTCTGCTTCCACGTCCACTAGGTAATTAACACACCTCACCTCCGCCTTCCTGAAAACATACGAGAGCTTATCAGAGCAAAAAATAGATTCAGAAAACTCTGGAACAACACCAGATATCAACCATACAAACGCGAAGTTAACGCTCTCATTAGACAGATCAGGAAAGAAATCGAAGCACATAAAAACAGGACCTGGAAAGATCTTCTTTTAACTTTAAACCCTCAGGATAATTCCTTGTACAATTTACATAGGAAAATCACTAAAAGAGCAACGGTCATTCCCCCTCTCCATGGTCCAGGAGGAATGGCTTATTCTGATTTCGAAAAAGCGGAGGCTTTCAAAGACACACTTGAAGTCACTTTTCAGGAAAATGTTGAACCCTACTGTGACGACAAGATCGAAGAAGTCGAAAATGTAGTTTGTAACTACTTCGACAACTTCACAACACTCACACCTCCCCTCACTTCCCCTATTGAAGTCCGAGGCATTATTAAAAGATTGCAGAACCGCAAAGCTGCGGGTCCCGACCATATTCAAATATTGCACTTAAATACTTAACTTTAAATGCTATTACACACTTAACAAAAATCTACAATCAATGCCTCATTAAAAATCACTTTCCGACACAGTGGAAGCAAGCAAACGTAGTTATGTTGCCAAAGCCAAATCAGGACCATAAATTTAGTCAAAATTATAGGCCGATCTCTTTATTAAGTACCACTGCTAAGGTTTTCGAAAGAATAATCTTAAAAAGAATTCAAACACACTGCAAAGCCATAGATTGCATTCCCCGGAACAATGCGGGTTCCGGGAGGGCCATTCAACGCTACACCAACTTATACGAGTTACGAATATTATAAACGAAGGGTTCGCTAACAAATTCTACACTGTCGGTGTTTTCTTAGATGTTAAGAGAGCATTCGACAAGATGTGGCATGATGGCCTCACATACAAACTCATCAAACTCAAATTCCCTGGATATTTAATTAAAATTATTCACAATTATTTACACAACAGGTCCTTTAGGGTCCGTGTAAATAACACACTTTCTACTAATGGACTTATTCAAAGTGGAACCCCCAGGGTAGTTCCCTGTCCCCCAGTTTATACAACATTTACACACACGACTTCCCAGAACACCCCACCGTCAGTACTTGCCTGTTCGCGGATGATTCCGCCATGCTTACGCAAGGTACCCAGCTCAAATACACACTTAAAAACATGCAAAACTTCCTTGACAAGTTACAAGATTGGCTCACACAATGGAGAATTGCAATTAATGTTGACAAGTCTCAAGCAATTATATTCAGAAAATGGGGAGTTATTGATCCCCTTTTCAACTCACTCTTTTGAAGACAACATACAGTGGGTCTCGGTAGTTCGTTACTTGGGTCTACACATGGATAGCCGCTTAACTTACAAAAGCATATCGACTGTCTCTCAGAAAAATTCTGGGGGAGAATTCATTTAGCTATCTCCCTTGTAGGGAGGAATTCTCCACTTTCCCTTGAAAACAAAGTCATTCTATACAAGCAAGTTCTGCGCCCAATTATAACATACGCTTCTCCTGTCTGGGAGCAGCGGCTGCCACCCACATGAAAAAAATCCAAGTTATCCAAAACAAAATACTCCGACTCATCACTAACGCGCCTTGGTACGTTAGAAATGATGTTATTCACTACGACCTACACATGGAGCCGATTTCTAGTTACATTACTAAGTTAGCTAGGAATGTTTTCAGATCTATTGAAAATCACGACAATCCAATAATTCGAGCACAAACAATGTTCACTTATCCACATCCTAAATTGAAATACGCCTATGCCACAGCAAAATGGCAGCTACCGCTCAAACCGCCGTAACTCAACAAATACACATTAATTTCAAACATCTACAACATCAAATGCTCTACTGCAAATCGAAATAGGGTCAGTTCTGGCTGTCACCTCCCCCTCCATGTACATCTTTTGACGATGGATTTTCTTCCTGGTCCTTCCCTTCATTCATGCCACTACGTCACCAACCTGTTTCTGGGTGTTAACCCAGCTCGTTCGGTTGGCGTAGTAGGCATCTCGTTCATTCCCCCCTCCTTTTGAGGGGTTGTTGATTTTTATTATTTCATCATGGATTTCCTTTTCTTCTCATACTAGGTATAAACGCCTTCGGCGTTGGCACCTAAAATTCTAATTTCCGTTCCCCACTTCATCCGGAACGAAAAATAACCTGTAAATTCAAAAGAACCCTCTACACCCTACTCCCTCTGCTTAATAGAAGTTCGATCCTATCACTCAAAAGTAAAAGACTGATTTATCTACATTACCTACAACCAACTTTAACATACGCATGCCAAATCTGGGGTTGTGCAGCCCAACACAACTTAAACAAACTCCAAATCCTTCAAAACCGAACGCTCCGTTTAATCCTCAATTACCCAAGATTCATCGCCAGACGTTATCTCCATAGAGACTCTAACATCGATCCGATAAACGAGAGAATCAGATCATTATCAAGAACTTTCTACGATAATGTCAATATGCATAACAACCCACTCATAGCAATACAATCCACCTCCACTACGACTGGACTCTATAATCATCCTAGCCACTCGTCTTCAATCCCTAGCATTTTTAATTTAGATCATCCTCCCAGCTTCGCTGAAAACAGAAACTCAACTCTTTCACCCCTCATTCGAAACCAGTTTTCTCCCCCTTGCAACGCAAAGAGAAGTTCCAAATCTTTTCTCCTCGAACGTAACGGAGAACGAAATGACGTCACGCACAGCTGATCTGTCACTCTGGTTCCTCCTCCCCTCCACCACTCCGGACGCCCGATTCAGGCATTGCTTTCTCTTTTCTCTATCAAGTCACTCAGACGGAGAAAAACACACCGGTGGTGTGTTGGCGCTCCATGCAAAGAATATGTTCCCCGGAATTTCATTGCAAACATGCCACCCCAAGCTTCAGTCTTCTGATTGATGTTTTGAGAGTTTTTTGATTGCGAGCTTTTTGTTTTATTAGCGATTATTTTTTTATACAGTGAATACTACTGTATTTAATCTATTGGCCTAACCAATAGATTTTTCGTCGCTTCATCATTCTGACTACCTCCCTTACGACCTGGACCGGAATTAGACCAAACATGACGACGGAACAAACTGATCAAGAAAGATACACAGAGGCTTATCTGGATTTCCACAATTCGTGGGAAAACAGAATGAATACCTGCGTGAATAATCTCAACAACTGCAGAACTTCGGAAGAGGCGACAACTGTCATCCGAGCCATCGAAGAAATTGACACTCAACTGAGGGAATTCCCCTTCAATCGTCCCGAAGATCAAGCATCGAACTTGCGCCAGCTGGGAGACGTCCTCGACGAGGCGAAGTTTAAATTCACCCACATCAGGAAAATGGAATTAGCCGAACAGAACAAGCTACTCCAAGCCCAAATTGATGCCTGGGGCCTTCCATCTAAACCCATCGATGCTCCATTTCAAGTAATCCTGTCCAAAAAGAAGGGCAGAAGAAATTCCGGAGACAACGGCCTGGACTCTAAAAAAGCCAAAACATCGGACATAATAGAAACCCAGAACCAATTCTCTGGACTTCTCAACAACAACGAGGATACTATGGATGTGGTTGACCCCCAAGAAGGAACCTCTTCAGCCACTAGCCATCCCGGTGTCACGGCACCCCAGAAAAAACCTCACGTCCCTCCTATAAATATTGACAACGTGCAGAATCAGGCGGCCCTGCTCCAGCACCTACAAACCATCACCAAACAGAAACTGGAAGCCAAGCTCATCGGCACCAAGTTCAGAATTTACCCTAAGACTCCTTAAGATAAGGAGATACATCGAAGAAAATTCCCTGGAAAGTCACACATATATGCTGCCTGAAGACAAACTGCTCAGAGCAGTCATCCGAGGCCTTCCTACCGACATGTCCCCCACCCAAATAATAGCCGACCTGGAAAATCAAGGATTCCACATAAAGGACTGTCATAATATGCAAAGTAAAAAAACTGGCCAACCGATGCCCCTCTTCATGCTCTCTATGGAAAGAAACGAGGCGCATAAGAAAATATTCACAGCTGTCACGAGCATCGGATTTGTCAAATGCCAAGTCGAAGCTCTAAGAAAAATATGGACCACCCCAATGCTTCAGATGCCAGGGATTTTTTCACTCCAGCAAATATTGCACCCGAACACCCAGGTGTGTCAAGTGCGCCAAAAACCATCTGGCGAAGGATTGTAAAAAACCAATCGATGAGAAGCCGAAATGTTGTCTCTGCGAGGGAGAACACCCTGCGAACTACCTCGACTGCCCAAAGAACCCCGACATCGAATTGCCGAAGAGAAGGAGAGGAAGAAAAACGAGAAAAAATACCTACATCACACCCGATCCGCCTAAAGTGAACTTTTGGGAGCAGCGCGCCAAAACAGCCGCACAGCGCCAACAGTCCACCTCTACCAACCAACAGAAACCCCTACAACTACTACCTCCCCATCGAAACAAAGCAATAACCCGGAAACCATCTCTGATATATTTGAAGAACTCAAGAACCCCGCCGTTCAAGAGACATTCGAGTTATTGGAAGAATTCATTAAAATAGCCACCACTATCCCCACCAGATTCGGACGCCTCAGGGCCATTCATCAACTCTGCAAAAACGAAATTAACATTTAATCCTGTCAACAGAAATAATTCCAACCTAACGTTGGTGTCTTGGAACGCCAACGGCATCAGAACGCGTGTGGATGAATTCAGGGAATTTATCTCTGAATGGAATCCAGACATCATTAACCTTCAAGAAACACACCTCCAACCCTGTCACCACCTTGCCTTCCCTAACTACAATATCTACAGGACTGACCGCACCTGCCGTGGCGGCGGAACTGCAATTTTAATCAAAGAAGTATTCCTCATCACGAAATTGTAATCAATAATCCAAGCTTTGAAACAACAGCAATAAAAATAGAAAGAACAAATTTGCAACCTATCACAGTGATCTCAGCCTACCGCTCACCCAGAAAACCAATCCTAATTCAAGATCTTCATCAGCTCTTCAGGAACCAGGATTACGTCCTCGTCGCCGGCGACCTGAACGCAAAACATGCTTCCTGGAGTCCAATAGCCCAGCAGAATGTCGCAGGACATACAATTAGAAGATTTTGCGACAGCACCGGATACTCCTTAATGCTCCGTTGGAACCAACTCACTTCCACAAGAATCTCAGAAACACGGTGATCGACCTAGCTATCTGCAAAGGTATGACAATCACCGATGTTACATCTATTCCCGAGCTCTCTAGTGATCACAACCCAGTTCTCTTTGAGGTGTGTTTGGATAACTTTACCGCACCTGCCCTCAGTACCTACGCTTTTCCCAACTGGAAGAAATTTCAAGAAATTCTAACAAACTCCCTTCCAGGTAACCCAATAATTAATAGTACTAACGATATTGAAACGGCTATCAATAACTTTAATTTCTCTCTTAAAAATGCTTATAATAATAGTAGTATCTTTAAAAGTATTAATAAACCCCTTAACACTATCCCCTCTGTCATCAGGGAAAAAATTAAATTAAAAAATAGAATTCGTAAAGATTGGCAGGACACTAAATACCCTCCTTATAAAACTCAACTAAATAAGCTTCAAAAAGAAATCAAAAAAGAGCTTCAAAACTACCATAATTTTAAATGGGATAAACTTCTTGCAGAAGCCACCCCTGATGACGACTCTCTGTATAAAATTGTTAAAACTCATTCTAACAAAAATAAATCTTTCCATATCCCTCCTATAGTAGGCCCCATGGGCCTCCATTATAGTACTGAGGACAAAGTTAATTTGTTTGCTGATTCTCTCGAGAGCTCATTTCAAGAAAATCCGGAGCCATATGATGACGATTTCATCGACCATGTGGAAGAGAAAATCGAAAATTACATGGACCGTAATGCCAGACGCCACACCGCTCCACTAACCTCACCAGAAGAAGTCATGGAAATTATACTTAAACTCAATAACAAGAAAGCTCCGGGCCATGACGGAATCAAGAACATTGCTCTCAAGTCCCACCCTTTAAATGCCATAACTTACATTACCAAGATTTTCAATAGAAGCCTCCAATTTAACTACTTCCCCAAGGAATGGAAACACGCCCAAATAACTGTTTTGCCGAAGCCTAAAAAAGATTCAAAATTTGCAGAAAATTACAGACCTATCTCCCTCCTAAGCTGCCTTGGAAAAATATTTGAAAAAATCATCCTCACACGCATCATTGATCACTGTGATAGGAATAACTTAATACCGGACTTTCAGCACGGCTTCCGTAAAGAGACGTCCACCCAACATCAACTTCTAAGAGTGACTAATAACATCATCAACGGGTTCAACACGAAGTCCTACACCGTCGGCATTTTTTTGGACGTAAAGAAAGCATTCGATCGAATGTGGCATGACGGGCTGATTTACAAGCTGATAAAATTGAAATTTCCAACCTACCTCATTAAAATTGTACATAATTATCTGGACAATAGGACTTTTAACGTTAAAATTAATAGTACCTCATCAAGCATACGCAACATTGCAGCGGGAACGCCACAAGGATCCATCTTGTCGCCCGCACTTTACAATATCTACACTAGCGACTTCCCCACCACTCCATCAGTCTCCGTCTGCCTCTTTGCCGACGATGCCGCCATACTCTGCAATAGCACCACCGCCGACCAAGCAGTTCGAACTTCTCAAGCATACCTCTCCCAACTTGAAATTTGGCTCACCAAGTGGAGAATTTCAATTAATACTGAAAAAACAAACGCAATTATATTTAGAAAAAGAAGATCCCAAACTATGCCTACCCAACTTAAACTTTTCGACGAATCAATTGACTGGACTTTTGAAACTTCATATCTTGGATTAACTTTAAACGATAATCTCACTTACCGACCGCACTTCAATGAAATCAAGAAAAATACTGGTCCAAACACTTCTCCCTCATCGAGCTGCTTGGAAAGAAATCAAAACTGTCGTTAAAAAATAGAATTTTCATTTTTAAAACTTATCTTAGACCCATTCTAACTTACGGCTGTGCCATCTGGGGCGCAGCAGGAAATAACCATCTTGAAGACCTCCAAAGATTGCAAAATAAAGTTTTACGCATCATAGCAAGAGCTCCCAAATTCATTCCAAGATCCGTACTCCATGAAGAACTTCGTGTTGAACCCATCCACACCCTCATAGCCAATTTGTCGGCAAATTTTCATTCCTCCATTCCATATCACAACAACCCCACTATCAACTCGCAAAATTATTTTCGAAATCTCCCCCCATCCACCCACCGTATGCCTCACAGTTCAGCGAACATTTCACCTTCGTTTTAAGAAAAAAAAATATCCATCACTGCAGAGTAACATCTCTTCCAAACAGCATGATTCATCAGCAGAAAAATTCACCCTATGGTTCTTCAAAACGATTCAACGAAACGTTTCTTTCCCCCCCAATCCAGTTCGAGAAATTCTCTCTCCGAACTCCGAAACGCTTCGCGTTTCTTTCCCCCCCCAACCAGTTTCTCTCTGCCAAGGTCGGCTCAACGACTGAGGCGTTTTTCGTTTTTTCTCCCTTCTTTTAGGAGCACATCAGAACTGAAGTAGAAGCTTGGCATCCGCCAGGCTGGAACTGAGGACAAATATATATTCCAGACCCCGGAACGAGCAGCGGAGAGTTACGGTTCGCCGTTCCCCTCCCTTTCGTCCGGAATTCTCATCGCAAGCCGCTGTCTAACGATCTTTGCTTGCGAAGACGGAGTCAGCAGGCACAGCACACCTACAACACAAACAAAAGCTTCCAGCTTTTTTTCTTATTAATTTTAATCAACACTGGCAACTTTTTTAAATCTTAAAATATTTTAATTAACAAAAAAGGGCAATTCACTGATTTGACTGTCAACCCCCAATTTTTGACTGAACGGAGATTAAGACCTCTTCGGAGATCATGTGCTCCAATTTGAACCGTCAACGATCCAATTTGGGATTTTTCCCCGGTTTGAGAATGGGGATTATGACAGCAGTTTTCCAAGAATTCGGGAAGCTTCTGAGTTTGAACATGTTGTTGATAATGTTAGTTATTTTAAAGACGGTAATGAGGGGTAGATTTTTGATCATTTTGTTAGTAATCCCGTCTCTTCCCGGACTTTTCTTGATTTTGATCTTTTTAATATAATTAATAATTTCCGACGGAAGAGCAGGTTGAATTTCATCAGTGGTGTTAGCATGATCATTTATGTATGCGTCGACAATAGAAGAAATAATTTGGTCTTTCTGTGGATTTTGGATGTTATTTAACTGGAATTGGCTCTCAAGTGATTGAGCAATTAGATCAGTTTTGTTAGAATCACTGAGAGCAATACCGTTAGGGCCGTTAAGGGCGGAAATCGGGGAGGCCTTTTCCTGAAAGCCCGGGCGGTTCCCCAAAGGGAGCCGTCTTCAGCATCCAGGGAAGTAAGGTGATCCTCCCATACCTGTTGTCTGTAATTTCCTACTAATCTTTTAATTTTATTTTGTAGTCTATTTAAATCAGTTTTGTGTTGTGGAAATCTAGTGAATTGTCATAATTTTCTGGCTTTATTTCTCTCCCGGAAGAGGTGTTTGAGCTCACCCTGTACAAATGGTGGCTCCGAATGGGTCATTGGCCTCGATGCTTTCGCGTGAGCGTCGAGAATCTCCGAAGAGAGTTCTCTGATTTGGGACTCAATCTCTGCGGTAGAGTTGGCCTGTGGGAGATAGATATTTTCGGTACTTGCGAGAGTTTTCGTGAATACATTCCAATTTGTATTAAGATGAGGTGGGGGAGTTCAAAATTTGCAGTTTTCGGAAAGTGAAGTTTAATGGGGTTGTGATCGGAGCTTAATTCAGAGATTGATTCTATATTGCAGGTCCAGTTCAAGTTTTTGATAAGGGCATAGTCAATAATAGTGGCTGAAGCAAAACCGAATCTGGTAGGGGTAGGGGGGCTAAAACTTCGATGCTGTTATTAATCACATAATGGTGCAGTCTATCTCCTCTGGTGTCGCTCACAGGGCAACCCCACGAGGTGTGCTTGGCGTTAAAATCACTGACCAAAATGGTGATATTGTTAATATTAAAAATTGGGTCGAGGGCGGCACCCAGGTTTCTGAAATTTTGGTACAACGGCGGAATGTAAGTCGATCCAATGATAATCGGCTCATGATCCATAGGAGTGAGCATGATGAGAGTTGCCTCTACACCAGTGATCTGGGGTGGGGTGGGGACATGATAATGAGAAATACAATTTTAATGAGGATTGCAGTTCCACCCTGCCAGGGGCTGGGTGGGTCCTGTCATTCCTGTAGCAGTAGTAATTAGGGATTTTGAAAGAATGCTCTGGTCTCAAGTGTGTTTCTTGTATTAAAAATAAGTCGGGGGCGTGCTTATCAATAAAATCGCGTATCTCAACAATACGCGATCTCACTCCGTCAGCGTTCCAGGAATAAATGGAGAGCCCGAAAAACGAACTATACATTATTGATATTTAGGTTGTTAAGGGAGGAGCAGACTCCTCTTAGCAGACAATTAAGTTTGTCAGCCGGGTTATTGCAATTAAAGGATTTTTTCATCTCACTGAGTAGTGAGGGAAAGAGGCTGAAAATTTTTTGCATTTCGAGTATGGCTTGTAAAAAGCCAAACTCATTTGAGTCAGATTGGGTAGCATTAAGTGCTTCCAAATTAATATTTTCATTTTTATTATTTTCATTATTTTTAGACGCCGAGGAGGCATTCCCAGGTGCTGCCATCTGTTGGGCTTTTTCGGGGTTTAAAATTTGAGCATAGGTTATTCCTGTTTTAACCGGGTTATTATTGATGTTTCTTTTTAAATTTTCGACCGGGGATTTACTTTTGCCTTTTTTAGGTTTAGGGAATTGGGGGCATTCAGTAGATGAGGCCATGTGGCCTCTGTTATTGCAATTGATGCAAAGGGGGTTTTCAATTTTTTCCTTGATTTCGCAAGCGCCTGTTCTGTGATTCGCACCACATTTCAGACAGCGGGTTTTCATATTGCAATTCTGACTCGCATGGTGAAAGTAATTGCAGTTATAGCATTGGGTGATTCGGTTTCCTTTTCTAAATGGGTCGAGTTTAATCTGCATGTACAGACAGCTGCGCACCTGATAAATGTCATTGACATGATCATCGCGCTCTATCTCTATCATGTAGATAGGTAAAGGGGTTTTAGTGATAAATTTTCTTAGTTGGGCAATTTTAACAATGTTAATGCCCTTTGCAACAAGGTCGTTTTTAATATCAACTGGGTCTATGTTGTCAGGGAGACCTTTAATGACCAGTTTAAGTGGCCTGGTAGAGGGGGGCTCAATCACGTAGTGTTCGAGCTGTTTTTCTTTAAGGTAATTTGTAATATCTCTATGATCGTTTGCGGACTGGGCCTCAATTTTAATATACCCTCTCGTGTGGGTATTAGTAGCCGTGGGGTATGAGCGATGAAGTTCTTGCAAGATTAAATTGTAAGCATTAAAGATTTTCATAAAAATCGGTTTGATTTTATACTGAGGTGGTCGTCTTCTGCGGTGTTGAGTGCCGCAAAAGCATTAGTAGTTGCGAGCTTCTCCATTTCTTTAATTGGGGTATTTTTTGTTGTTTTCTTAGGGAAAACAAATTCATCATTATTTTTCTTATTATTATTATTAGTTTTAGAATTATTGGCGGCTTTTGCCGTAAATTTAGCCGGTCTGATTACCGGTTCTGCGGTTCTTTTGACCGCTTTATTTTTAGAATTATGATAACAGAGGGCATTTGGGCAAGGTAAATAGTCAGTCAACTTACCTTCCAGGACAGAGATGTTTTCATTGAGCGACTTGAGCTCCTCCTCCAGTTTGGACTTCGTTTCCGTCGTCGCGCTGGGAGTTCTGTTTTCGAGATCGATCATGCTGGTGACGTAATCTCTTCGAATCTGATAGATTTCAAGTTCTTTACCGATGCTCGTGATTTGCGAACATCTGAGGTCAGCTGGGAGTTTAGGAGTGGGGGGACCAAGGTCCTCCATGGTAATACATTGGTCATCGACCGGAGCTTCCATTAGACTCGACTTGCTTAGGCAAGATCCAAGGCTGGAATGTTTTACCCCACAGCTCTTTTTCCCACCTCCCGATGTTTTTTCCCGCACTTCCTGATCTTGGCTCTTGCTGCAACCCGATTGGCCACCGAAACTCCGCCCACTTAATGGACGCTTCGAAATATGATTTCTAGCTCTTAAAAGAGCTTTTTATTTAATCATAACTTTTCATTTAAATGTTTTACACAATATATTTTTATATTTTCCAATTCTTCTCTCAACTTAAATTTTATTTTTATATAATTACTTTTCTAAAAAGGGCATTGGTAAATCTTGTTCAGTCATCTAAAATTCCAGGATAGGAGGTTAGAGTCCGACGGGACTAAGTACTCCGAAAGCTACCCCAACGATTGGCGGTGAGAAGAGAAATTTTATCTTCCAGCACATTAGATTTCGAATGCCCGAAAAATCGGACAAACGAACAGAACTTTTTAAGTTATTACGAAAATCAGACCAACAGGTGGTAACTGCTCGAGCGTTGTCTTGATGTATAGGCAAAGTAAGGGAAAAATTAAGAAATACTGGGTTATGGTCGGAGGAAAGCTCCGGGATGGAATCCATAGTGAAGGGAAATTAAAGTTATTTATGACGGCAATATCTAGAGTATTAGAAGTCCCGTGGCCGAAACGGGTGGGGGAACTGGGATACGCAATAGTTAAATTGAGTGTATCTGTGAACGTTTTTAATTGCTTTCCTCTCGTGGAGTTGACTAAGCAGTTCCACTCGTTGTGTGTGGCGTTAAGGTCGCCAAAAATCACACAGTTACTGTTGGTCTGAAGGAGTTGTTCAAAATCTAGAGTGAACAATCTCTCGTCCGATTTAGGTGGAACGTATACGGAAGCAATAGAAATGGGATTGAAGTTAGGTGGGGTGAGTACTACGATCGTAGCCTCGATGTGCTGGAGTGGGGGAGTGGGTAGATTATAGTGGGGAAAATTGCGCCTGATGAGAATTAAAGTACCGCCGCGCGCTCTCTCGCCCGTGTCTCTGTCGTTGCGGTAGCAGATGTAATTGGGAATATTTATGTTGTACTTAGGTCTCAGATGTGTTTCCTGAATAAGAATTAAATCGGGAGCGTACTTCTCTACGAAAATTTTAAATTCCATAATTTTATTTAAAATGCCGTTTGCATTCCATGAACAGATGTTTAAACCAATCAAATTGTGTCTAATCATCATCAATTAGGGCTCTCTAATAGGGTTTGCAATTCTTTTTAGTAAGTTTACTTTTATTTTTCTTAGGCTTGGGGGCTGGGTTGTTAAAGTTAAGATTAGATACTTGCTGAGTTAAGAGAGTTAAAGCTTGTATAGTTTGTTGCAGGGTTTGAAGAATAATATTTTGTGGAGAATTATTTTCATTGGTAATATTATTATTCGTGGGGGTTGGAGTTACAATTTGATTGGTTCGCTTCTGAGAGAATATAGCAGGATTTCTGCGTGTATTGGAAGGTGCTGCCATCTGTTGCGGATTTCGAGAGTTAATTGAGGATTTACTGACGGCTTGTGCGAAAGAGATATTTGGTCGTATTAAATTATCTAAAGCGGTGGCATAATTATTGGGTGTGGTGTTGGTGCCTTTGCGGGGCTTCGGGTAGAGGGGACATTTAGAGTAATTTGCCATGTGTCCGTACACATGACAATTGATACAATAAGTTTTTCCAGTTTCTTAATGGCACATTCGCGTGTTTGGTGTGCTTCTCCGCACTTGAGAAGTTGCCTGTAGTTCCCGATGTGACTTTTAATTGTAAACGAAATTATTAATATAGTGATGTGTTTTGAAGGAAATAATAAAAACGGTAAATCCGGTTAATTAGAGCTGATTAATTGCACTACAAGACGATCTTACACTATCTTGGTTGGGCTTTATCAAGTAAAAAAGTATAAATATAATGGTATTTTAAATATACAAAGCCATCTCTTTATCGCGCTCTTCAAAACAATGGAAAACAAAGTTGCGTGCTACTTGTAAGTGTATGAATTAATTTGCATGAACAAGAAAATAATACAATATTATTAAAAGTGTTTTGAAGGGGGAAAAACCCCCTCTGCAAAAGAACAGAGGAGGGGGGACCAAATTACATAAGTTTATTGCAGATACGAGTAGACTGCGAAATACTGAAAATGAAAATGTGAAATATTATTATTAAAAGTAAAATGACCAAGAAAAAAATAGCTTCCTGTGTAGGTTTTTAAGATGTATGGTTAGATTTTTCATGGAACTTGAAGTTTATTTTCAAATAACAGAACAATACAAAAATAATACAAACTTTTCAAAATAAGCAAAGTTCGCAACACCATACAACCAAAGGAAAGAATTTAGGAGAATTCCTTAGTTCGAAATTACTTTCAACTGAGTTACCCTGATTATGACTATGACAATAAGATACATTTGCGAGCTTCAGCGAGCGAAATCGCTTTTACTCAATGTGAATGAAAGCAAGTGTATCAGAAACCAATGAGAAAAATCCCGTACCATAGGGAAGGGCGGGCAGCAAAGGAAGCTGACCAATCAGGGAAGGCGTGGCCAAGGACAGGCTGAAGGAAAAAAGCTCATTTTAACCTCTAATCGTATGATTAAAAACCTCCCCCTTAAATTCCTTCTATTTATCACTCTGTTGATAAATCAACTTTTTAAAAATAACTATTTCCCAAAATCATGGAAAACTGCCGTGGTCATTCCTATCCTTAAGCCCGATAAAGATTCGGCTTTACCCTCTAATTACCGTCCAATCTCATTACTTTCTTGTTTGAGCAAAGTATACGAATTTGTGCTTTTGCAACGTCTGAATCAACACTGCGCTGCTGCTAATTTTATTATTCCTCAGCAGTGCGGTTTTCGACCCAAGTGCTCGACAGTTCATCAACTGCTCAGAGTAACGGAGTTGATTCATAGTGGCTTCGCCAAGCACGAGGCCACGGGTATACTTTTTCTGGACATAGCCAAAGTCTTCGATAAAATTTGGCATGATGGCTTATTAATCAAGCTCATACGACTTGACTTCCCTCCCCCTGATCAAGTCCATTCATGGAACGGAACGGAAATTAGAATTTTCAGGTGCCAACGCCGAAGGCGTTTATACCTAGTATGAGAAGAAAAGGAAATCCATGATGAAATAATAAAAAAAATCAACAACCCCTCAAAAGGAGGGGGGAATGAACGAGAGGCCTACTACGTAAAGCGAACCTAACGAGCTGGGTGAACAACCCAGAAACAGGTTGATGACGTAGTGGCTTGAATGAAGGGAAGGACCAGGAAGGAAATCCATCGCCGAAAGATGTACATGGAGGGGGGGAGGTGACAGTCAGAACTGACCCTGTTTCGATTTGCAGTAGAGCATTTGGTGTTGTAGATGTTTGAATTTAATGTTTATTTGTTGAGTTACGGCGGTTTGAGCGGTAGCTGCCATTTCGCTGTGGCATAGGCGTATTTCAATTTAGGATGTGGATAAGTGAACATTGTTTGTGCTCGAATAATTGGATTGTCGTGATTTTCAATAGATCTGAAAACATTCCTAGCTAACTTAGTGATGTAACTAGAAATCTCGGCTCCATGTGTAGGTCGTAGTGAATAACATCATTCCTAACGTACCAAGGTGCGTTAGTAATGAGTCGGAGTATTTTGTTTTGGATAACTTGGATTTTTTTTCATGTGGGTGGCAGCCGCTGCTCCCCAGACAGGAGAAGCGTATGTTATAATTGGGTGCAGAACTTGCTTGTATAAAATGACTTTGTTTTCAAGGGAAAGTGGAGAATTCTCCCTACTAGGGAGATAGCTAAATGAATTCTCCCCCAGAATTTTTCTGAGATAGTCGATATGCTTTTGTAAGTTAAGCGGCTATCAATGTGTAGACCCAAGTAACGAACTACCGAGACCCACTGTATGTTGTCTTCAAAAGAGTGAGTTGAAAAGGAGGTCAATAACTCCCCATTTTCTGAATATAATTGCTTGAGACTTGTCAACATTAATTGCAATTCTCCATTGTGTGAGCCAATCTTGTAACTTGTCAAGGAAGTTTTGCATGGTTTTAAGTGTGTATTTGAGCTGGGTACCTTGCGTAAGCATGGCGGAATCATCCGCAAACAGGCAAGTACTGACGGTGGGGTGTTCTGGGAAGTCGTGTGTGTAAATGTTGTATAAACTGGGGGACAGGGAACTACCCTGGGGGGTTCCACTTTGAATAAGTCCATTAGTAGAAAATGTGTTATTTACACGGACCCTGAAGGTCCTGTTGTGTAAATAATTGTGAACAATTTTAATTAAATATCCAGGGAATTTGAGTTTGTATGTGAGGCCATCATGCCACATCTTGTCGAATGCTCTCTTAACATCTAAGAAAACACCGACAGTGTAGAATTTGTTAGCGAATCCTTCATTTATAATATTAGTAACTCGTATAAGTTGGTGTAGCGTTGAATGGCCCTCACGGAACCTGCATTGTTCCGGGGAATGGCTTTGCAGTGCGTTTGAATTCTTTTTAAGATTATTCTTTCGAAAACCTTAGCAGTGGTACTTAATAAAGAAATCGGCCTATAATTTTGACTAAATTTATGGTCCTGATTTGGCAACATAACTACGTTTGCTTGCTTCCACTGTGTCGGAAAGTGATTTTTAATGAGACATTGATTGTAGATTTTTGTTAAATGTGTAATAGCATTTAAAGTTAAATATTTAAGTGCAATATTTGGTATATGGTCGGGACCCGCAGCTTTACGGTTCTGCAATCTTTTAATAATGCCTCGGACTTCAATAGGGGAAGTGAGGGGAGGTGTGAGTGTTGTGAAGTTGTCGAAGTAGTTACAGACTACATTTTCGACTTCTTCGATCTTGTCGTCACAGTAGGGTTCAACATTTTCCTGAAAAGTGACTTCAAGTGTGTCTTTGAAAGCCTCCGCTTTTTCGAAATCAGAATAAGCCATCCCTCCTGGACCATGGAGAGGGGGAATGACCGTAGCTCTTTTAGTGATTTTCCTATGTAAATTGTACAAGGAATTATATCTTGAGGGTTTAAAGTTAAGAGATCTTTCCAGGTCCTGTTTTTATGTGCTTCGATTTCTTTCCTGATCTGTCTAATGAGAGCGTTAACTTCGCGTTTGTATGGTTGATATCTGGTGTTGTTCCAGAGTTTTCTGAATCTATTTTTTTGCTCTGATAAGCTCTCGTATGTTTTCAGGAAGGCGGAGGTGAGGTGTGTTGATTACCCTAGTGGACGTGGAAGCAGAGATCGCATTCGTAATTACGTCGGTGAAATTTTGAACGGCCGTATCCAAATTATCTATTTGGGGATTTCCCGGAATGTTGTGATAAAGAATCTCTTGAAACTTAATCCAGTTTGTAGATTTAAGAGTTCTAAGAATCGGTGGTAAGATGTTATTTGTTATGAAATCAAAAATCACTGGATTGTGATCACTGCTAAGGGCATTTATAGTGAAAACATCAGTGTGGGCCAAGTTAGCTGCAAAGCCGATGTCAAGAATGTTGTTAGTGTGCCAGGCGTTGAAATGAGTTGGAATGTCAGGGGCGATAATATCCAATGCGGAACCGACGGCCCAATTGCATAAGATATTACCATTTGTGTTAGACCTGCCTGGGTTCCAGCTCGAGTGTTTCGCATTAAAATCACCGAAAAGAAAGGCTTTGTTGCTATGATTGAGAATTGCGTCTAGTTCAATAGTATTAATGGAGCCGTGTGGAGGTCTGTAAATACACGCCACCGTGATTTTAGTGTTGTTTCCTACTTGAAGAATAACCGATGTATTTTCAAATGTGTTTGAAGTATTGACGATGGCGTGATGCCTAATGGAATTTTTAACGAAGATGGCAGTGCCGCCCCCGCGGTGTGTTGTACGATCACTTCTGTGACAAGTGTAGTTTGGAATGCTAACTCGGTCCGCAGGACGAAGGTGTGTTTCTTGTATCCCGATTACGTCGGGGTTGTAGTCAATGATAGTGTCTTTAAATTCATCTATACATCGTTTTAAGCCGTTAGCATTCCAGCTAAAAAACCTGAGAGAGTTACTGTTCGCGTTATTATTGAATGTTAATTTTAAATTTTAGATTGAATGATGGACAGCATTTGTCTCCACTGTGTCATCATTTGTGACATTTGTGACATGACTTGAGAAACATCAAAGTCGTGATTCGTGTTTTTCTTAACTGCAGCAGAGTACAGTTGTTGAGGAGGTGTGGAGTTCTGAGCGCGCGCTCCTGTTTCTCCTGCCAGACGTTTTTCATTGGTTGTTTTTTCTTATTGTTGTTTGTGTTGTTTTTTGGGTTTTTGGGGCATCCTGAGAAATTTGCAGGGTGCGGTCCATCGGAGTTGATAAAACGCTCTCCTCGCCTCGACCAATCAGAAGCGGCCTTCCGCAAGGAAGTCTAAATTCGCCTCTGTTATTCACTCTGTACGTAAATGATATGCCG